>JAXLNO010005279.1:112500-161111 GCA_038087875.1 Malacoraja senta | reverse complement strand
AGAGGGAGAGATGATAGAGGGGGAGGGGGAAGAGGGGGAGAGGGGAGAGAGGGCGATTGTCCCCCTGCTCTGAAAACATGGAGGGGACCCATCCCCCCCGGGGATTTCTGCGCCATGAATGAATGAATGAATAAGTTTATTGGCCAAGTATTCACATACAAATAATTTGCCTTGGTGCTCCGCCCACAAGTGACAACATGACATATAGTGACAGTTAAGAATGATACATAAAACATTAAACATTGATAATAAAACATTATTGATTAAACATATGAATTAAATAAAATACCAGAGCAAAAGGAGGCTACAGATTTTTGGTTATTGAGTAGAGCAACTGCCCGTGGATAAAAACTGTTTTTATGTCTGGCTGTGGCAGCTTTGACAGTCCAGAGTCGCCTTCCAGAGGGAAGTGATTCAAAGAGTTTGTGGCCAGGGTGACAGGGGTCAGAGATGATCTTACCCGCTCGCTTCCTGGCCCTTGCAGTGTACAGTTCATCAATGGAGGGAAGGTTGCAGCCAATAACCCTCTCTGCTGATCGGACGATTCCTTGCAGCCTCCAGGTGTCGTGCTTGGTGGCTGAGCCAAACCAGACCATGATGGAGAAGGTGAGGGCAGACTCTACGATGGCCGTATAAATTTGGACCACCATTGCCTGCGGCAGATTGTGCTTCCTCAGCTGCCGTAGGAAGTACATCCTCTGTTGTGCCTTTTTCACTGTGGAGTCGATGGTAGCCCCCCACATAAGGTCCTTGGAGATGTTGGTTCCCAGGAACTTAAAAGACTCCACAGATGTGGTGTTGTTGATGGTGAGTGGGGGGAGGGGAGGGGAAGCTCTCCTAAAGTCTACAATCAATTCCACCGTCTTAAGAGCATTGAGCTCCAGGTTATTGCAATGGCACCAGGATGCCAGCTGTGACACTTCCTGTCTGTAGGCAGATTCCTCCCCATCCTGGATCAGTCCAATCATGGTTGTGTCATCTGCAAACTTGAGAGACTTGAAAGAGGAGTCAATCGAGGTGCAATCGTTGGTGTAGAGAGAGTAGAGGAGAGGGGAGAGTATGCAGCCTTGCAGTGCTCCTATACAGAGGGTTTATGGGTCCTAGATGTGCTTTCCCAGCCTCACAAGCTGCTTCCTGTCTGTCAGGAAGCTGGTGATCCACCGACAGAGGGGTTCAGGCACAGTCAACTCGGAAAGTTTGGAGTGTAGTAGCTCCAATGGTGTTGAATGCAGAGCTAAAATCAACAACAGGATCCTCACATAGGTCCTCTGGTGGTCTAGGTGCTGGAGGATGAAATGCAGGCCCAGGTTGACTGCATCATCCACAGATCTATTGGTCCGATATGAAAACTGCAGAGGATCCAGCAGGTGGTTTGCGATATTTTTCAGCTTGGCCTGCACAAGCCTTTCAAGGGTCTTCATGACTTCAGAGGTCAGTGCGACAGGCCTGTAGTCATTAAGACCAGTAATCCGTGTCTTTTTGGGTACAGGGACAATAGTGGAGACTTTGAAGCAGGCAGGGACAGTACAGGTGTGCAGGGACTGGTTAAAAATGTCTGTGTAGACCGGTGCCAGTTGTGCAGCACAGAGCTTGAGTGTAGAGGAAGAAACATTGTCCGGTCCTGGAGATTTCTGACTTTTCTGTCTTCTCAAAAGCCTCTCCACCTCTATTTTTATTGTCGACTAGACAGTGGGGGACCCGTTGGGTCCCGTACCTTCAACGCGCAGTTGCGGGGGGGTGGTTGGGGGGGAGAAGGCATGCGGTGTCACACACACACTAACTACCCCCACACACACACACACTAACCATCCCCCCCACACACACACCTAATCATCCCCCACACACACACACTAACCATCCCCCCCACACACACACACACTAACTACCCCCCTTAATATTAGTTTTTTTTTTAATTTATTTTATTAGAAACAATTGTACAAGAATAAAGCAATCAACAAGACAGTTATAAAATTTTCATACAGTTTCATTTTTAACATTAATGCCTAAATCAAAAAAAAGAGAAAAAAGGAAAGAATGGAGAAAAAGAAGAAAAATAAAAGAAAGGAGAGAAAAGACCCCTAAACTACCAAAGAAGTGCGAGAGGAAAGAAGAGAAACAAGGAAACGGAAGATGGAGATATACCCTATTATCCTTCCTCCTCCGCTCACCCATCCCGAGCATCGGTTTTAAATTTGTCTTCAACCATTCTGTTGTTGCAGAAATTCAGTGAAAGGAGACCATGTTTTGAACCCCATCGCAGGCACGTCTAGAGAGGGAGGGGTAGAGAGTGAGGGCAGGGAGAGAGGGGGCAGAGACAGAGAGAGGGGTAGAGACAGAGAGAGGGGCAGAGACAGAGGGAGATGGGGTGGAGGGGAGGGGGGAGGAGGCAGGCGGTGGAGGAAAGGGATGGTGAGAGAGGGGGGAGGGTGGGTTGGGGGGAGAGAGAGAGGGGAGGAGAAAAGGTAAGGAGAGGGAGATGGGGAGAGAGAGGGGGTGAGAAATGGGGGAGAGAGGGGGGAATGTGAGGGGGAGGGGCAGTTGGGAGGGAAATGAGCGGGAGAGGTTGGGGGAAAGGGAGGGGGAGAGGGGGGTGTGGGTGGAGGGGAGGGAGAGTGGTGGAGGGGGTGGACGGGGTTAGGAGAGGGGAAGGCAGAGAGGGGAGGGGGTGAGGAGGTGGAGGGGAGGGGGAGGCGAGTCGAGGGGTGTTGGGTGAGGGGGCTAAGGGTGGTGGGGAGGGGGTGGTAGGGTGGGGAGGGGGGAGAGAGGGGAGAGGGGGGAGTGGGGAGAGAGAGGAGGGGAGAGAGAGAGGAGGGGAGAGAGAGAGGGGGGGAGATAGAGAGAGAGAGGAGGGAGAGAGAGGGGGAGAGAGAGGGGAGAGAGAGAGGGGAGGGGGGAGAGAGAGATACGAGGGGAGACAGGGGAGAGAGAGAGAGGAGGGGGAGAGAGAGAGAGAGGAGAGAGAGAGAGGAGGGGGACAGAGAGAGAGAGAGGAGGGGGAGAGAGAGGAGGGGAGCGAGAGAGAGGAGAGAGGGGGGGGAGAGAGAGAGGAGGGGGAGAGAGAGGAGGGCGGAGAGAGAGAGAGGATGGGGAGAGAGAGAGGGGGGAGCGAGGAGGGGGAAGAGGGAGGGGATAGAGAGAGAGAGGAGGGGGAGATAGAGAGGGGGAGAGAGAGAGGAGGGGGACAGAGAGAGAGAGGAGGGGGCGAGAGAGAGAGGAGGGGGACATAGAGAGAGGAGGGGGACATAGAGAGAGGAGGGGATAGAGAGAGAGGAGGGGACAGAGAGGAGGGGGACAGAGAGAGAGGAGGGGGAGAGAGAGGAGGGGACAGAGAGAGAGGAGGGGAGAGAGAGAGGAGGGGGACAGAGAGAGAGAGGAGGGGGAGAGAGAGGAGGGGGACAGAGATAGAGAGGGGGAGAGAGAGAGGAGGGGACAGAGAGGAGGGGGACAGAGAGAGGAGGGGGAGAGAGAGGAGGGGACAGAGAGAGAGGAGGGGAGAGAGAGAGGAGGGGGACAGAGATAGAGAGGGGGAGAGAGAGAGGAGGGGACAGAGAGAGAGGAGGGGGAGAGAGAGGAGGGGACAGAGAGAGAGGAGGGGAGAGAGAGAGGAGGGGGACATAGATAGAGAGGGGGAGAGAGAGAGGAGGGGGACAGAGAGAGAGGAGGGGGACAGAGAGAGGAGGGGAGCGGGGCAGCAGCTCATAGAGGGGCGGGAGCGTCGCTATCAGGCGCTGGGCCTGAGTGAGGCCCGGAGTGGCCTGAGGACTGTGTAAAGCAGCGGAGAGCCGGCCGATCATGGCTTCCGTGAGGGGAAGCCCACCCACCCACCCACCCAGCAGCGTGACAGGCGATCGGGCGGGGGAGATGTAACTCGCAGCTCATGGAAAAGAGGGGCCAGCCCAGCAGGCTGCGCGTTGAAACCTCTGCGCAGCTGGCCGCGAGGAGCAGAGGCATTGTGACGTCATCCGGCTCGTATCAACTCATTAGATTTTTAAAAAGATCTCAGATTGTAAACAATTTTAGTAAAAGACGCGGGAGATAATGAATTAAATTTTCAGGTGAGGCTGACTTTGGTTATCTGACATCTCTCCAATTTCTACAGATACGCCGTAGAAAGCATTTTATCGAGATCCATCACAGCAGAGTTTGGGAACAGCTCCATCCAAGACCGCAAGAAACTGCAGGGAGTTGTGGACGTAGCCCAGACCATCACACAAACCAACCTCCCTTCCATTGACTCCATCTACACTTCAGGCTGCCTCGGCAAGGCCAGCAGCATAATCAAGGGCCAGTCTCACACCCGTTCACTTCCTCGTCACCCCTCTCCCATTAGACAAGTGTGAAAACTCACACCTCCAGACTCAGGGACTGTTTTCTTCCCAGTTATTATCAGACAACTGAACCATCCTATCACCAACTAGAGAGCGGTAATGAGCTCCCATCTACCTCATTGGAGACCTTTGAACTATCTATAATAGGACTTTATTTCACTTTATCTTGCACTAAACGTTATAACCTTTATCCTTTGTCTGTGAGTGGCTTGATTGTTATCATAGAAACATAGAAAATAGGTGCAGGAGGAGGCCATTCGTCCCTTCGAGCCAGCACCACCATTCATTGTGATCATGGCTGATCATCCCCAATGAATAACCCGTGCCCGCCTTCTCCCCATATCCCTTGATTCCACCAGCCCCTAGAGCTCTATCTAACTCTCTCTTGAATCCATCCAGTGGATTCCCTCTGTGGCAGGGAATTCCACAAATTCACAACTCTCTGGGTGAAAAAGTTTGTTGTCACCTCAGTCTTAAATGCCCTCCCCTTTATTCTAAGATGTATGTATTCTAGGTATTCTGAATTTTGTCGGTGAAGAAGGAGGCAAAACCGCCATTCATTGTGATCATGGCTGATCATCCCCTATCAATAACCCATGCCTGCCTTCTCCCCATATCCCTTGACTCCACTAGCCCCTAGAGCTTTATCTAACTCTCTTAAATCCATCCAGTGATTTGGCCTCCACTGCCCTCTGTGGCAGGGAATTCCACAAATTCACAACTCTCTGGGAGAAAAAGTTTTTTCTCACCTCTGTCTTAAATGACCTCCCCTTTATTCTAAGACTGTGGCCCCTGGTTCTGGACTCACCCAACATTGGGAACATTTTTCCTGCATCTAGCTTGTCCAGTCCATTTATAATTGTATATGTTTCTATAAGACCCCCCCTCATCCTTCTAAACTCCAGTGAATACAAGCCTAGTATTTTCCAATCTTTCTTCATATGACAGTCCCGCCATCCTAGGGATCAATCTCGTGAACCTAAGCTGCACTGCCTCAATCACAAGGATGTCCTTCCTCAAATTAGGAGACCAAAACTGTACATAATACTCCAGATGTGGTCTCACCAGAGCCCTATACAACTGCAGAAGAACCTCTCTACTCCTTTACTGAAATCCTCTTGTTATGAAGGCCAACATTCCATTAGCTTTCGTCACTGCCTGCTGTACCTGCACGACAACTTTCAGTGACTGGTGTACAAGGACACCCAGGTCTCGCTGTACCTCCCCCTTACCTAACCTAACCCCGTTGAGATAAAAATCTGCCCCTTGTTTTTGCCGCCAAATTCGATAACCTCATATTTATCTATATTATACTGCATCTGCCAGGCATCTGCCCACTCACTAAACGTGTCCAGGTCACCCTGCAACCTCTTAACATCCTCTTCACAGTTCACACTGCCACCCAGCTTTGTGTCATCTGCAAACTTGCTAGTGTTGCTCCTAATTCCCTCTTCCAAATCATTAATATATATGGTAAACAGTTGCGGCCCCAACATCGAACCTTGCGGCACTCCACTCGCCACTGCCTGCCATTCTGCAAAGGACCCGTTCACTCCTACTCTTTGCTTCCGATCTGCCAACCAATTTTCTATCCATGTCAACACCCTACCCCAATACCATGTGCTCTAATGTTAGTCACCAGTCTCCAATGCGGGACTTTATCAAAGGCTTTCTGAAAGTCTAGATACACTACATCCACTGGCACCCCTTCATCCATTTTACTTGTCACATCCTCAAAAAATTCCAGAAGATTAGTCAAGCATGATTTCCCTTTCATAAATCCATGTTGACTTGGACTAATCCTTTTACTGCTATCCAAATGCCCCATTATTACCTCTTTAATAATTGACTCCAGCATCTTTCCCACCACCGAAGTCAGGCTAAATGGTCTGTAATTCCCCGTTTTCTCTCTCGCTCCTTTCTTGAAAAGTGGGATAACATCAGCTATCCTCCAATCCACAGGAACTGATCCTGAATCTATTGAACATTGGAAAATAATCACCAATGCATCCACTATTTCTAGAGACACCTCCCTGAGGACCCTGGGATGCAGACCATCAGGCCCAGGGGATGTATCATCCTTCAGTCCCATTAGTCTAAATACTATTTCTCGCCTAATGAACATTTCTTTCAGTTCCTCTACCCCCTTAGATCCTCTGTCCTACAGTACATCTGGGAGATTGTTTGTGTCTTCCTTAGTGAAGACAGATCCGAAGTACCTATTCAACTCTTCTGCCATTTCCTTGTTGCCCATAATAATTTCACCCGTCTGCCTTCAAGGGACCCACATTTGACTTTGCTACTCTCTTTCCCTTAACATATCGAAAGAAGCTTTTACTGTCCTTCTTTATATTCCTGGCCAGCTTCCCTTCATACTTCATCTTTTCAGCCCGTATTGTCCGTTTTGTTTCCTTCTGTTGTCCTATGAAAGTTTCCCAATCCTCTGGCTTCCGGCTACTCTTTGCTGTGTTATACATCTTTTCTTTTGGTTTTATTCTATCCCTAACTTCTCTTGTCAGCCACGGTTGCCTCCTACTCCCCTTAGAATCTTTCTTCCTTTTTGGAATGAAATGATCCTGTGTCTTCCGGATTATGCCCAGAAATTCCTGCCATTGCTGTTCCACCGTCATTCCTGCTAGGATCCCTTTCCAGTCTACCTTGGCCAGCTCCCCTCTCATGCCTTCATAGTCCTCTTTGTTGAACTGCATCACTGCCACTTCCGATTTAACGTTCTCCTTCTCAAATTGCAGATTAAAACTAATCATATTATGATCACTACCTCCAAGCGGTTCCTTTACCTCGAGTTCAATTATCATATCTGGTTCATTGGACAACACTAAATCCAGAATTACCTTTTCTCTGGTCGGCTCCATTACAAGCTGCTCATTCTCCTGCTTTCTCCCCATAACCCCTGACACCTCTACCAATCAACAGTCCATCTATCTCTGCCATAAAAATATCCATTGACTTGGCCTCCACAGCCTTCTGTGGCAAAGAATTCCACCGATTCACCACCCTCTGATTAAATAAATTCCTCCTCCTCGCCTTCCAAAAGGAACTTCCTTTAATTCTGAGGCTGTGACACTCTCCCACTAATGGAAACATCCTCTCCACATCCACTTTGTCCATGACTTTCACTATTCGGTACGTTTCAATGAGGTCCCCCCTCATTCTTCTAAACTCTAGCGAGTACAGGCCTGGTGCTATCAAACGTGCATCATATGTTAACCAGTATGGGTTAAGCGTATGGTATGCTTGTCTTCTGTGCTATGGGGCATTGACTATAAGAGCCAGCAAGTCATGATGCAGCATCGTCAGTGTAATTAATAAACATCTGTTGATTATAATAAATGTAGTTAATCCATTCCGTGTTTTTAGCAGGCGTAATCCAGAAAAGTATTGACTGTAGTCCTGCAGCAATCTCATTCCTGGCTTTAAATTCATTAGGGATTCCTCTCGGTTGTCCTATTGCATCCAGATGAACCCCGTCAGGTAACGAATCAAATGCTCTTTTCCTACGGGTCTGTTTGCACATATCTGTTGGACTTATCACAAGGACAGGTTGTGCCAACATCACCCTGGCACACAATCCAGTCCAATGTAGCGGCAGTGTGTTTCTAGGCTTACCTCTGCACATCTAAAACCTATCAGCTACAGCCACATCTGCTGTCAAAATAGCCTTGCACTGTGGTAGTACAACAGCAACATCGACTTTGGGCACATCTTCAGCCACTTGGTATGGGTCCTGTTGATTACACACCCACACCCTGTTACAACGGCCGGGAAAAGTTCCTACCGGGTGTGTGCCATTCGCTGCAAGGTAGCATTCATACTGTGCTGTAGATGTAATCCCAACCTCTGGTGGTGGCTCTGGGTAGGGTTTTCTTACCTCTGTGAAGTTCCATAGAGAACAGTGTTCTTTAGCAAGTGTCACTTGTGTCGATCCTGCTGCATTTAAACACTCTATTGGGCAATTAGACATGTCTCCCCAGCGTGTCACACTTCGCAAGAAATCCGCACAATATGTATAGTTGTGAGGTTCTGGTATAGCCAATATTCTCCCATTCGCTTTGGCACATATTATACATTGTGGCAACTTCACAGTTTGTGCTGTGTATTGCGCCCACTTGTACCACTCGCTTGTGGAAGCGCTACGCCAGACGGCTGAGCTAGTATCATTTTGGACCTTTGCCTCCATTCGGTTACATACCAGCTTTCCCAACTCGTGTGAAGCAGTGGTGTTATCCTTCCAAGCTCAAGTCGGCAAGGTTGATGGTTGTGAAGCCTGAGTAGGGATTATCCTGGCAGGTTCCCCTGGCCCTCCTTCGCCCATATAGCTAGTAGAAGGATGATGCCTATCAGGAGAAGGGCACTCACCCACACCCGCATCCTCACTAGTGTCGGAACTCCCACTTTCTCCGAATACGTCATTTATTACCTGGTCAATGCCCTGTTCTTCCCCAGTGTCCTCGTCCTCTTGTTCACTTACCTCGGGGAGAAAGAGGGGTGGGAGATAGAGGGAGAGGGAAAGAGAGAGAGAGGGAGAGAGATGGAGGGAGAGTGATGGAGGAGTGTGGGCTGCGGGAGGGAGGAGGGGTGGTGGGGGAGGGAGAGAGGGAGAAATGAAGAATTGAGTGAAAAATGAAGAATTGAGTGAAAGAGAGGGGGAAGGTGGGGGGAGGAAAGGAGAGATGGAGGAAGAGAGCGAGAGGGAAAGGTAGAGGAGAGGAGAGTGGGAGAGAGAGAGAGGGGCAGGGGGAGGGGTGAGGAGAGGAGAGGGCAGAGAGAGAGACAGGAAGAGGAGAGAGAGGGAGAGGGAAAGATAGAGGAGAGGAGAGAGGGGGGAGAGAGATAGGAGGGGAGAGGGAAAGATAGAGAGGAATGGAGAGAGAAAGGGATGAATTTTAAAGGAATTGCAGTTTTCACTTTCGGAGCAGATTTGCAAGTTTGACCCCAGCATCTGAAGAAGGATCTCGGCCCGAAATGTTGCCTATTTCCTTCGCTCCACAGATGCTGCCTCACCCGCAGAGTTTCTCCAGCATTTGTGTCTACCAGCTATTAAATTCAATCGTTAGTTAACTTCAGAGTGGTGGCGTTCGTGCGTGCGCGCGTGGAGGGCGTGTGTGTGTGTGGGCACACAATACTCCAGGTGTGGTCTCACCAGGGCCCTGTACAACTGCAGAAGGACCTCTTTGCTCCTGTACTCAACTCCTCTTGTTATCAAGGCCAACAGACCAAAACTGCACACAATACTCCAGGTGTGGTCTCACCAGGGCCCTGTACAACTGCAGAAGGACCTCATTGCTCCAATACTCAACTCTTTCTATGTTTTCTTTAGTGACCTTTCCAAATAAAATGAAAACATCTTTTACACTTTGTGTACAACTTGATGTTTGAAATATGTTCTTCAACCAGTTTAGTCTAGTTTAGTTTGGAGATACAGCGCGGAAACAGGCCCTTCCCCACCGAGTCTGTGCTGACCAGCGATCCCCACACACTAACACTATCCTACACACACACAGGGGGACAATTTACAATCTTTACCAGAAACCAATTAACCTACAAACCCACTCTCTCTCCCTCTCTCCCTCTCTCTCTCTCTCTCTCTCCCTCTTTCCCTCTCTCCCTCCCCTCTCTCTCTCCCTCACCCCCTCTCTCCCTCTCCCTCCCTCTCTCTCTCCCCTCCCTCCTCCCCCTCCTTTTTCCTCTCCATCCCACCCTCAATACACCAAACAACAACACAACCTCACTCCAGAAGCAACATTGGGCGTTTCGCCCTCCACCCGGACGCATGAGACCCACCATCCCACGTTGCCAGCGCCGGTGCGCCGCCCTAAACCGTCCCGTCCCGTCCCCCCTCCCCTCCCCTGCCGCCGGAAGCGCCTTTGTGGACAACAAAGATGCTCGAGGACAAAGTGTTGAAGAAGGAACTGCAGATCAAAGATTATATCGCGGATCCTCTAGTATCTTTGCTGCAGATGCTGGAAAATGGAAGGTAAACAAATGCTGGAGAAACTCAGCGGGTGCAGCAGCATCTATGGAGCGAAGGAAATAGGCAACGTTTCGGGCCCAAACCCTTCTTCAGACTGAAACGTTGCCTATTTCCTCCGCTCCATAGATGCTGCATTTGTGTTTACCTACTAGAGGAGCGGCTTGGTTGTTATCATAGAAACATAGACAACAGGGGCAGGAGGAGGCCATTCGGCCCTTCGAGCCTGCACTGCCATTCATTGTGATCATGGCTGATCGTCCCCTATCAATAACCCGTGCCTGCCTTCTCCCCATATCCCTTGACTCCACTGGCCCCTAGAGCTCTATCTAACTCTCTCTTAAATCCATCCAGTGATTTGGCCTCCACTGCCCTCTGGCAGGGAATTCCACAAATTCACAACTCTCTGGGTGAAAAAGTTTGTTGTCACCTCAGTCTTAAATGGCCTCCCCTTTATTCTAAGATGTATGTATTCTAGGATTCATGTATAGCCTTTCCACTGACTGGTTAGCCCACACCAAAAAACCTCTTCACTGTTGGTCCGGCAAAACAGATAATCCAGAAAGGCTCTGGAACCAAGGATGCTGGAAAATCAGTAGTAGAGATAACAGATATTGAAGGTAAATATCCTGTATGCCTTCTTTACCACCTTAAATGTTGCCAATTTCAAGGATCCTCATACTCCAAAGTCCACATTCCTCAATACTCCATTGGAATCCACCATTCCCTACGCATTCCCACCGTGAATAGCCCTCACCAAGTACTTCACCTCACACTGGTGAGGAATATATTCTATCTTCCATTGTTCTACCTACGGCATGTGTGTGCCTTTAAGAAATGTGTCCCGGGCCTCCTCCTTTGCCAGATTGAGGCTGTACACAACATGGAGGAACAACTCACTACCCAGTGATGTAAACATTGGATTCTCTGCGTTAAGGTAACTTCTACATATGCTCCCCTTCCTCCTCTCCTCCCCCCCCCTTCACCCTCCCACCCCCTTCTTGCACTAAAAGTCAGTTAACTAGTTCCACAGTTCACAATATATTCCTCAGATTCACACCATCCCTAGCAGATAATCAGCCTTTCAGTTAGATATAGCTCTAAGAGCTAACAGAATGAAGGGATATGGGGAGAAAGCAGGAACGGGGTACTGATTCTGGACGATCAGCCATGATCATATTGAATGGCGATGCTGGCTCAAAGGGCCATATGGCCTACTCCTGCACCTATTTTCTATGTTTCTGTACTGTCCTTGCCTGAGGTAATCTGTTGCCGGTCCTGATTTGTCCTGGTCCTTTCTTGCTTCCAATCCACCCCCTCACACCCACAATCAGTCCGAAGAAGGGTCCTGATCCGAAACGTCACCTATCCATGTTCTCCAGAGATGCTGCCTGACCCACTGAGTTACTCGAGCATTCTGTGAAACGTCACCTATTCATTTTCTTCAGAGATGCTGCCTGACCCGCTGAGTTACTCGAGCACTCTGTGAAACGTCACCTATCCATGTTCTCCAGAGATGCTGCCTGTCCCGCTGAGTTACTCCAACACTCTGTGAAACGTCACCTATCCATTTTCTCCAGAGATGCTGCCTGACCCACTGAGTTACTCCAACACTCTGTGAAACGTCACCTATCTATTTTCTCCAGAGATGCTGGCTCACCTGCTGAGTTACTCCAGCACTTTGTGTCTATCATTAAGAACCTTTGGTGCGACAGACCCTGGTTCGATCCTGACTACGGGTGCTGTCTCTACGGAGTTTGTATGTTCTCCCCGTGACTGCGTGGGTTTTCTCCGGGTGCTCCGGTTTCCTCCCACATCCCAAAGACATGGAGGTTTGTAGGTTAATTGGCTTCTGTACATTGTCCCTAGTGTGTAGGATGATCATTGGCTGGAGTGGGCCCAAGGACCTGTTTCCATGCTGTATCACTCAACTAAACTAATTATTTGGTTTTGCAAAGCTTGAAGATGTAAGAGAAAATAAGGTGGAGTAATCTCCAAAATTTAAAATTTTTATTCTGAGAACCAAGTGAAAATAGAATGGGAACACAGGGAATGTTGATGTTGATGTTTGGCTAGCAGTTTAGAAGCATAATTAGATCACAATATAGGAAGAGTTTACAGACCATACATGAGAAGTTGCACATTCCACGACTAATCTTGTTTAAAAGAACATATTAATCAAAATGCTAAACTGATTTCTGGACTTGTTGTGAATCTCACTTCTCCAATTCATTTGGATCATTAGACTATTTATTGGAAACATCTGTCTAACCAGAACCAGCAAGGAAAACAGCTGGATTCATAGCAATGGGCAGCCAGAAATCCTTGCACTCTAATGCAAATCCTACTGAGCATCCTGTAACAGGGAACGCCACTTTGTGTAATTGGAAAGCTCATTCAAGAGAACTATGTAACAGGTGCAACACCAAGGATTTACAGTTGGATACATTCAGGGGCGGCACAGCGGTACAGTTGCTGCCTCACTGCGCTAGAGACCCAGGTTCGATTCTGAATACGGGTCCTGTTGGTACGGATTTTGTACGTTCGGCCCGTGACTGAGTGGGTTTTCTCCGGGGGCTCTGGTTTCATCCCACTGTCCAAAGATGTACAAGTTTGTAGCTTAATTGGCTTTGATAAAATAGTAAATTGTCCCTAGTGTGTGGGATAGTATTAGTGTGCGGGTAATCACTGGTCGGCACGGACTCAGTGGGCTGAAGGGCCTGTTTCTACACTGTATCTCTAATCTAAACTTTTGTGGCGGCTCCCAAGGGTCGGACCATCCTAACTGTCAAACCCCTCGGCACGGGAATGGTTCAGTCCAGAGGCGGCCCTTAACCAGAGGTTTAAAGGCAAGGGTTTGGGTGCCATCTTTCTCTCGTGGACTTCCCTACAATCTAGAAGGACATAAATAAAGGTGCCTCCCGAAATACCTGGCTCCTCGCTTTCATTTCGGGACCTATGCACCACACTTTCTGAAATTGTGCCCAAATGTCCAATATATTTTGGAAGTCTACCATTGAAACATAACAGATGTTTTACAGATGGCAACAGACTTGAGTCCGAAGAAGAGTCTGAAACCAAAATGTCACATATTCTTTTTCTCCAGAGATGTTGTCTAACCCGCTGTTTTTTGTGTCTATCTTCAGTGTAAACCAGCATCTGTAGTTCCTTCCTACGTCGTTTAAATGTTACTGTATCAAATGTTGGTAAAATGGGGAAAGGAGGTGAAAGCAGATGCGACGGCTGGTAGGGTGGAAGGTGAGGACAAGGGGGACTCTGTCCTTGTTACGAGTAGGGTGATGGGGAGTGAGAGCAGAGCTGCGGGATATAGAGGAGACCCTGGTGAGAGCCTCATCTATAATCGAAGAGGGGAACCCCCGTTCCCTAAAGAATGAGGACTTCTCCGATGCCCTGGTCTGGAACACCTCATCCTGGGTGCAGATGCGTTGTAGACGGAAGAATTGGGAGTGGGGGAGGAATGGGTAGAAGGGAGAATATGAAAACAAAGAACTGCTGATGCTGGATATAAAATGCTGGAGTAACTCAGCAGGTCAGACAGCATCTCTGGATAGAAGGAATGGGTGACGTTTCGGGTCGAGACCCTTCTTCAGACTGCTCCATTGCAGATGCTGGTCTACACAAAATATCTGAGTGGGACAGTATCTCTGGAGAACATTGATAGGCAATGTTTTGGGTCGGTAATAATGTTAATTGTATCCCTTCGTTATAACCTCTTCCCCAGCCAACAATGGGCCATTATGGGCTCCACCCTTCCTTGCTGTTGCTGTTCATCTGTTGCTGGCCCTGATTTGTTCTATATTGGTCCGTGTGTTTAAGAGAGTTAGATTTAGTTCTTAGGGCTAATGGAATCAAGGGATATGGGGAGAAATCAGGAACAGGGTACTGATTCTGGATGATCAGCCATGATCATATTAAATGGAGGTGCTGGCTCAAAGGGTCGAATGGCCTACTCCTGCACCTATTTTCTATGTTTCTATTCTATTCTTACCACCAATTCCCTCCCCTCTATTTTCAGTCTGAAGGAGAGTCCCGACCCGAAACGTCACCCACGTTAGAGCTGCTGCCTTACAGCGCCAGAGACCCAGGTTCGATCCACAAAATGAGTGCTGTCTGTATGGAGTTCTCCCCGTGACCTTTGTGGGATTTCTCCAGGTGCTCCGGTTTCCTCCAACATGCCAAAGACGCTAGGGTTTTAATTTGCTTCGGTAAAAATTATAAATTACCCCGAATTGGTAAAGCTGCATCAATCTTCAGACAAATGCAGCCAATATGGTCTAGTGGTGGGATATCCAAGATGCTAAAAGTCTTCCCTACAGCCCTCTGTGCCACTGATACATGGAAAATCAATGTGAAGATGAAAAAGAAATTGGATGCATTCCAACAACGCTGCTTGAGGAGGATCCTGAAGACTAGCTACAGAGACCACATCACAAACGAGGAGATCTACCGGGAAACTGCAACAAAGCCTCTCAGCCAGGACATGGAGGGATGCAGGATGAAATCTGCAGGACATGTACTCAGAATGTCAGCAGAACGTGCACCTAAGATAGCAATGACATGGCAAGCTGACGGAAGAAGGAAAAGAGGCCGACCAAAACTCACATGAGGTGAACATTCTGGTAGGATTTGGAAGCCCGGGACGCTAACCTATCGAGGGTGGAAGACGTCGCACATAACCGAACAGAATGGCCAAAGCTTGCTGCCCAATGCACTCAACAGTGTGGGAGGAACTAAGTCTAAGTAAGTAAGTGTGTGTAGGATAGCGTTAGTGTGCGGGGATCGCTGATCGGCATGGACTCCGTGGGCTGAAGGGGCCGGTTTCCGTGCTGTATCTCTAAACAAAACAACAAAATTACCCATCGTTTTCTCCAGATATGTTGCCCGGCCCATTGAGTAACTCCAGCACTTTGTGTCTATCTCGATAATGTTATTGAAGGGAGTTACCATAAATAGTGCGTGAACAGCTTATTGGGAAATTAGACTTGTGTTTGGATCTGTGATGTGTAAGACATGGCTGTATTCCCAATACCTAATCCATACCATGGAACCAAACTCAGAACAACAAATAAACAACATGCAGAGAGCAGCGGTTAAGGTCAGAGCAGAAAAATAACAGCCGCCAAAGCCTAGTGCGTTAAATATCTCAAAACTTTATTTCAAAAAACAAATTGATGCACTGAAATTCATTAATAATAGCTATTTTCTTAAAAACTAATTAAATACAGGGAATATTCAAAACTATTTACAAAAGTATATATACAGAAGGTTTCACTGATACCGCAGGCAATTTGTGTTTAACATCTGTGTCCAATACCGTAGATACATTTTCTTTTTACATTAATGCACTCAATGCTGAGAGAAAGCGCCAAGATTTTGAAACTTTCATGTAGGCGGTGGTTCGGGGCAGTCCGTGTCTGATGAACATATTAGTTACTGGTGTTTCAGCAGCAGGTGGACCGGATGAAGGAAGAGAGGGGAAAAAAGAGTAGGAACTCCAGATCTTTGTTTGTGAGCTTCTTCGAACACTTGCTCACTGGAGATCATAGGCACATGGTTACCGAGAGAGAGAGAGAAAGAGAGAGAGAGAAAGAGAAAGAGAGAGAGACAGAGAAAGAGAGAGAGAGTGACAGTGAGTGAGTGAGTGTGACAGTGAGAGAGTGAGTGTGAGTGTGAGTGAGTGTGTTAGTGAATGTGAGTGAGTGAGTGAGAGTGAATGAGAGTGTGAGTGAGTGAGTGTGAGTAGATGAGTGAGTGAGAGAGTGAGTGTAGTGGCCGTTTGGCTTAATTTTTTGTGTCATAAATTATGGAATTTGCCTTTAAATGTTGTCTGCCTGTAATTATGTGGGTGGGATATATTATGTAGTCGGAGGCGTGTTTGCTGCTGGGATTCTTGGAAGAAACTTGTAGGTTTTTATTTAGTTCGGAGGAAGCATGGTGGGACAGTATAGCTTTCGACCAATGGTCAGAGCTTTCCAACACCAAAGACGTTTTCTAATGTTTCGGAGCCACATGCTGGAGTTTGACGAAGATTAAAATGTACTTATCAAGAAGAGGTTTAGATGAATATCTGACTGTTTTACTTTGACAATAAAGAAACTATTAATCAAGAGAGTTTGTTTTGATGATTTATCTTTCTACGGCTTTGAATGTCTCGTGGAGAGTTCCCATTTGTAAAACGACGCTATCTCCTCACCCCTTGTCTTCTCCTAGTGGCTAGAGGGAGCAAATCCTTGAACAATATAATAATCTGCCATTATATCGAGTCGAAAGCTACCTTACAGTTAGGAGGTGGTAGAAGAGGGACAGATTGGCCTGGATCTCTGGAGAGAGATTACGCCCGAAAATTAGTACCAGAAGAGGAACTGAAGACTGGTTCCTTGGAAGAGGAACTGAAGAAAATAGATCTCGGCCAGCCAGGTTTACTCCTGGAGCCTTTTCCATGACTGGATATAGCCACAAGGCAGTGGAGGTTTTAAATCAGAGTTTTCCCTCTCCTAGATGGACTGCCTTCCCAGGCTGACGAGCCCCATCTGCCCGAGACTCGTGGGGACGGGAGCGTCTACCTTCCTGTGCAGGTCTATAGCACCTGCCCACTGCCCAGAATCTTGTGTAGAACAACTATTCTACTATGTTGAATTCAGAAGCTGGAATGTTTACTTCAAACAGCTTCTGAAGAGTCTGGAGAAATTTAGTTCTGCTAAAGTTTGGAAAGAAGCCAAGAAGCTTGTTCGCTTGCCAGCCTGGAAAACAGGAAACAAGCCACGCAACAAGGTGCTGGAATGGAAGATGTGATTACACCACAAGATAATATTTCAAATGTATCTACACAAAGATCAGGACATAAATCTGGTTCTATAGCCAGTAAAGCATCAAGGGCCTCTGCTCGAATGGAAGTTGAAGTTGATCTAGCTGCACTCTCAATAGAATCAAATACCTTGGAGAAGAAACATGAGATTGAGCGACAAGAAGAACAGCTGAGAGAAGAGATGAGGCAACAAGAAGAGATAAGGTAACGAAAAGCACACCTGGAACTAGCCACAAAGTTGGCGGTTGCCAAATCGATGATGGAGATAATGAAAAGTGAGGGTTTGTAGATTAACCCTTATTGATCCTTGCCATTTATAATCTCCACTACACATATGTGCATGCCACCATTTACATGGTATTACGTTACTACACAGCTATACATTAGCAAGGTCAGCTTGCTCTCACTCTCTCTCTCACACAAGCCACGCTGAGCTGAATGAGAATGGCTGGCAGTTTAAATGTTCGTGTATACATATGGAATAAAGACTGATCTTTTACCATATGTATTAGTGTGGATTAATCATAAACATGGTGTCAGAAGTGGGATTAAGCCATGTCTACGACCCTTTTGCCTGAATTTATTTTAGTTTTTTTTTACAACGAACCATCGCTCGCTTATTATGGCAGAGTCTTTTCGTAAACCAGATCCTTTAATGTTCAACAACGAATTTGCCGAACGTAGGCACATCTTCGAAGTGGAATTCGGAATTTTCATAGATGCTGCCCACCCAGGGACTGCTCCATAGCTATCGTAAATGCTGTGGCTCACACCCGAAATTCTGTGAGCAATGCCCCACTTATGACAAAACTTGCCACTACTGTAAAAAGAAAGGCCACTTTATCCGGTGCTGCCACGCTCGTGGCAACAGGGCCCAGTCACAACCAAAGATTATAGAGGAGCAAGATGCGCCACTCAGTGAAAAACGCGTAGTATGATGTGTGTGATTGTCGACGCCATTTTATAGGGCATTTTATAGGGCTGCCCGCATACTGTCATGGCGTCCACATCTACAGCTCGGTGTAAATTGCTCTAATCGCCGATGTTGACAACTCAACCTGTCTTTCTTCAGATTCCCCAACAACAAAGAAAGGTGAGGAAATATTATTGTTTTCTGTCGACATTATTTTGTCCTGAAAATGTTATTTTTTGTTCCCCTATCAACACTCATTGGGAAACTATGGTTGTTGGTACATTAGAAAGATACTAGATTTTTTTAAATAGATCTAAACTTACCACAATAATAAAGTCAGCAATTTTTGTTCTTCTGTACATTTTTGTTTTTGTTTCTGTACGGCAAGAGTCTCCAAAATATGGTCCGTAGGGAGAGAGGGAGAGAGAGAGAGAACGGGCAGAGAGAGATGGGGAGAGAGACACATCAGGCCCATCACGAGATTTTAACCTCAGATTCGAGTCGGGGAGCGCAGCGACCCGGGGCTGCTCTTAGTGTAGTTACCAATTAGATCCCTCGAATTGTCAGAGCCGAGACATCGCTGAGCCGCCGTGAAGGGTGCAATGGTGCGGTGCGGGGTTCGGCGGCGGTCAAAATGGGACGGCTGTGCTTTATAATGTTCCATCGTTCCTCTCTCCCCTTCTCCCTCTGCCCCCTCCATCTCTCTCTCCCTCTCTCCCTGTCTCTCTCTGCCTCTTCTCTCTCTCTCTCCTCTCCCTGTCTCTCTCTATCTCGGTCTCTGCCCCATCTGCCTTTTTCTCTCCCCCTCCCCTCTCTCTCTGTCTGTCTCTGCCTGAGAGTTGGTAGTCCTGCTAGTGTCTTAGGTCCAAAAGAGGATAGAAAGAAAATACTTTAAATGGTCTACATTAGAAGTTTTAAATAATCTCTTCTACATTAGTGGCAAAATGCATCTTCAATATACAGGTCTCTCCCCACAACTGAACAATTGCACTTAAATAATATATCATCCATTCTGCAGATATGTAGTTATAACTCCATTTTTTCCTTCTTAGTTAATCCAATATGAGATTTTCTGTAATTTCAGATGTCGACAGCGGGTCCAGAATACTCGTCGACAAGATCTCCACCACCAAACTCTGGTGTACTTGTCAACCACCTGCCGTCTTTTTTCTGAACACTGAACTTGACTAGTTTTCCAACATGCAGACCAATGACAGGCTAAATTGCAATGCAGTTCCAACGCTATTTGACATCACGAACACGCCGAAACGTTTGTTTTCCCAAATCCGGTTACTCGAGAGCAAGAATGAGAACCTCCCGTTACCCACACAAAATTGTGCAAATGACGATTTATTTATTATTGTATATAAGTTGGAAATTTTGTTCTTTGGGGTAAGCAAGGGGTGGGGCTATCATTGTCTGAAATATGTTGAATTTTACATCACTTTCAAAACACTGCAACCCCCTGTATATGTCGTGCACAAAATGATGTGAATTATGTAAATATTACCATAAATGACGGAAATAGAAAGTTTTCATTGTTTATAAAGTTCAATTTAGAGTTATTTGAAATTGTGAAGGTTAGTGCAATATAGGGCTGACCCACAAATGTGTCGCTATGAGACATTCACATTTAAAAAATCCATGTCTCAAAAAAAAGCAAGAAGGTCCCCATATTATTTGACCAACTTATCGACTGAATTTAAATATGTAGGTATGTATGCACTACATTGTGTTACGCTAATATAGAATGAAAGAATGGAAAAATATTTTGACATTGTGTTCATGGATGTTTTATTCACAATATTAGGATTTCATATATATTTTATATATATATATATATATATATATATATGTGTGTGTGTGGGTATATATATATATACAGTGGCTTGCAAAAGTTTTCATACCCCTTGAATTTTTCCACATTTTGTCACGTTACAACCACAAACGTAAATGTATTTTATTCGGATTTTATGTGATAGACCAACACAAAGTGGTGCTTAATTGTGAAGTGGAAGGAAAATGATACATGGTTCTCAAATTTTTTTACAAATAAAAAACTGAAAAGTGTGGCGTGCAAAAGTGTTCAGCCCCCCTGAGTCAATACTATGTAGAACCACCTTTCGCTACAATTACAGCTGCAAGTCTTTTGGGGTATGTCTCTACCAGCTTTGCACATCTACTGACTGAAATTTCTGCCCATTCTTCTTTGCAAAATAACTCAAGCTCAGTCAGATTGGATGGAGAGCATCTGTGAACAGCAATTTTCAAGGCTTGTCAGAGATTCTCAATTGGATTTAGGTCTGGACTTTGACTGGGCCATTCTAACACATGAATATGCTTTGATCTAAACCATTCCATTGTAGCTCTGGCTGTATGTTTAGGGTCGTTGCCCTGCTGGAAGGTGAACCTCCGCCCCAGTCTCAAGTCTTTTGCAGACTCTAACAGGTTTTCTTCCAAGATTGCCCTGTTTTTGGCTCCATCCATCTTCCCATCAACTCTGACCAGCTTCCCTGTCCCTGATGAAGAAAAGCATCCCCACAGCATGATGCTGCCACCACCATGTTTCACAGTGGGGATGGTGTGTTCAGGGTGATGTGCAGTGTTAGTTTTCCGCCACACATAGCGTTTTGCATTTAGGCCAAAAACTTCAATTTTGGTCTCATCTGACCAGAGCACCTTCCTCCACATGTTTGCTGTGTCCCCCACATGGCTTGTGGCAAACTGCAAACGGGACTTCTTATGGCTTTTTTTCAACAATGGCTTTCTTCTTGCCACTCTTCCATAAAGGCCCGATTTGTAGAGTGCACAACTAATAGTTGTCCTGTGGACAGATTCTCCCACCTGAGCTGTGGATCTCTGCAGCTCCTCCAGAGTTACCCTCTTGGCTGCTTCTCTGATCAATGCTCTCCTTGTCAGTTTAGGTGGACGGCCATGTCTTGGTAGGTTTGCAGTTGTGCCATACTCTTTCCATTTTCGGATGATGGATTGAACAGTGCTACGTGAGATGTTCAAAGCTTGGGATATTTTTTTATAACCTTACCCTGCTTTAAACTTCTCCACAACTTTATCCCTGACCTGTCTGGTGTGTTCCTTGGGCTTCATGATGCTGTTTGTTCACTAATGTTCTCTAACAAACCTCTGAGGCCTTCACAGAACAGCTGTATTTATACTGAGATTAGATTACACACGTGGACTCTATTTACTAATTAGGTGACTTCTGAAGGCAATTGGTTGCACTGGATTATATTTAGGGGTATCAGAGTAAAGGGGGCTGAATACTTTTGCACGCCACACTTTTCAGTTTTTTATTTGTAAAAAAATTTGAAAACCATGTATCATTTTCCTTCCACTTCACAATTATGCGCCACTTTGTGTTGGTCTATCACATAAAATCCCAATAAAATACATTTACGTTTGTGGTTGTAACGTGACAAAATGTGGAAAAGTTCAAGGGGTATGAATACTTTTGCAAGCCACTGTATGTGTGTGCATACAAATATGTATGTGTATGTATATGTATATACACATATATTGTGATATATATATATACAGTATATATATTTTTGTATATATATATTGTGATATACACACACACACACACAAATATATATATACAAACACAGATTGAAAGAAAAAGGTTGCTAAAGAAATTAGAGGAAATCTGAAGGAAGAAAATAGAGAAATATGTCAAGTCAAGTCACTTTTATTTATATAGCATATTTAAAAAACAACTCTCGCACAACGCCACGCGTTAGGCGTACGCCGTCAAGACGCTGTGTACGCCCGTCGAGATGCTGCGTATGCCCTCAATGTGCCTGCGGGCCGACAGGTCGTTGTCGCGCGGGATGTTCGGACAGTGCAAGAATTTTCAAGCCCTTGACTTGCCTCTCACACACAGGCACACACAAACACACATTCATATAAATATATATATATAAGTTAAAGTTAATTTTGTGCACAGTGTGTGTTAAAACAATACAAGGGAAGCTGCACAATACAATGCAAGGGAAACTACGCAAAGGTGGCGACTGGGGAGGAAAGATGGGAGGGAAATGGGGGAACAGGGGGAAAACATTCACAATAAAATTAACTAAAATATGTGAGGTGATAGATGCGCTATATCAAACACTGTTCCCTACAACACTGATTACACCAAGGATGATAGAGCGAGTGCACAGCTGGACGCATACCGGAAGCCGCGTTTGGCTTAAACAAATGGCGGCCGTGACGTTTCGTTACGTACGACACGTCAGCCCATTGGATTTCGGAGGAGTGGTCTATCTTGCTCCTCTATAATCTTTGGTCACAACAATCTCTCTATGCGCTCGAGCCCACAATTTGCCACAAGGCACTGACTGAAACAGCCGTTCCAGCAGAACCACGACCGGAGCACCTGCAGGAAGACAGGCAAATCATACATTCCTGTGTACCCGACTCATCGTCCACAAACAGTGAATCCATGACAATGCTCAGTGTCAACAATACCAAAGTTGCTGCAAAGATGTAATGTCATGTCTTTATCAGACTTCCAAAGGATTCACAACAACGAAACTGTCATGAAAACAAACTCCAAGTTACATCCATTTATGGGGGGGAGTTGCAACCGGTTGGTAAGGTCACATTACAATGCCATCTGCAATCTCAGGTTTACAATGTGGATTTCTTCATTGTTGGCTTGGTACGGCAACCTGAGCTTCAAGGAGCTGAAGAGGCTGCAAAAAGTAGTAAACACTGCCCAGTCCATCATCGGCTCTGACCTCCCCACCATCGAGGGCATCTATCGCAGTCGCTGCCTCAAAAAGGCTGCCAGCATCATCAATGACCCCACACCATCCTGGCCACTCACTCATCTCTCCGCTGCCATCAGGTTGAAGGTACAGGAGCCTGAAATCTGCAACATCCAGGTTCAGGAACAGCTTCTTCCCAACAGCCATCAGACTATTAAACACAACTTCAAACAGGCTCTGAACTATAACAGCCTATTGCAGTTTATCTGTTCATTTATGTGTGTATATTCTATGGTATATGGACACACTGATCTGATCTGCATTTATGCCAACAATATTCTGTTGCGCTGCAACAAGCAAGAATTTCATTGTCCTATCTGGGTCAGCCCATGATCATATTGAATGGCGGTGCAGGCTAGAAGGGCCGAATGGCCTACGACTGCACCTATTTTCTATGTTTCTATGAGAATAAACTCTCTTCTTGACTTCTTGTTAGTGGGGAAGTGCCGCTCCTTCTGGGCATTGATGCATGCCGCGATATGAACTTAGTCTCCTTCGGCAAAACTGTGTACCAGCTGTCTACCTCTCAAAGTCCCAACCAACAACTATTCGAATAATACAAAGACATTTGTGATAACCAGCTGGGCAAGATTCCCACAGAATACAGCATTGTAACCGACAAGGAAGTCATACCTGTCGTTCGTTCTCCTCACCGAATCCCGCACGCAATGAAGGACCGCGTCAAAGCTGAACTTGACAGAATGGAAACACTGGGTGTGATAGCCCCTGTCAATGACCCCTCCTCCTGGGTCTCCACCATGGTCGCAGCAGTCAAGAAGAACAAAGACGAAATAAGGATGTGTATTAACCCTAAAGACATAAACACTGCCATCAAATGACCACACCACCCGATGCGGACGGTGGAAGAGGTCGCAGCCAAAGCTACAGGTAAAGCTACAGTTTTCTCTGTCCTAGATGCAAAGAACTCATTTTGGCAAATACCGCTAGCCCATGCATCCTCCATGTTAACCACATTTGCAACGCCCTACAGACGCTACTGATTCTTACAAATGCCATTTGGCATCAATTTAGCCAGTGAAGTTTTCCAATGTACTATGGAACAACTCTTTACTGGTTACCCATGCACCATAATTATGGATGACATCCTGATCGCCGGGCGCAACAGGTCCTGGATCGTGCCAGATAAGTCAATCTCAAACTCAACCCCCTCAAGTGCAGGTTTCGGGTTGAGGAAGTGACTTATGTGGGACACGTGTTTACCAACAACGGACTCAGGCCAGACCCATCTAAAACCATTGCCATCAACGAAATGCCAGCAGCTACGGGTGGGATGTGACTGCTCTACAACGATTTCTAGGCACGGTAAACTACCGGGGAAAATTCATCCCAAATTTCAGCGAGCTGTCAGCCCCACTGTGACAACTGACCACCAATCATACATACTGGTCCTGGCACCAGCACCAGCACCAGCATTTGAAACCCGCAAACAACTAATGTCTTGCGCTCCAACCCTCACATACTTTGATGCCGAGTTACCCGTTACCCTCACCAGTGATGCCTCCCAGTATGGACTGGGCAGCATTTGCCTACAAGACGACGGGAAAGGTCACAGACCAGTTGCCTATGTCTCCCGCACCATGACCGACACTGAACAGCGCTACGTTCAAACTGGGAAGGAGCTACTCGCAGTAACTTTTGCCTGCAAGAAATTCAAGGAGTTTATCTTTGGCAACCCGATCACAGTTGAAACCGATCACCAGCCCCTGGTCAGTATCCTCAGTAAATGGCACACGGCACCAGCGAGTTTACAACGCATAATGATGGAACTACAGAGATATGGCATCAGACTAACCTACAAATGCGGTAAGGACATGCACTTAGCTGACACCCTCTCATGGGCACCTCACCCAACCTGCGAAAACCACCTGTCTGATGATGAGCAAGAGGGGTACATGGTTATGATGGTCTCTTGCCTTCCATCTGCGGACTTAGACATCCAAGTGGCAAAAACAGCTGCAGACGAAACGCTACAATCGCTGGCCACTGTCGCCCGCTACGGCTGGCCAGACAATCAGCACCACATGCCGCAGGCTGTCCACCCATTCTACCCTGTCCGCGATGAACTGGTCATTCAAGACGGCATTATAATGAAAGTACATAAGGCAGTTATCCTTAAACTGTGACCCCTTGTTCTGGACTTCCCCAACATCGGGAACAATCTCCCTGCATCTAGCCTGTCCAACCCCTTAAGAATTTTGTAAGTTTCTATAAGATCCCCCCTCAATCTTTTAATTTCTAGCGAGTACAAGCCGAGTCTATCCAGTAATTCTTCATATGAAAGTCCTGACATCCCAGGAATCAGTGAACCTTCTCTCCCTCTATGGCAAGAATGTCTTTCCTCAGATTAGGAGACCAAAACTGTACGCAATACTCCAGGTGTGGTCTCACCAAGGCCCTGTACAACTGCAGTAGAACCTCCCTGCTCCTATACTCAAATCCTTTTGCTTTGAATGCTAACATACCATTCGCTTTCTTCACTGCCTGCTGCACCTGCATGCCTACTTTCAATGACTGGTGTACCATGCCACCCAGGTCTCATTGCATCTCCCCTTTTCCTAATCGGCCACCATTCAGATAATAATATGTGCATGCCACCCATTACATGGTATTACGGTACTACACAGCTTTACACTAGCAAGGTCAGTTTACGCTCGCTCTCTCTCTCTCACAAGCCACGCTGAGCTGAATGAGAATGGCTGGCAGTTTAAATGTTCCTGCTTACTTATGGAATAAAGACTGATCTTTTACCATGTGTGTTAGTGTGGATTAATCATAAACAGGGTTCAAGATGCAGCTCGAAAGCATCTGATGCGATGAATTCTTATTTGAGAAAAGGAACAGCTCACAAGGAAACAACAGCTAAATCAAATCTGCAGCCAGAGGATATCCGGCCTCGTGACTCAGAACTAGCACATGGCCAAAAGATGGACAAACTTCATCTCAGCAACTGGGTGCTAGACCGAAGGAAACTACTTATGGGGCATCTGTAGGGGCTTGGGACAAACCAACAGCTCAGTACGCTCGCTATTCCGAGGCCTGATACACAGGCTCGAGCAAGCCAGTATTATTATCAGAGACCTGTCTATCATTCGTTTGCGACAAGCCAAGAATCTCAAGATGGATTACGTGAATTGGCGGAGGAGCAAGTTGAATTCAACAAGCTCATAGCTAAACAAAATCTCTCACCCTATCACCAACAGAAATTCCTACATATAATGTTGATTCTTTGCGGTATGAAGCTTTCATAATGGCATTTGAAGAAGTAGTAGAAATGAAAATTACTGATGAAAAAGAGCGCTTATGATTTCTGGCATATTACACGAGCGGAAGTGCTAAGGTACTTGTACCATGTTGTCAAGATAAGCCTAACAGCCAAGGCTATCAAGAGGCAAGAAGGTTACTTGAAGAGCGTTATGGTGATAGACAATAGACAATTGGTGGAGGAATTGACCATTCGGCCCCGTGCCAGCACCGCCATTCAATATGATCATTGCTGATCATCCTCAATCCGTACCCCGTTCCTGCCTTCTCCCCATTTTTCCTGACTACGCTATCTTTAAGAGACCTATCTAGCTCTCTCTTGAAAGTATCCAGAGAACCGGCCTCCACTGCCCTTTGAGGCAGAGAATTCCACACTCACAACTTTCTGTGAGAAAAAATGTTGACCCATCTCCGTTCTAAATAGTTTACCCCTTATTCTTAAACTGTGGCCCCTGGTTCTGGACTCCCCCAACATCGGGAACATGTTTCCTGCCTCTAGCATGTCCAAACCGTTAACAATCTTATATGTTTCATTATGTTCCCGTCTCATCCTTCTAAACTCCAGAGTATACAAGCCCAGCCGCTCCATTCTCTCAGCATATGACAGTCCCGCCATCCTTGTAAACCTACGTTGCATTCCCTCTAGCAAGAAAGCCCTTCCTCAAATTAGGGGACCAAAACTGCACACAATACTCCAGGTGTGGTATCACTAGGACTCTGTACAACTGCAGAAGGACCTCTTTGCTCCTATATTTGACTCCTCTTGTTATAAAGGACAACATGCCATTCGCTTTCTTCACTGCCTGCTGTACCTGCATGCTTACTTTCATAGACTGATAAACAAGGACCCCTAGATCCCATTGTACTTCCCCTTTTCCCAACTTGACGCCATTTATATAGTTATCTGCCTTCCTGTTTTTGATACCAAGGTGGATAACCTCACATTTATCCACATTAAACTTCATCTGCCATGCATCTGTCCACTCCCCCAACCTGTCCAAATCATCCTGCATTCTCATAGCATCCTCCTTACAGTTCACACTGCCATCCAGCTTTGTGTCATCTGCAAATTTGCTAATGTTACTTTGAACAGAGGATTCCTAACGTATACATGGAGAAGGCCTACGCTTGGAAAGATATCAAGCCAGAAGATGTGGAGGCATTGATTTTGCAAAATTTCTTAGAGGTTGGTGTAGACCGATGAAAAATCTCAACCACATGGGGGAGATGAATCTTCTTGGTAATACTAGAGCCATCATTCTAAAACTGCTCAGACGGCTGAGAGAAAAGTGGTGAGATAAAGCAGGCCGAAGCAAATAGAACGGGAGAAGCCAGCTACTAGTGATGCTGTCACCTCACCTCAAGTAACTGCTCATATTGGGACCGGGGTAGAAGCCTGTATCTTCTCTGTCTTACCAGTACAGGTAAGGAATAGCAAGACGAATACAGTGTTGCAAACATATGCATTTGTAGATCACGGAAGTTCGGCTACCTTCTGCATAGAAGGCTTGATGAGAAGGCTGGACATCACAGGAGAGGAGATTAAGATTCGATTGCATACCATGAATGAAGAGAAGGAGTCCGTTAATCATTACATTACAAGTAGGGAAATATCTAGTCTGGATGAAGATAATTTTATACCAATATCTAAGTGTTTACACATGAAACCATGCCTATTGGTCATCAAAATATACCCAGACATGAGGACTTGAGACAATGGCCTTACTTGAAGGATGTCAAAATATCTAAAATAGATTCTGATATTGACCTACTTATCGGAACGAATGCATTGAAGGCATTGGAACCGATACAGATTGT
Organism: Malacoraja senta; assembly: GCA_038087875.1. Classification (NCBI taxonomy): domain Eukaryota; kingdom Metazoa; phylum Chordata; class Chondrichthyes; order Rajiformes; family Rajidae; genus Malacoraja; species Malacoraja senta. The sequence goes on along the minus strand of JAXLNO010005279.1, from coordinate 133,165 downwards.
GAGGAGCCAAGGTGATTCAATTCAATTCAATTTCAATTCAATTTATTTGTCTTTTGGACAAATTTGTCATTTGGACCCCTTGAGGTCCAAACGAAAGGTCGTTTCTGCAGCCATACAATACAAAACGAAGAAGACCCGAGACACAACACAATTTACACATACATCCATCACAGCGCTGTGATGGAAGGCAAAAAAACGTATCTCTCCACTGCACTCCCCCCCCCCCCGATGTCAGAGTCAAAGTCAAAGCCCCCGGCGGGCGATGGTGATTGTGCCGCAGCCATTAAAGCCACGCCGGGTGATGCAAGGTCGCGCACCGGGTCTTGGTGTTAGAGCCCCGGCGCGCGCCCGCAAAGTCCGGTGGCCATTCCAAGCCGCGCGGGGGGATAAAGCCCCGCTCCAGGTGCTCTTCAACCCTGCAACTCGGGCGGGAGAAGTCGCCGCTGCGGAAGCCCCGAAAAGCGGTCTCCCACTAGGGGACCCCCGGGCTTCCGGTGTTGCCGTCCGCCAGACCCGCGGTTGTAGCCTCCGAATCTCCGGCGGTCGGGTCGCAGCAGCGCTCCACCACAGCTCCACCCGCTCCGGACTCGGCCAGCCCCGTGACGGTGAGTAGTCCGCAGCTCCACAACTGGAGCCCCAGGTCGCTCCTGCTGGAGGCCGCTCCACGTTGCCCAGCCCCAACGACAACGGAGACCCGACAAAGAAAAGGTCGGGTCTTCCGTGCAGCGGAAAGATTTCAAAGTTCCCCCCCCCAACCCCCACCCACACCCCCACCCCCCCACACACATACCCCGACAAAAAAAATAATAAAAAACTACATAAAAACGAGACAAAAATAATAAAAAGACAGACGGACTGCAGAGGCCGCTTGCTGTGAAATCAAATATCTGGACCGTTTGCTGTGAAAACCCTACTAGGATGGGTTATCTATGGCTCCTTGAGAAGGAACAATGAAAGCGGAAACCAGAAGAACTATCCTGCCGCTGCTGTTAATCAAATATCTACTGGTAAATTAGAAAAGCTATTGATCAAGCAATACAATCATGACTTCAATGAAAGAACTAGTAAGGAATCTGAAGAAATGTCCAGGGAAGAGTTAAAGTTCTTGGATATTATGAACTACTCAATAAAGATAATGGACGGACACTATTGTTTGGACTTCCCTTTCAAACAAGAAAGTGTTAGTCTGCCAAATAATCGTCATATGGCAGAGCTACGCATCCTAAATTTGAAACGTAAGTTTGGCAAGAATACGAAATTTCATGAGGAATATACATCTTTCCAAAGGGATATGATTGACAAAGATTATGCCGAACTGGTACCAACAAAGCAACTGAATCGAAGTGATGGAGAGCTATGATACATTTCGCACCATGGGGTGTATCACTCGAAGAAAGGGACTTTGAGGATGGTCTTTGACTGGGCTGCAGTCTTCAAAGGAACCTCACTTAACTGTCAACTACTGTAAGGTGCAGACCTTACCAACTCACTCATTGGAGTTCTCATTAAATTCAGATAAGAACCAATTGCTTCGATGGCTGATATCAGAGCGATGTTTCATCGTCAAAGTATCAGAAAAACACATTGACTACCTGCGATTCGTATGGTGGCCTGAAGGGGATGTACAGCAAGATCTTGTTGAATACCAGATGAAGGTACATCTCTTTGGAGCAGTGTCATCACCAAGTTGTGTGAACTTTGCATCAAAGAAGATCGCAGAGGACCACAAAGTTCATTTTACAGTGGAATGATAACCACTTTGAAGAATCATTTCTATGTGGGTGATTGTTTAAAATCCATGTCTACTGAGCAGGAAGCAATTCAAATGGTAAAACATCTGACTTCCCTCTGGAATAAGGGAGGATTCATGCTTTCCAAGTGGATCAGCATCAGTCGCGTTGTATTGGAAGCATTCTACCAGATGATAGAGCCAAAGAGACCAGAGAGTTAGATTTGGACAAAGACAATTTGGCAATGGAAAGAGCATTGGGAGCAACTGATGTATCATTCATAGAAATATTTTAACACAAAAGAAAATCCTGCGGATGAAGCTTCCAGAGGACTGACAGCAGACCGCTTCTTAAGCAATAAGAGATGGATCAATGGACAAGAGTTTGTCTGTAAGCCAGACAGGGAATGGCCAAAACATGAGCTGGGATTTGAAACCTCTGCTAATGATCCAGAAATTAAACAAAACATCACAGTGAACGTTATTGCTAAAAACCCTATTATTCTCTCGAATGATTTTCGCGCTTCAACATCATTGTTACAACATATCCATGAGTTGATTGGACATGGAGGAAAACGTTTCATGCTGTCAAACTTTGGGCTTTGTGTTTTGGACAATATACGGTATTATGCCTGATGTTATGGGTTTGGTGCACACGGTACGACTTCAAACTAAAAACAATGTTTTAATAAGACCAATAACCAAATGATGCTTACTTCTAGAAGATGGAAGAATCTCTGAAGAAGTCTGAATGCGGATATATCATGGACGGATATACCAATGGAGTGGAGCCAATGGAGGGACGAGTTTGAGCTCTATGTTGATTTGAGCATGACAGGGAAGGATGATAAGATAAAGAGGAAAATGCTCATGTACCTAGTTGGACCACAAGGGAGAGAGCTCTACCAAACAATAAAACCGCGAGGGACACGGACACCGGATGGCAACGTACAAGAAGTGACGCTAATGCAGGCTCTCGATGCTTTTGAACAGCATTGCTAACCCGTGAGGAACGAGACCATCGACAGGTATTGATTCTTTACAAGGTGCCAAGAAGAGGGGAAACATTTGTTCTAAACAGAACTGAAGCTCTTGGTAGCTCATTGCAATTTCAGAGAGTTGAAGGATTCACTGGTAAGTGATAGCATAATATGAGGCATAAGAGATGAAAAGTGTGTGAAGGCATGCCAGGCTTTCCAAGGCCAGAGTTGATGTCCTGTTAGGTGACCAACGACAAGATGTCTGTGCAGTAAGACAAGAGGGGACAAGATACCAGCCAACCATACAGTGTAAATACTGCGGACACAAACATGAGAGGAAGAAGGAGAAATGTCCAACATCTGGCCAGGAGTGTTTCAAATGCCATAAGATAAATCATTTTGCATCACAATGGATAGAAAAGCAGGTGCAACAGAAGAACCAGAAGAAAGAAAAGAAAGGCAACAAATCTGTGCATGCAGTGGGGGAAGTGGAGAGCTCCAGTGATGAGTATAATGACATTCAAGAGTATGGTGAAATTCACACATAGGCTGTGGGCCGAGCTTCAGAAATGTGTCTAGAATTTAACTTTCATGACCCATGTCTCGGAACTACATGAAATTTTGCACAGATTTAGATCAAATATAATTGAGAAGGAAGTCATAACTCATCAATGCCAAAAGTTGCACATTAATTAATTAAACTAATTAGAAAATTAGATTGTAAAAGTAAGCCCCATTTAGTGTCCTATGCCCATATTACACCACGGGGAGCCTAATTCCCTGCTGTGGTCTATTTAAACCATATATTATTATACTATATATGTGTATATATATATATGTATGTATATGACGTGAACATGACTGTAATCATACATAATATGTATAATTATCTATACTGTTACTAAAACTCTCATCTTGACAACTTCCGGTTTGCCTTTCTTTAAATTTGAACAAAAATGGTACCGTTTATTGCTAGGATTTTTGTGCCACCTTACTCACTGGTCTCCGCTCCTCCACGTGCACCAAGTTTTGTTCCAATCGGTGGAGGATTACAAAAGTTATGAAGGTTTTAAAAATCGCTATATCAGCAGATTGGTCTTCTTTCTTCCCTGTCAGTCACCACTCTCACCACCCACCAGCGGCCCGCCCCAACGTTCACCACCCACCGGCAGCCCGACAGCCCGACCGATCCTCCACATCATCCATCGGCCTACCGACAAGCCCGACCGACAGACTGACCGATTGATCGACCGACCGTCTGACTGACTGAATATCCGACTGACTCACTGATTGACCCTAACTTTATACAGATAAATCAATTGAAAAACAAAATTATCAGCAAGGTTAGCATAACCTTCATTCCTTGGAAACCTTGTTGTTGTTTTGATGTAATGAGGAGGCAGCCATGATCCCAGGGTCATCGCTGCCTAGCGACCATAAAACAAAGCGCGGGATTGGTCAATTTGCGTCCGACGTCAATGTCAAACGTGCATTGATTGGACAATTACAACGGAGCTTTTTCTCATATTTGTAAAAAATGTGCAGATTTTGGTCTTGACGAGTTTCAGGTATGATTTATATAATATTTTTACACAATATGTTAAAAATTCAGGTAGTATCGTGAGTTGGGTCACGAACTTGAACCATATAACCATATAACCATATAACCATAACAGCACGGAAACAGGCCATCTCGGCCCTTCAAGTCCGTGCCGAACATTTAAATGTTTTTATTTTTTTTATTTTTTTTTTAATTAAAAATAAAATACTTCCCCCTAGTCCCATCTACCTGCACTCAGACCATAACCCTCCATTCCTTTCCCGTCCATATACCCATCCAATCTATTTTTAAAGGATAACATCGAACCTGCCTCCACCACTTCCACTGGAAGCTCATTCCACACAGCTACCACTCTCTGAGTAAAGAAGTTCCCCCTAATGTTCCCCCTAAACTTCTGTCCCTTAATTCTCAAGTCATGTCCCCTTGTTTGAATCTTCCCTACTCTCAATGGGAAAAGCTTATCCACGTCCACTCTGTCTAACCCGCTCATAATTTTAAAGACCTCTATCAAGTCCCCTCTTAACCTTCTGCGCTCCAAAGAATAAAGACCTAACTTGTTCAACCTTTCTCTGTAACTTAGTTGCTGAAACCCAGGCAACATTCTTGTAAATCTCCTCTGTACTCTCTCTATTTTGTTGACATCCTTCCTATAATTAGGCGACCAAAATTGTACTCCATACTCCAGAATTGGCCTCACCAATGCCTTGTACAATTTTAACATTACATCCCAACTTCTATATTCAATGCTCTGATTTATAAAGGCCAGCACACCAAAAGCTTTCTTTACCACCCTATCTACATGAGATTCCACCTTCAGGGAACTATGCACAGTTATTCCTAGATCCCTCTGTTCAACTGCATTCCTCAATTCGCTACCATTTACCGTGTACGTCCTATTTTGATTTGTCCTGCCGAGATGTAGCACCTCACATTTGTCAGCATTAAACTCCATCTGCCATCTTTCAGCCCACTCTTCCAAATGGCCTAAATCTCTCTGTAGACTTTGAAAATCTACTTCATTATCCACAACACCACCTATCTTAGTATCATCTGCATACTTACTAATCCAATTTTCCACACCTTCATCCAGATCATTGATGTACATGACAAACAACAGTGGACCCAACACAGACCCCTGAGGCACCCCACTAGTCACCGGCCTCCAACCAGACAAACAGCCATCCACCATTACTCTCTGGCATCTCCCATTCAGCCACTGTTGAATCCATCTTGCTACTCCACCATTAATTCCCAACAATTGAATCTTCTTAACCAACCTTCCATGAGGAACCTTGTCAAAGGCCTTACTGAAGTCCATATAGACAACATCCACTGCTTTACCCTCATCAATTTCCCTAGTAACCTCTTCGAAAAATTCAAGAAGATTAGTCAAGCATGACCTTCCAGGCACAAATCCATGTTGACTGTTCCTAATCAGACCCTGCTTATCCAGATGCTTATATATATTATCTTTAAGTATCCTTTCCATTAATTTGCCCACCACTGACGTCAAACTAACAGGTCTATAATTGCTAGGTTTACTCTTCGAACCCTTTTTAAACAACGGAACAACATGCGCAGTACGCCAATCCTCCGGCACTATTCCCGTTTCTAATGACATTTGAAATATTTCTGTCATAGCCCCTGCTATTTCTACACTAACTTCCCTCAATGTCCTAGGGAATATCCTGTCAGGACCTGGAGACTTATCCGTTTTCATATTTTTCAAAAGTGTCCGCACCTCCTCTTCTTTGAATCTCACAGTTTCCATTGCTACTCTGCTCGTTTCCCTTACCTCACATAATTCCATATCCTTCTCCTTCGTGAATACCGAAGAAAAGAAATTGTTCAATATCTCCCCCATCTCTTTTGGCTCTGCAGATAGCTGTCCACACTGACTCTCTAATGGACCGATTTTATTCCTTGTTATCCTTTTGCTATTAATATAGCTGTAGAAACCCTTTGGATTTACTTTCACCTTACTTGCCAAAGCAACCTCATATCTTCTTTTAGCTTTTCTAATTTCTTTCTTAATATTCTTTTTACATTCTTTATACTCCTCAAGCACCTCATTTACTCCATGCTGCCTATAATTATTGTAGATCTCTCTCTTTTTCCGAACCAAGTGCCCAATTTCCCTTGAAAACCATGGCTCTTTCCATTTTTTACTATTTCCTTTCAACCGAACAGGGACATAAAGATTCTGTACTCTTAAAATTTCACCCTTAAATGTCCTCCATTTTTCTTCTACATCCTTCCCATAAAACAACATGTTCCAATTCACTCCTTTTAAATCCTTTCGCATCTCCTCAAAGTTAGCCTTTCTCCAAACAAAAATCTCAACCCTAGGTCCAGTTCTGACCCTCTCCATAATTATATTGAAACTAATGGTATTGTGATCACTGGACCCGAAATGCTCCCCGACGCATACCTCCGCCACTTGCCCCGTCTCATTTCCTAACAGGAGGTCCAGCACTGCCCCTTCTCTAGTAGGTACCTCTATGTATTGCTGCAAAAAACTATCTTGCACACATTTTACAAACTCCAAACCATCCAGCCCTTTTACAGAATGTGTTTCCCAGTCTATGTGTGGAAAATTGAAATCTCCCACAATCACTACCTTGTGCTTACTACTAATATCTGCTATCTCCTTACATATTTGGTCTTCCAATTCTCGCTCCCCATTTGGCGGTCTATAATACACCCCTATAAGTGTTGCTACACCTTTCCCATTTCTCAGTTCCACCCAAATAGCCTCCCTAGACGAGCCCTCTAATCTATCCTGCCAAAGCACTGCTGTAATATCTTCCTTGACAAGCAATGCAACACCCCCACCTCTTGCCTCTCCAATTCTATCACCCCTGAAGCAACGAAATCCTGGAATATTTATTTGCCAATCACAGCCCTCCTGCAACCATGTTTCACTGATCGCCACAACATCATACTTCCAGGTGTCAATCCAGGCTCTAAGCTCATCCACCTTTCTTACAATGCTCCTAGCATTAAAATATACACATTTAAGAAACCCACCACCACTTATTCTCTGTTTATTATCTTTTTCTTCTTTCTCCCCTACATTTTGGGTCCGAGTGCTTCCCTTCTCTGCCTCCTGCCTCCCACATTTTCCACTAGCTTTCTCTATTTGAGTCCCTCCCCCCAACCGTTCTAGTTTAAAGTCTCCCCAGTAGCCTTTGCAAATCTCCCCGCCAGGATATTGGTGCCCCTCGGGTTCAAGTGCAACCCGTCCTTTCTGTACAGGTCACTCCTTCCCCAAAAGAAATCCCAATGATCCAGAAATTGTAATCCCTGCCCGCTGCACCAGTTCCTCAGCCACGCATTTATCCTCCACCTCACTCCATTACTACTCTCACCGTCACGTGGCACAGGTAGTAATCCTGAGATTGTTACCTTTCTAGACCTTCTCCTTAACTCTCCTCCCAACTCCCTAAATTCTCCTTTCAAGACCTCTTCTCTTTTTCTACCTATGTCATTGGTACCTATATGTACCACAACCTCAGGCTCCTCTCCCTCCGATTTCAGGATATCTTGGACGCGTTCAGACACATCCCTGACCCTGGCACCAGGGAGGCAAACTACCATCCGGGTCTCCTGACTGCATCCACAGAATCGCCTATCTGACCCCCTAACCATAGAGTCCCCTATTACTATTGCCCTCCTCTTCTTTTCCCTACCCTTCTGAGCAATAGGGCTGGTCTCTGTGCCGGAGGCCCGGCCGCTGTTGCTACCCGCAGGAATGCTGTCCCCCTCAACAGTACTCAAACAGGAGTACTTATTTTCAAGGTGTACAGCCACTGGGGTACTCACTAGTCCCTGCCTCTGCCCCTTCCTAACTGTGACCCACTTGTCTGCCTCCCGTGGTCTTGGAGTGGCCACCTCTCTATAACTCTTTTCTATGACCTCCTCACTCTCCCTGATCAGACAGAGGTCATCGAGCTGCTGCTCCAGGTTCCTAACACGGTCCCTTAGAACCCCATCTCTACGCACCTGACACAGATGTGAACGTCTGGAGGGGTATCAGACTCAATGACCTCCCACATCTGACATCCAGAACAGTAAACTGCCCTGGCCCTCATACTTCCCCCCTTACCCGGGATATAATACAAACTGGTGGAGGAAATCAGCAGGGATCTGACTCCCAATCAGCTGCTTTCTCTTTGTCCTCTTCCACCAATCAGCTGCTTTCTCTTGGTCCTCTTCCACCAATCAGAGGCTTCCCCACTTATAGGAAACTTGAATGGAACGTTGCAGTTTTGGCCCCGCGCTGTTTAACTACTCACTACCCGGACGCTGCTCCACCTCCTGCAACGGTCCCTGGGCGTCTGGAAAGCAAAGTCCCGCGCTGTTTAACTACTCACTACCCGGACGCTGCTCCACCTCCTGCAACGGTCCCTGGGCGTCTGGAAAGCAAAGTCCCGCGCTGTTTAACTACTCACTACCCGGACGCTGCTCCTCCTCCTGCAACGGTCCCTGGGCGTCTGGAAAGCAAAGCCCCGCGCTGTTTAATTACTCACTACCCGGACGCTGCTCCTCCTCCTGCAACGGTCCCTGGGCGTCTGGAAAGCAAAGTCCCGCGCTGTTTAACTACTCACTACCCGGACGCTGCTCCTCCTCCTGCAACGGTCCCTGGGCGTCTGGAAAGCAAAGCCCCGCGCTGTTTAATTACTCACTACCCGGACGCTGCTCCTCCTCCTGCAACGGTCCCTGGGCGTCTGGAAAGCAAAGTCCCGCGCTGTTTAACTACTCATACCCGGACGCTGCTCCACCTCCTGCAACGGTCCCTGGGCGTCTGGAAAGCAAAGTCCCGCGCTGTTTAACTACTCACTACCCGGACGCTGCTCCACCTCCTGCAACGGTCCCTGGGCGTCTGGAAAGCAAAGTCCCGCGCTGTTTAACTACTCACTACCCGGACGCTGCTCCACCTCCTGCAACGGTCCCTGGGCGTCTGGAAAGCAAAGTCCCGCGCTGTTTAACTACTCACTACCCGGACGCTGCTCCACCTCCTGCAACGGTCCCTGGGCGTCTGGAAAGCAAAGTCCCGCGCTGTTTAACTACTCACTACCCGGACGCTGCTCCACCTCCTGCAACGGTCCCTGGGCGTCTGGAAAGCAAAGTCCCGCGCTGTTTAACTTCTCACTACCCGGACGCTGCTCCACCTCCTGCAACGGTCCCTGGGCGTCTGGAAAGCAAAGTCCCGCGCTGTTTAACTACTCACTACCCGGACGCTGCTCCACCTCCTGCAACGGTCCCTGGGCGTCTCGAAAGCAAAGTCCCGCGCTGTTTAACTACTCACTACCCGGACGCTGCTCCACCTCCTGCAACGGTCCCTGGGCGTCTGGAAAGCAAAGTCCCGCGCTGTTTAACTTCTCACTACCCGGACGCTGCTCCACCTCCTGCAACGGTCCCTGGGCGTCTGGAAAGCAAAGTCCCGCGTTGTTAAATTACTCACTACCCGGACGCTGCTCCACCTCCTGCAACGGTCCCTGGGCGTCTGGAAAGCAAAGTCCCGCGCTGTTTAACTACTCACTACCCGGACGCTGCTCCACCTCCTGCAACGGTCCCTGGGCGTCTGGAAAGCAAAGTCCCGCGCTGTTTAACTACTCACTACCCGGACGCTGCTCCACCTCCTGCAACGGTCCCTGGGCGTCTGGAAAGCAAAGCCCCGCGCTGTTTAACTACTCACTACCCGGACGCTGCTCCACCTCCTGCAACGGTCCCTGGGCGTCTGGAAAGCAAAGCCCCGCGCTGTTTAACTACTCCCTACCCGGACGCTGCTCCACCTCCTGCAACGGTCCCTGGGCGTTTCGTCAATCGGTCGATCTCACTTCTTTCACACTCATCACCATCTGTAATTCGTCCAACAATGGTGGTGTTGTCGATGAGCTTGAAGATGCAGTTTGCACTGTGTCCGGCTACACAGTCATGAGTATGGAGTGAGTGGAGCAGGGGGCTGAGTACGCAGCCTTGAGGTGCTCCTGTATTGATTGTTAATGAGGATGATGTATTTCTACCTTCTTCTTGCGAGTGAAGCATAAACCTTTGAAGCAACAAACACCCACGTCGAGGTAAGTGGGTGCTTGTTGGAAATCCAAGCGCCTGTTGTTAACGAAGACAGCTAGCTCTCGCTTAGCTTAATTGTTGTGTAGATGGAATGATGTTTACACTGTTTTGCCTTCGCTCAGCTTTGGATGCCACTGTCGTAGGTATACTGCAAAAGTCCCCATGTCTTGACTCAAGGAGCTTTCGATTGTCTGCCACTCTTTGTGTCTCATCAGGATGGCTAGATCGTCAGCATACCCATATTTTCCAGCGATGGTCTGGGAGGTAATGGATGTACACGGTGAAAAGCTGCGGAGCCAAGACAGATCCCTGTGGGACGTCATTCTTCAGTCCACATAAGGGCCTGTCCCACGGGCATGCGACTCCATGCGGCAAGCGTGATCTAACCGCAAGCGGGGGCCGCGCGGAGGTCGAGTGATTCCCGTACAGGGCCGGTCCCACCAGCATGCGGCTGCATGCGGCTGCATGCGGCAAGCGCTACCAAATCGTTGCCGCATGGAATTTTTGAAGTGTCAGTTTTTCGGAGCCCCGCACGATGTCGGGACCAGCTCCGCACAACTCCATGCGGCTCCCATGATCCAAGTGGGACCGGCCCAGCGACCTCCGCGCGGCACCCGCACGGCCCCCCGCTTGCGGTTAGGTCGCGCTTGCCGCATGGAGTCGCATGCCCGTGGGACAGGCCCTTTAGCGTACTCTGCTGTCCATCACTGGTCTTAAGCACAAAGCTGCGGTTAAATATCAGCTCCATGATGTAGCGTACCATGCGCCTGTCTGGCAGCACCCAATGTAGCTTTGCAGTATAGCCCCGGTGCCACACGGTGTCATAGGCAGCTGTCAGATCCATAAGAACAACCCCTGCCTTCTCATTTGCCTCAAAACAGTCCTCGATGTCTTGGGTGAGGAGGGTTACCTGGTCCGCAGTGGATCGACCTTGGCGGAAACCAGCCTGCTCGTGGGGTAGTTGAGGGTCTATGATGGTCACTGTGTCACTGGGCATTTATCGGGTTTGGACGTAACTCTGCCGGTCAGGCGGTTGACTGTGTGCCATGCTTTACCGTGTTGGTGTTGGTGAAATCGATCGATTCAACCTTCGCAATCCAGTGTTCTTATCGTTTCTCATCCAAGCGTGTGAGCAATGTAGTGGCAGTGGTTTCAGAATCCTCTTTGGTGCCAGCAGCCGTATGATCTTCGTATAGCTGTTGACACTCATCATCCCAACATGGAATGCAATCCCTCTGGTATCCACGGGGGGTGGTTTTCTTGCCCGCACTGATAAGCATGTTGCAGTAGGCTTGGTTGGAAGAGTCCAGGTTGGTACTGTCTGGGGGGAGGAAGGCCCGAGGAGGCTGCGTTTGTAAGTTGTTGGAACTTGTCCCAGTCGGCCTTGCGGAAGTTCCACCGCTCGATGTTGGAGCAACCAGTGATGTTGTGGTGATGAGTGATGGTCGGTGCTGTGACACTGGGAACCTCTCCAGATCCCGGCGCGTTGGTAACTGATGGTTCTTTGTGTTACTGGCAAAGGCTAGGTCTGGGTTTGTACCAGTGTTCCAGCGGGCTGAATGGAAGCTGTTTGGCTCCTTTGGATCATACAGAAGCGTGAGGTCATTGGCAGATGCACAATCTATGAGGCTGTTTCCATCACTATTCCATCTTGAGTAGCCCCATTCGGTGTGGTGGCAGTTGACGTCACCTGAGTATACACAGGGTGGGGTGAACACTGGTATGCATGTTGTAGCCAGACGCACTGGGGGTGGCTTGTACACATTGATGATGGTGACGTCCTGAACCTTCACTGCAAGCCATTCCAGATCTGAGTCTTCTGCAGACTGCCCTTCTATAGCCCAATCCGTGTCATCTCTGATGAAAGTGGCCAGACCATATATACTACTTGGTGTGAAAGTAGCTAGTGTGAATTCAGGAATTGTGTATTTCTCCACGGTTTCGCAGTGTGTCTCCTGCAGGAGTATGACATTCGCTTAGTTGGTGTATGCTAGCTGCTCAATAATGGATATCTTAGTATTTCTACCAATTCAAACAGACTGGTCTGTGGATGAGGAAGTCGAGGATCCAATTGCAGAGGGATGCGCACAGACCAAGTTCCATGAGTTTGGTAACCAGCTTTGTTTTTAATCCAAAATAATAATTATGTAATGGCTCGCAGAAGGCCGGCTTGCCCAGGCCAAGGAGCAACCCAACCAGGACAACTTCGGCCACGCCCACTCCCTAGTTCCCGTAACCGCTCCTCCCCCTTTGGACCCTAGGTGAAGTGGCGGTGCCCCTTGCCCTCTGGACCCTGGCTACAAATGACGCTCTACTGGTACCTTGGTAACCAGTTTTTTTAAAAATGTAATCAACAATATTTATTCAAATATTAAAACAATATATACAGTACAGTAAAAAACAAAACAGAACCCACCACCATAATACACAACGAACAAATATACAAAAATAAACTACTATACAATGATGTTACAATCCTTGTCACTGATGCATTCAAACCCCCGCGGTGCCCAGCAGTCCCGGAAATCCCCCAGGATGTCAGTGGAAAGCACGTACCTTGCTAACACCACCCGGGCACGGATGTAACCCCGGAAAAGGGGCAGGCAGCCGGCTCGAGGAGAGCCCTCTTCCGCCTGGCGCCGTGACTCACGGATGGCCAGCATGGCCAAGCCCAGGAGCAACCCAAGTTTGACATCTTCAGCACTATCCTCTCCCTATGCACAGGATGTCCAAAGATGAGGATGGTGGGTGAGAAATGTAGTCAGAAGGCAAGGAGCAGCCCCTTTAGATAATAGAACAGGGTCTGCAACCTCACACACTCCATATACACGTGGCACTTGGTAACCAGTTTTGAGGGGAAGCTGGGTGTTAAGTATAGAGCTGCTGCCTATGAGGAACAGCCTGACGTATGTTTTATTTATTCTCCAAGTGGTCCAGTGCAGGATGGAGTGCCAGCATGATCACATTCTCCGTTGATCTTTTGTTGCTATCGGCAAATTATACTGCGTTCAGGTGGTTATAGAGGTAGGAGTTGATGTGCGCCATCACCGTCCTCTGAAAGCACTTCATCACCACAGACGTTAGTGGCACCGGTCGGTAGTCATTGAGGCACGTTACCTTACCAATATTGACACCGGTATTATTTGTGCTCTTTTATTGTAGATGGGAACCTCAAACCTCAGCAAACCTCAGGAGGGGAATAGCGGACTGAAGAGGGAGAGTTTATGTAGGTACGCGAGAGATAAGTGTTTGATTCCGTGCAGACAGGCGGTGCGTGGTATCAGCCCACGCCATCTGTAAAGAGAGGGTGGAGCAGGTTCACTCTCGCCTGGTTAGGTGCTGTAAAAGTAGACATATAGGTTTATCCTCCCCGGTCACTATAAGCCACTGCGTATTGCCCTTCACGGCGAAAATAACTTCCCCCTTGCGAGGGGCCCCCCGCCGGGGACTGAACCCCACACCTTCCGGGCATCTTCCTGATGTTTTTTCATCGGTGTGGTGTCATCTGGCTCGACTGCAACAGGCAGATGTCGGCTCATGGGTGTCCCCCTAGTCACAGGCCGTTGGTTCAAGTTGTTTACTGCTTGCTGTAACACAAGGGCCTACACAAGGGAAGTTAGTGTACGTATCTGCTCTTATAGACCATTCATTCGCTTCACCAGCCCTGCTGCTTGTGGGTAATACTGGATGTGCAGGGTCCACTGCACCCCATTATCAGCTGCCCACTGATGTACTTTGTTACCGGTAAAGTGGGACCCATAGTCAGACTGAATCTCCCATGGGGGACCATACACGGCCATTAGCTGGTACAGTCCATGCATCTTCCAGTCCTGGGATTGCTACTGTGTCATCCATACAGCCATACCGTCTGCAACTGCCCACGAGTCGGTGTACAGGCGGACTGGAGTATTGTCATCAGACAAAGGGTGGGCGGCCGCCTGCCAGACGGCCTTACCTGCAACCCAACGACTAGCCATCATTAAACCATACCTGTTGTTATTCGTCAGGGGGAGATCAGAAAATGGACCCGCCCCGCCCCAGGAATGGGGGAGGCAGGAGGTGGCTCAGGTAGTGGGTGACCTCCCGAGGGGAGGATCTTCACCTCCTCATGCAGAAGGCTAATGAGGAGGTCAGCCCTATCAGACATGTACCATTTCCATTTTACAATACAGGAGCGCTGTGCGTGTTCCTCCTTATGGGAGACGTTGGCGAACTTAACCCAGGTCATAATAGGTAAGCGAGGTTGCATAACCACTATCCCACCCGCCCTAAGGTGTTCTGTCGCAAGAACATGCAAATAATTGTCGTTCAAAGGGGGAATATCGCGCGGCGGGATCAGGCAATGTCGTTGTCCAGAAGCCCAGATGCTCCTGCCGTCCGTTATGCTGTTGCCACAGACTCCACTCCTCCTCACGAGCAGTAGCTGACACCTGCAATTCAAAAGAGACATTCTCCCGCCGTAAAGCAAGCAGGAGCGTCTGTTCCACCATCCTCTTTTTCCAGTCAATAACCACGACGGAGATGCGATTTTTCTCCGTGCCGCATCTCCGCCCTCCCCCCCTGCGGCCTAACAAGTGGAGTGGTGCGGCCTTTCCTGAAGACAAGCCCAGAGCTTCAAGCCGTCTGTAGCAGAATACCACGGATTTACTACCCTCTGAAATTCCTCATCATTTTATTTTTTTAATTACGTCTGATTATTCTGAGGCTAGTCAGAGGGTGGTGAATCTGTGGAATTCTGCCACAGACGGCTGTGGAGGCCTCTCATTGCTGAGGTTTGAGGTTCCCATCTACAATAAAAGGGCACAAATAATACCGGTGTCAATATTGGTAAGGTAACGTGCCTCAATGACTGCCGATGAAGTGCTTTCAGAGGACGGTGATGGCGCACATCAACTCCTACCTCTATAACAACCTGAACGCAGTATAATTTGCCGATAGCAACAAAAGATCAACGGAGAATGTGATCACGCTGGCACTCCATCCTGCACTGGACCACTTGGAGAATAACTAAAACATACGTCAGGCTGTTCCTCATAGACATCAGCTCTATACTTAACACCCAGCTTCCCCTCAAAACTGGTTACCAAGTGCCACGTGTATATGGAGTGTGTGAGGTTGCAGCCCCTGTTCTATTATCTAAAGAGGCTGCTTCTTGCCTTCTGGCTACATTTCTCACCCACCATCCTCATCTTTGGACACCCTGTGCGTAGGGAGAGGGTAGGGCCGAAGATGTCCTGGTTGGGTTGCTCCTGGCCCTGGCCAAGCGGGCCATCCGCGAGTCACGTCACCAGGCAGAAGAGGGGACTGCCCAAGACGGATGCTTGCCGCTTTTCCGGGGTTACGTCCGCGCCCGGGTGGTGTTAGAGAGCGACAGAGTTGTATAGTAGTTATTTAGTATATTTGTATGTATTGTAGCATAGGTGTTTGAAAAATGTAGTGTCTGAATAATTTGGTGATTTTGTAATATGATGGTGGGTGTGATACCACGGTTTTGCTTTGTATTGTGATCGTAATTAAATACATTAGTTTTGTTCCAAAAAAAATAAATGGGGAGAAAAACGTTCTGGACTTTTACACCTGCATCTGGAACAACCCCCCCCCCCCACCCCCTCACTGCCTCGTCGGTGCTGAGCGGGCCGGTGTGGGAGGATTTTCTGCATCGTCTCGACCTCCTTCTCTGGCCTTGGAACCTGTAGCTGACGAAGCCTCCTTTCTCTCGGCAAGACCGGCAGAGATAGGAGACTTCCAATAGCAAAGACTGCAGGCAAATCCCTTTCGTTGCTGCAGGAGCTGCAAAGACCAGCTGGCATTGTGGGCGAAGGTCAGCAGCTCACGAGGGAATGCAGGAGAGCCGAGATAGCCGGGCGAAGAGGTGGTGATGCAGCAGTTGGTCGTGGGAGCTGCCATTATCGCATTCGAGGCAACACCACTTGTCAACCTCCCTCGAACCGTATTGTTTTTGTGTGTGGACTTGGTGGCCGTGAGTAAATGGATCTCAGGGGGGGGAACATTCCTGCAGCTCGAGCCCTTGGTGACCACCGCGCAGCGGGTGGTCCTGTCCAACGTCCCGCCCTGCATCACAAATGAGGCCCTCCTTCCCCACCTTCACACATTAGGGAATGCACTCACGGACATCACCCCGATATTCCAGGGGTTCCACAGGAAGGAGCTGCGGAACGTTCTTTCTCTCCGGCGCCAGCTGATTATGCTGCTGGACCAGACGAGGTAGTTGACGGGCGCTTCTGTGTCCATCAGGATGGGCGTGATTTCACCGTCTACTGGACATCGGAGCGCCCAAGGTGCCATGCCTGAAAGGAATTGGGGCATATTCAGAGGAATTGCCCCAAATCCCGGGTAGAGGCCGCCTCTGGTGCCACCAGCCCCCCGCCCCCACTCCCCTGTAGTTGAGTCAGGGAACCCTGGGGTTGTGCAGAGCGCGGGTGGGGGTGGGGAGGGTCAAAAGAAGGGGGGGCAAGGTGACAAAGAAGATGAAACACATGGAGAACAGAACCCCCGGAGACAAGATCGTTCCACCCATCCCGTCACCTCCCTAGGGAGTCCGCAAGCCCCACATTCCAACCGAGGGCGGTGGTGATCGGGCGGGAGGAGGGGGAGCCACAGATGAAGGTTGCTCAGATGACCCCAGAGTCTGTGAGCTCCTCCCCATTGATAAAGAGGGGGAATATCTCTAGGGAGGAGCGAAAGGAGGACGAACAGGAATCCTCCAGGGGGCAGGGGAGTATTGTGGTGGAGGAAGACTCCTGCCCTCTGGTTTGAGCCCCGGCCACATGTTCTGGAGGGGATTCTAGGGAGGGTTCCCTAGAATCCCCTCCAGAACATGTGGCCGGGGCTCAAACCAGAGGGCAGGAGTCTTCCTCCACCACAATATTCTCTCCCCCTCACCCCCCCCCCCCCCCCCCCCCCGACACCACTCCACTAATTCCAGTGGAGGAAATCCGCGAGTTCATTGAGGCCACCGAAGGAGCCCAACATCGGCCCAGATTGGCCTCCCTCCGGTAGACAAACTTACACGGGTTCACCAGCTCACTGAACCTCATCCTCAAAAGGAGGGTGAGGGGGTGAAGAGGAACGGCCAGCGTCAGCTCAGGTCCTCCTTGGACGACCTGGAGAATGATGCCAAGACCAAGAGCAGCGTTGTTGCTGCTGAGGGTAGAGGGACCAGGGGAGCGCCCCTTGTAGCCAGGGTCGGGAGGGCAAGAAGCACCGCCACTCCACCTAGGGTCCATGTGGTCAGCGACCAGAGGACTGGTGACGGGATCTGGGAGTGGGCAGGGCTGAAGATGTCCTGGTTGGGTTGCTCCTAGGCCTGGCCAAGCCGGCCTTCCACGAGTCACGGTGCCAGGCGGAAGAGGGCATTGCCTGAGCCAGATACTTGCCCCTTTTCCGGGGTACGTCTGCGCCCGGGTGATGCTAGAGAGGAACATGGTTGTATAGTAGTTATTTAGTTTATTTGTGGGGATTGTAACATTGTTGTTTGAAATTTTAGTGTCCAGATAATTTGGTAACTTTGTAATATGAAGGTGGCTTGTTTTGTATCGTGATCGTAATTAAATAAATTATTTTTGATACATAAAAAAGCTGGTTATCATGGACCTGGGTCATTGCGCATCGCTCTGCAATTGGATCCTCGGCTTCCTCTTCCACAGACCAATCTGTTTGAATTGGCAGAAATACTTCATCCTCATTAACAATCTGGACGGGAGCATCTGAAGGCTGCGTGCTCAGCCCCCTGCTCCACTCACTCCATACTCATGACTGTGTAGCCAGACACAGTGCGAACTCCATCTTCAAGCTCATCGACAACACCACCATTGTTGGACGAATTACAGATGGTGATGAGTCTGAGTATAGAAGTGAGATCGACCGATTGACCAAATGGTGCCAGCACAATAACCTGGATCTCAATATCAGTAAAACCAATGAACTGATTGTGGACTTTGGATGAGGAAGAATGAGGTTCCACAATTCCTGGCGTGCATATGTCCGAAGATCTTTCCTGGACCCAGCACACTGATGCAATTATAAATAAACCACAGCAACGCCTCTGCTTCCTGAGAAGATTATGGAGATTCGGTATGTCAAAGAGGATTCTCTTGAACTTCTAAAGTTGTAAAGTGGAGAACATATTGACTGGTTGCATCATGGCCTGGTTCGACAACTACCCAGTCCATCACCGGCTCTGACCTCCCCACCATCAAAGGGATTTACCGGAGTCGCTGTCTCAAAAAGGCAGCCAGCATCATCAGAGACCCACAGCACCCTGGCGATACTCATTTCACCACTGCCATCAGGAAGAAGCTTCAGGAGCCTGAAAACGGTAACGTCCAGGTTCAGGAACAGCTTCTTCCCTACAGCCATCAGGCTATTGAACACTATACTACAACCTCAAATAAGCTTTGAACTACAACGTCTCTGTGTCTGTGGGGGGGGGCGAGAGAGGGGGTAGAGAGAGGGGGGGGCGAGAGAGGAGGGGCGAGAGAAGGGGGGGCGAGAGAGGGATGAGGCGAGAGAGGGAGGGGGCGAGAGAGGTGGGGGCGAGAGAGGTGGGGGCGAGAGAGGGGGAGGGCGAGAGAGGGGGGCGAGAGAGGGGGGGCCTGATTCTGATCTAACGACACAATTCAATCACTTTTTTGACTGTTAACTCTGCCCTTTATATCACTAAATATATGTCCAGAGGTACCATTCTGGGTAGGAACCTTTGTTGTGGCTGCATAGTTTAGGCTTGTTGATGCTGCAAGATTTAACGCACCGCAAACCCTTAACTTTTGTTACAAAACAATTACTCTCTGCTTATTAATGCTTGGAGCTTGCCATGATTTCTTAGCATCGGAGCAATCCTCATAAGTGCTGGAGCTTTTTAAATGCCATGACGCACAGAATTACTTCTGATGTCTTCCAAATACAAATGGATCACTGCGATTTCAATGGGAGGGAGGGAGCAAAATATTCATAGACACAGACTGGCATTCTTTACATTATAGTCAAAAAACTTGGCAGAGAAAAGGTCAAGAGACGGAATGTTTTTGTCACAGGGTGGAAATATCAATACAGGGCAGGGATTTAAAGTGAGAGGATGAAAGTTTAAAGGAACTGCGCAGAGCAATTGTTTTTAACACAATGGTTGCTGCCTGGAACAAGCTGTCAGGTGTAGAGGTGGAGGCAGATACAATAGTAGCATGTCAGAAGCTTTAGGATAAACACATGAATGTACAAGGAATGGAGGGATATGAATCATGTTTAGACAAAAGGGATTAGTTTAATCTGGCATCATGTTCAGCTCACACATCATGGGCCGAAGGACCTGTTCCTATGTTTTATGTTTTATGCATTCATTATTGTATAGAACAAAAGGTATCAATTAAGGAAGAGCCATAGGAAGCAACAGACAGGAGGTAGAATGAAAGTTGGCATTAGCACTTTAGAACAAAAGAGACATAAAGGTTTCAGCAAGATAAATAGTCTGAAGAAGGGTCTCGACCCGAAACGTCACCCATTCCTTCTCTCCAGAGATGCTGCCTGTCCCGCTGAGTTACTCCAACATTTTGTGTCTATCTTCAGCAAGATATATGTGTTTCTGAAATGTGACAATAAATATCAGCAATCCAATTCTGCAAAGAAATCGCAAAAAGTTAAAATATTCAAAGCCAACTAATGGTAAACCTCTTGTTGCAATAAATTACTGGTTCTGATAACTATCGAATACCTATGTGGAGTACGATTTGAAAAGTATTTATTATTTAATGGCATGAAATAAGGTTTACATTTTAGCCAGCGCTGCTGCCCTTTGCTCCGTGTTCTCAAACAAAGCTTGGATCAAATTCTTTGCTTCAATTGGAGAAAATTATGCTGCAAATGGTCCTTTCCCATCGGTCCATCTAAACACAAGATTAAAGGAAGTTAAAAAAAGGTCCGATGTGCTTCAAATGTGCTACAAGCTTAAAATGAAGAAAGTCATGAAATTGGCTTTAAATTTCATTCCCGTCGCTGTATTTTTAACCTGGATGCCAGATTATTGAAAGTTAAAATATAGTTACAATGTTACAATCTGGCATATCAATATTTCAAAGGTAGACACAAACAGTTGGAGAGATTACCCTAAACATCCCACATTCCTTCTCTCCAGAGATGCTGCCTGTCCCGCTGAGTTACTCCAATATTTTGTGTCTATCTTCGGTTTAAACCAGCATCACAGCTCCTTCTTACACATATCAATATTTCATCTGTTACAAAATATTAAACCAAGATCCCATCTAACTTTCACATACAGAAGCCAAACTCCCCACAGCAATGTTGAGG
>JAXLNO010005279.1:0-107500 GCA_038087875.1 Malacoraja senta | reverse complement strand
TCCTTGTATCCCATGCGATCTAACCTTCCAGAGTAGCCTACCCTGTAGAACCTTGTCGAATGCTTTGCTATAGTCAATATATACAACATCTACAGCTCTGCCCTCAACCTTTTTGATCACATCTTCAAAAAACTCAATTAGGATGGACTCTGAGCAGAACATTTAAACCAGCAATGCTTGAACCAACAGCAGCAAATAATAACAATCCAGCACAAGGCTTACATCATAAATCCATACAACCACCACACTATTTTAATAAGACTTCTTGGGGTTATACAAAATACCCTCCAAATACAGTCTAATAAGACTATGTTACAGAAATAAGCAAAAACCACCATCCACAGCTAAATTAATTTGGCGAGACAAATCAGGAATACTGGTTAAATTGATGTCACCTACTGTCCAGGTGCTCTGTTCACAGGGGTTTCTTCCAGATCTTTTAAGCACAGTAGAAACCCCAAAATGTTGGTGCAGTTAAAGATTACATGTCTACACACTCCTTTATCAAAAGTAACTACCTCAGAATTAGAATCAAATGAAATTCACATAAGCAAGGCAAGAAAATTCAACCCATGTCACAGAAACAGCAGTGATTTCAAAATACGGTTCTAATTCTCACTTAAGCTAATTATGTCACTGTGACAAATTACATTGAAGACTGGAGATATGGAACAGTCTCCAATTGTTTTAAACAGAGTAGAGAATTGATCATAATTGCTGGATAAGCAAATGTCTTAAAATCTTTGACATAGAGGAGAGAAGGTGGGTGACGGTGAGAGAGGGAGGGAAACATGGAATGCAAACGTCCCTTGGTGTTGTACCTCTTGTGAACAGGTTCACCCACTTGGAAGCTGTCGGGCCAGAAGACATTAACGCACTGAGCGGCGGACTGGGTTGCGAAGCAAAAAGGGCTGTTGAGCCAAAACCAAAGAGGCCAACGTCAGGCAACGCCATTGTAGTTGGAGACTCCATTGTGAGAGGTACGGACAGGTGTTTCTGCGGCAACAGACGGGATTCGAGGATGGTGAGCTGCCTTCCTGTTGCCAGGATCCAGGATGTCATGGACAGAGTGCAGCAAATCCTCAAGGGCGAAGGTGAACAGCCGGAAGTGGTAGTGCATGTAGGCACAAACGCTGTCGGAAAGGGGATGAATATTCTGCAGCGTGACTTTAGAGAGCTCGGAAAAATGCTGAAAAGCAGCACCTCAAGGGTTGTTATCTCCGGTTTGCTTCCAGTTCCTCGTGCTGGCGAGAGCAGGAACAGGGAGATACGGGACCTAATGTGTGGCTGAGGAACTGGTGCAGGGGGGCAGGGATTTAGATTAGTAAGATTAAACGAGAACTTACCTAAGTTTGAAGTTTGATCTTTATTTTATGAGGAGTTACGTAGGTGATTACGTGAAGAACCCCGCCAGTGCGCCTGCGCGTCAATCTTCAAAGCAGCGGTGTGAAATCACAAAAAACAACAACCGAAGTAATATAGTCTCATAATAAAACGAGTAATACAAGAACTTCCATCTGACCTTTATGATAGAGGGTAGGGTCGTGGTGGGCACGTAATCACCTACGTAACTCCTCATAAAATAAAGATCAAACTTCAAACTTAGGTAAGTTCTCGTTTAATCTTACTATTTTACTTCGGAGTCACGTGACTACGTGAAGATTTTAAAGCTTTGTGATTTCATGCCGTGGATCAATCCCGGCTTCTCACTGCATAGATTGACTCGGAACGAGAATAATCAATCATGCATTCATAATAACATTTGTACCACAAATGCAGTAATTCATTTCAATAATGAAATGAATCAGATCCCCTTTAAACCAGAGGAATTTACATAGAACTTAAAATAGTTTCTGCAAACAACCCCGCATTAACAATAGGCCGATGGTAAAAATGTTGAAAACATCAACTCATTGGACCACCCGGCGGCTGCGAGGATATGGTCGACGGGGCCGTCTTTTGCCCTGGCCGCCGACGTTTCTGCTGCCCTAGACGAGTGAGACGTAAAAACATAAGTGTTAATACCAGCAGCTGTTAAGACTTCTTTTATCCATCTGGAAATAGTCTGTATTGAAACTCTCTTGTGTGGTTTCTTGTGTGTGATCAACAACCCAGTTTCCGTATTCTCAAATTCTTTGTGACCTCAATGTATTTTAATAAATATGTCTTAATACAGAGACATGGATCATTTGGATATGCTGCTAGCATAATTTCAAATCCTGTCACACCTGGCCTAATTTACTTTAGTAGGTCATAGATATAGAATGTAACCTTGTCTTCAGTTACTTCCATACTGTCTTTTTGTAATTTTCCAAGTGTTTGCACTCGTTGTGCTGTCACTCATGCCATAAGCATGAATACTTTCATACTGAGCTTGACCAAAGGTAAAGACACACTTGATGACCATTCACGAAGTAGTTTCAGTACCACACTTACATCCCAGATTGTCACGTACCTAGGTTTCGGTGGTTTGGAATTAAAGATTCCTTTCATTAGTCTGGAAACAATTGGGTGTGACCCAATTGAGTTTCTTTCTGAATCCAGAACCAAATATGAGGACAATGCACTTCTGGCTGAATTAATTGCATTACAACTCAGACCTTCATTATAATAAAGTTTTGACAGAAATTCTAAACATTTGAAATATCTGCAGTACTTTATTGCACATTCTTTTGTACACAGAACTCTTCCCATTTCTTAATATAAGAAAGGTACTGTTTTTGAGTGCTCTTCCTCCCGGCTGCCGTAAGCATGTCCACAGTATGCTCAGACAGTCCTCGTCCCAGAAAAGGCATTCTTAAAACCTGCAAATCAACAAATCCAAACGATGGTATAATGGATGTTGTTACCCTGTTACAGAGTACAACAATAAATTACTCCTTTTTGGGACTTTCATCAACATTTGTGTTGTTAATTCTAATATCAACAGATACCAAGGCTGTATAGGCCAATCTGGTACTACCAATACCCTTGAAGCAGCATCTTGCCTGATGTTAAGCAAACATTGGCTTATGAGGCAGAAAGGTGGAAATATATATGAAAACATACCACCCCAATGTAGCGAGAAAGCATCAATCGCCACTGCTCCTGGATCTGGTTTCCATGAGACATATCTCGATAGCTGATGATTCAAGTCGATGTCGGTCATTCCAAATCTGGTTACTATATCATTGAATACCTCTTGATTCAACAACCATTCTTTATTATCATGGAACTTTCGTGACCTGGTGTCTGCTATCGTATTCATTCTACCTGTTAGATGGATAGCTGAAATCCAAATATTCTTTTCAATACACCAAGACCAAATTTGATTAGCCATTTTGTCACATGACACCGACTTGATTCCACCCATATGATTAATATAGGCAACTGCTGTTGTGTTATCAATTTGAACTTGAACATGCTTATTAGTTGTGTTAGAACAGTAAGCTTGGAGCCCATAGAAACATCCTAGAAGCTCCAAATAGTTAATTCCCCATGTCTGCAGTAACAATGACTCTTCCTGATTCCATCTGCCTCCGCAGCTAGATTTTAAGTCAGTTGCACCCTCCTAGTGCACTGGCATCAGTTTGTAATATCATGGAAGGTTGTTCAATCAGCACTTTGCTGGAACTGCTTGACACATGTAGAATCCACCACTGCAGATCAGAAACTGCATTTGTTGTTGGTTGCATGGTTCTATCAAAAATGACCAACATGCTTTCTCAGTGCCTGTTCTTTAATTCTCTGCAGCTGTTGATAATGTAATGGTCCAAATTGAACTGCTGGGAATGCTGCTACTAATTTTCCCAGTACACGAGCCACCTGTCTAATTGAGGGTTTTTGCTCGTTTAGGAGATTACTACAATCTTTAATCAAATCCACCCTTTTTTTTCCCTGGGCAAATTAATATTCATTTGGACTGAATCAATTGTAAACCCCAAATAATTAATAGAGGTACATGGTGTTAACCTAGATTTCTTTGGATGAATTAGAAACCCAAATTTTCAAAAGTTGATTTCACAACTGCAACAGATGCTTCTGTTGACTGTTTTGTCTTTCCTATAATCAAGACATCATCCAAATATGCCATGAGTACATGCCCCTGGCTTCTCAGCAAACCCAGAATTGGTTTTAACAATTTTGTGAATATTCTGGGTGCAGATGTTAACCCATTAGGCAGAGCTTTGAACTGCCACAACTGGTTCATCCATTTAAATTTAAGATACTTCCTATCTTCTGAATCAACAGACACTGAATAATATGCATCTTTCAAGTCTATAGTTGCCATATAACATGCTTCTGAAATAAGCTGTTTGGCAGTCACAAATGTTTCCATTTTAAAATGTCTAAATTGCACAAAAGGATTCAGATTTGTCAAATCTAGAATAATCCTACATCCTCCCTCCTTTTTTGATCGAGGGAATATTTCACACAAATTGGTGACTTTGGTAGACTGATTTTTTCAATAACCCCTTTTTTATATAGGGTTTCAAGTGCAACCTGAACCTCCATCACTTCTTTTTGTACAAAGTGCAGAGTTCGGCTAGGAACATGCTGATCAGGCAAATCATAATTTGGATTGAATTCAATTCAAAATCCTTGTATATGATTCAGGATTACCACATTCTGAAGTAATTTTCTTCCAATTATTATAAAAGAAATGTAACCTGCCTCCAACTTTTGGACTTAATCCAGTTAGTATGTTCCCATGAGAACCAGGTCCACCTACCTCTTGAGTCATTTGAGTACCCTGAGATTCCTGGGTTCTCCCGGAAGCACGCCCACTGGTGCTTGCTCCCGATGCAGGCCGCCAACTACGTCCCTGCGTTGATGAGCGACTTGGTCCAGGATCCGTATGACGTCTGAAAGGATACTTCCTCTTTACAGACTTCACAACCATTGATGTCTTCATCAATCCTGTTTTCGCTTCATCTTCCAACTCTCTAATATGTCTCCCGAGATCCTCTCCAAAGAGTAAGTTGGGTAATTGTATATTACTTGGTTTTCAGAGTGCTGCGTATTTTGGATTCATAGTAGGCCGTATCACACTTTTCCTCAGACAATTGTCTCGAAGTGAGTGCTGCATAGCAACCCCAGTGTTTCCTGATGCAACTCCGTCATCTCTTGGCTTTTTTCTGCTATTCTGGCAAAAGCAGTTATTCCAGAACCCAGCAGCTTTAATATTCTCTGCAACTGATTCCAGATAATTTGATTCACTGCTGCCCACAGTTACTTCTTGCAGTCTCATCCATTTCCTGCTGTTCCAGCTAATGGTAAACCAAGTAATTTATTAAGGAGGCCAGTTCTTCTCCTAATGGCTCTCCTGACCCTGACGGGGCAGCGAATCCTACTGCCAGGAGTGGAACATCTGGCAGCTGCCGTTCATCGCCTTGTACAGCCTCACCGTCAGAGTCGGGGTCTGAAATCTCATGACCCGTAGCACGCTCCTCATTCCCGAGGGTGCATTCCATCAGCCCTGAGCCAGGTGCTGTTAAGCTGCTCCTGCAGCTTGGATTACAGTACACTCCTTCCTGAGTGAACTTTGCTCCAACACCCTATGTAAAAGGCTTTCTATTTGGGCAACATGCTCGAAAGCAATATCTAGCCCTGTACCAGGAGCTGTTTGAGCTGTTTCCAGCAGCTTGCTTTCAGTACACTCCTCCCTGAGTGAACTTTGCTCCAACAGCCTATGTAAAAGGCTTTCTATTTGGGCAATATGCTCGAAAGCAGTATCTAGCCCTGGAGCTACTTACATTGCCTGGGACTCTCTCCGTGGGCCGTTGGGATTTAAACTGTGTCTTTTGCCCGACAGGCGCTGACAGTGTTTTCACCAGCCGCAGGTCCACAGTCGCTATGCTCACCGCTGGCGACTGTACCGGGGTTTAGAGGCGGTTGGTCTCTAACCGCGGACTCCCGACTTTCCCGACTTCTGTCGGCTGTGTCGCTCGCCTCTTCCCCCTGTCCGTTTTTTCCATGGCGTCTGTGGAAAAAATCCCCATAGACCCACAGTAAACGGACCTGGAAAACCTGAAAAAAGTTTTTACTTACCTTGTAGTTGAAAAACTACAAATCCACTCGAGGAGCTCTGCTCCTCACGTCCGTTTGCGTCAAGGCGTCTGACGTAATGACGCGCAGGCGCACTGGCGGGGTTCTTCACGTAGTCACTCACGTGACTCCGAAGTAAAATCTTAGATCACTGGGATCTGTTTTGGAGTTAGGGGGAACTGTACAAAAGGGACGGATTGCATCTTAACAGGTGGGGGACCAACATTCTGGCAGGCAGATTTGCCACTGTGGTTTTAAACTGAATAAGGGGGGTGGGGTGTCAAATGGGATAGTCGACGATGGAGTTAAAGGGAAAGAGAGTAAAGTGATGGTTAAAGACCCCAGAATTAACGGGAAAGGAAGCTCACAAAGGGATAGGAGAGTATGGCCAAGTGTAATAGGGATCGATGTGAAAGGTGAGATGCGTAAGGAATTAAAAGTATTGTATATGAATGCGCGAAGTATAAGAAGTAAAGTAGATGAGCTTGAGGATCAGTTAGAGGTTGGTAGATATGACATTGTGGGGACTACTGACACTTGGCTGCAGGAGGATCGGGCCTGGGAACTTAATATTCAGGGTTATACATCCTATAGAAAGGACAGGCAGGTCTTGCCAGAGGAGGGGTGGTAGCTCTGCTGGTGAGGGATGGAATTCAGTCCCTTGCGAGGGAAGACATAGGGACTGACGAGGTTCAGTCACTGTGGATTGAGTTGAGGAATTGTAAAGGCAAGAAGACACTAATTGGTGTTATTTACAGACCCCCAAATAGTAGCCAGGATGTAGGGTCTTAAAACTGGCATGTAACAAATGTAATGCCATTGTGGTGATGGAGGATTTCAATATGCAGGTAGACTGGGAAAACCAGGTTGGTTCAGGACCCCAAGAAAGAGAGATTGTAGAATGTCTCCGAGATGGATTCTTAGAGCAGCTTGTAATGGAGCCGACCAGAGAAAAGGCAATTCTGGATTTAGTGTTGTCCAATGAACCAGATATGATATGAGAACTCGAGGTAAAGGAACCGCTTGGAGGTAGTGATCATAATATGACCAGGTTTAATCTGCAATTTGAGAAGGAGAACGTTAAATCGGAAGTGGCAGTGATGCAGTTGAACAAATGGGACTATGAAGGCATGAGAGGGGAGCTGGCCAAGGTAGACTGGAAAGGGATCCTAGCAGGAATGACGGGGAAACAGCAATGGCAGGAATTTCTGGGCATAATCCTGGAGACGCAGGATCATTTCATTCCAAAAAGGAAGAAATATTATAAGGGGAGTAGGAGGCAACCATGGCTGACAAGAGAAGTTAGGTATAGAATAAAACTAAAAGAAAAGATGTATAACACAGCAAAGAGTAGCCAGAAGCCAGAGGATTGGGAAACTTTCATAGGACAACAGAAGGAAACAAAACGGGCAATACGGGCTGAAAAGATGACGTACGAGGGGAAGCTGGCCAGGAATAAAAAGAAGGACAGTAAAAGCTTCTTTAGATATGTTAAGGGAAAAAGAGTAGCAAAGTCAAATGTGGGTCCCTTGAAGGCAGACACGGGTGAAATTATTACGGGCAACAAGGAAATGGCAGAAGAGTTGAATAGGTACTTCGGATCTGTCTTCACTGAGGAAGACACAAACAATCTCCCAGATGTACTGGAGGACAGAGGATCTAATGGGGTAGAGGAACTGAATGAAAGTTTCATTAGGCGAGAAATAGTATTGGGTAGGCTAATGGGACTGAAGGATGATAAATCCCCTGGGCCTGATGGTCTGCATCCCTGGGTCCTCAGGGCGGTGGCTCTAGAAATAGTGGATGTATTGGTGATCATTTTCCAATGTTCAATAGATTCAGGATCAGTTCCTGTGGTTTGGAGGATGGCTAATGTTATCCCACTTTTCAAGAAAGGAGCGAGAGAGAAAACGGGGAATTACAGACCAGTTAGCCTGATTTCGGTGGTGGGAAAGATGCTGGTGTCAATTATTAAAGAGGTAATAATGGGGCATTGGGAAAGCAGTAAAAGGATTAGTCCAAGTCAACATGGATTTATGAAAGGGAAATCATGCTTGACTAATGTTCTGGATTTTTTGAGGATGTGACAAGTAAAATGGATGAAGGGGTGCCAGTGGATGTAGTGTATCTAGACTTTCAGAAAGCCTTTGATAAGGTCCCGCACGGGAGACTGGTGACTAAAATTAGAGCACATGGTATTTGGGGTAGGGTGTTGACATGGATAGAAAATTGGTTGCGAGACCGGAAGCAAAGAGTAGGAGTGAACGGGTCCTTTTCAGAATGGCAGGCAGTGGCGAGTGGAGTGCCGCAAGGCTCAGTGTTGGGCCGCAACTGTTTACCATATATATTAATGATTTGGAAGAGGGAATTAGGAGCAACACTAGCAAGTTTGCGGATGACACAAAGCTGGGTGGCAGTGTGAACTGTGAAGAGGATGTTAGGAGGTTGCATGGTGACCTGGACAGGTTGAGTGAGTGGGCAGATGCGTGGCAGATGCAGTATAATATATATAAATGTGAGGTTATCCACTTTGGTGGCAAAAACAAGGGGACAGATTATGATCTTAATGGGGTTAGGTTAGGTAAGGGGGAGGTACAGCGAGACCTGGGTGTCCTTGTACACCGGTCACTGAAAGTTGGCGTGCAGGTACAGCAGGCAGTGAAGAAAGCTAATGGAATGTTGGCCTTCATAACAAGAGGATTTCAGTATAGGAGTAAAGAGGTTCTTCTGCAGTTGTATAGGGCTCTGGTGAGACCATATCTGGAGTATTGTGTACAGTTTTGGTCTCCTAATTTAAGGAAGGACATCATTGTGATTGAGGCAGTGCAGCGTAGGTTCACGAGATTGATCCCTGGGATGGCGGGAAAGTCATATGAGGAAAGATTGAAAAGACTAGGCTTGTATTCACTGGAGTATAGAAGGATGAGGGGGTATCTTATAGAAACATATAAAATTATAAAAGGACTGGACAAGTTAGATGCAGAAAAAATGTTCCCAATGTTGGGCGAGTCCAGAACCAGGGGCCACAGTCTTAGAATAAAGGGGAGGTCATTTAAGACTGAGGTGAGAAAAAACTTTTTCACCCAGAGAGTTGTGAATTTATGGAATTCCCTGCCACAGAGGGCAGTGGAGGCCAAGTCACTGGATGGATTTAAGAGAGAATTAGATAGAGCTCTAGGGGCTAGTGGAGTCAAGGGATATGGGGTGAAGGCAGGCACGGGTTATTGATACGGGACGATCAGCCATGATCACAATGAATGGCGGTGCTGGCTCGAAGAGCTGAATGGCCTCCTCCTGCACCTATTTTTTATGTTTCTATGTTTCTATGGTATTCAAATAATAAGTGAAGCAACATCAAGTGAAGTTACACACCTAATCGCCTAAACCTTGGCACAAAGTCTACAAAGGTTGTAACTCTATTGCACAAAGGTCTTGGAAGCCGATACTGGAATTGGGGTCCAAGCGTGATCAAATGGTGAGCAATGTACATGCAATTGTTGTGGTGGATAGCAGCCAGCTGGGGCAACTTCTGCAGCGGCTCCGTATTTGAAAATAAGAATGGGTGGGTTAGAATCTATCATAATGTAGTATCTTGCTGAAACTACACAACAATGTAGGCATTTAATAAATACAAAGCCATTTTGAAATAACAGTGAAGGTTAAAAAGATCAAGTGCAGTTCCGATACGAAACGCCACCTATCCATGTTCTGCAGGGATGCTGCCTGACCCGCTGAGTTTTATATCTATCTTAGTGCAAATCAGGTTTTGTTACTGCTGACGATAACACAACAGCACCAAGCAGCAATAAAATACATGCTTTACCAAGCTAATTGCCAAGATGAGGGAACAAAAATCCTACCCATACAAGAACTTTCCTCGAGTTTAGAAAAAAAGGTGACTTCATTAAAGCAAAATATTTGACAGGATAAATGGATGCAGAACATTTCTCCTGGCTGCCATGTCGGGGGTTGGGTCAATATCTTTCATTTAAACCTTGAAATGCTTGTGCACAGATGTGTGGGTATTTGGTCATTACGCAGATGCAAGGAAGAGTCTGGCAGATTTCTGGGCACTAAAGGCATCAGTGATATAGGTAAATGGAGTTGAGGTAAATTAGCCACATTCTTACTGTGGTCGTACATAACACATTAAATAATGTATTATTTCTTACATTCAACAGTGAATGATTTGATGACCTTGCCTAATAGGTGGAATATGTTATTACTAATCAGCAACTCTTGTACAAGCAAATCTAATGATTCAAAACTGGTAATGAAATTAAAAATAAACTTAAATGTCAAACTTCCTTGTGATATGTTGGAACAACATCGCAGAACAAGTGGACCATGTTTCTAACAGTGTGGAACAACTGCACAGCACTGAAAAAGCAAATAAAGTCTAAATCAGCTGCTGAAAGATACAATTGAAAAGGTTATTGAAACAGTGCACTGGCTGCCGTAATCATCCTGGTATTTCCTTGAGTGAACAACATTGAAGAGTGAGCTTGAGCCTGGCTGCTTAGTCAGAGCCCAAGTCTGACCATGCCAAGGTTCAGGTTGGTTCTCATAAAAATCCTCAACAGGTCAGATTTCACTCAGCCAGAACTTCAAACAAAATCACTTCATTGTTCGGTTACAGAAAATTTACAACATAAACGGCCATTTAGCCCATCATGTGTAGGATAGTCAAACAAAACTAATCCAAACTAATCTCATCTTCCAGTAGCCTTGCTGATCATTGTTCAAGAACTATAAAGATCAAATAGTGCAACTATGAATATTTACCTACTTCTCAGAGCAAGCCCCAGACATCGACGAATCTCTGGGTGACAATTTTCTGCACCACCCCTTTAATCCATAGTTTAAAATCAATGTTCTGACTTCTGCCGAGGAAAACACACCCTTCCTGAGATACTTGTGGAGGCCACATTATTGGGTTATGTTTTTTGATATTATAAAAAGCAGTTATTGTACATTTTCCCCCCGACAACAAAATGGTATGGAATAATCATAATATCAGGGTTGTATTATGTAGGAGTGACATCAGAACATACTATTCCGCCAAAGAGAGTAACAAAAACCTGAACTTTTCCCCAGGAAGCCATGAGTTTGGAGCTCAGTTGAAATATTAAAATGTAAGTTTAAGTAATCAGATGTTTTGCTAACCAGTCATTTCCTTCTCATACATTTGGTCCACTCCACTGTGAAATCTCCTCAAAGTATGGCTACTTTGAAGAGGTTCTCCTCCTCTCTCCAACAAGAGTTCTGCATTTCTCTACATCACTGTCTATCTCTCTTGTTTCCCTTTCCCACGACTAGTCTGAAGAAGGTGGTCTCGACCTGAAACGTCACCCATCCTTCTCTCCAGAGATACTGCCTGTCCCGCTGAGTTACTCCAGCATTTTGTGTCTATCAAAAATTGGGAAAAGGATTTGAAATGCAGAGCATGTGTGACCTAACAAAATGCTGGAACATCCTTGAGAATCTCTACTTGTCTTTCTGAACCACAGGTTTAACACTCCAAACAAAGATACTTTCACTAGTACCATTTACCAAGGCCATGAATGGTTAACATAGAAACATAGAAACATAGAAATTAGGTGCAGAAGTAGGCCATTCGGCCCTTCGAGCCTGCACCGCCATTCAATATGATCATGGCTGATAATAATAATTAATCTCTCCTTTGAAGTGACATTAACTAGTTTAATTGAATTAATATCGCAAACCTCTTTGGTGCCATTTTGTCATCCCCTTTTATTTTGTTCTCCGTCAAATATTCATCCACTCTCCATTTTAAATAGCTTTGTGTGATTCATGAACAAGAACAGATCCCTGTTTACATCACCCATTTGCAGTCTATGCATTTGGAGAATCTGCCTTTTGATTTCTCTTCACGATGTGTATGACCTCACAGGTCGCGGGGTGACGCCTGTATGGCCATGAGTAGTCGCCCAAAGAGTCATACCTTTTTCAGGTCGCCGCTGGATTTTCAACACGTTGAACATTTTCGGCCACCTGCTGAGACTATGACGGGTGACGGCAGTCACCGAAAATAATCGTGTAAGTGGTACAGGCCCTTTACATACTGTTGCTGCCTGCAGGTCAGTAATCCTATTGCCGATGAGCCAGATGTACATTTATGTTTTTATTAATGCACCTTTATTTGAACGTAACCAGGGAATGGTAATGGGCAACAAAAGAGCTCCATTCACTGCAGAATCTATTATGCAACAAAACATAGAATTTTACTTCTGAAGAAGGGTTTCGGCCCGAAACGTTACCTATTTCCTTTGCTCCATAGATGCTGCTGCACCCGCTGAGTTTCTCCAGCATTTTTGTGTACCATAGAATTTTACTTCGGTGTCACGTGAGTCACTACGTGAAGAACCCCGCCAGTGCGCCTGTACGTCATTACGTCAGACGCCTCGACGCAAACGGACGTGAGGAGCAGAGCTCCTCCAGTGGTTTGTAATTTTTCAACTACAAGGTAAGTAAAAACTTTTTTCATGTTTTCCAGGTCCGTTTACTGTGGGTCTATGGGGATTTTTTCCACAGACGCCATGGGCAAAAACGGACAGGGGGAAGAGGTGAGCGACACAGCCGACAGAAAGTCGGGAATGTCGGGAGTCCGCGGTTAGAGACCAACCGCCTCTAAACCCCGGTACAGTCGCCAGCGGTGAGCATAGCGACTGTGGACCTGGGGCTGGTGAAAACACAGTCAGCGCCTGTCGGGCAAAAGACGAAGTTTAAATCCCAACGGCCCACGGAGGGAGTCCCAGGCAATGGAAGTAGCTCCAGGGCTAGATACTGCTTTTGAGCGTATTGCCCAAACAGAAAGCCTTTTATATAGGCTGTTGGAGCAAAGTTCGCTCAGGGAGGAGTGTACTGAAAGCCAAGCTGCTGGAAGCAGCTCAAACAGCTCCTGGTACAGGGCTAGATACTGCTTTCGAGCGTATTGCCCAAATAGAAAGCCTTTTACATAGGCTGTTGGAGCAAAGTTCACTCAGGAAGGAGTGTACTGAAATCCAAGCTGCTGGAAGCAGCTTAACAGCACCTGGCTCAGGGCTGATGGAATGCACCCTCAGGGATGAGGAGCGTGCTACGGGTCATGAGATTTCAGACCCCGACTCTGACGGTGAGGCTGTACAAGGCGATGAACGGCAGCTGCCAGATGTTCCACCCCTGGCAGTAGGATTCGCTGCCCCGTCAGGGTCAGGAGAGCCATTAGGAGAAGAACTGGCCTCCATAATAAATTACTTGGTTTACCATCAGCTGGAACAGCAGGAGATGGATGAGACTGCAAGAAAGCAGGAGACCCCAAGTAACTGTGGGTTGCTGAAAGCAGAAGCAGTGAACCAAATTATCTGGAGTCAGTTGCAGAGAATATTAAAGCTGCTGGGTTCTGGAATAACTGATTTTACCAGAATAGCAGATAACAGCCAAGAGATGACGAAGTTGCATCAGGAAGCACTGGGGTTGCTATGCAGCACCCACTTCGAGATCAATTATCTGAGGAAGGTGCTATACGGCCCACTATGAATCCGAAATTCGCAGCACTCTGCAAACCAAGTAATATACAATTACCCAACTTACTCTTTTGAGAGGATCTCCGGAGACGTATTAAAGAGATGGAAGATGAAGCGAAAACAGGATTGATAAAAACATCAATGGTTACAAAGTCAGTAAAGAGGAAGTATCCTTTCAGACGTCATACGGATCCTAGACCAGGACCAAGTCGCTCATCAATGCAGGGACGTAGCTGGCGGCCTGCAGCGGGAGTGGTGGTGCTTCCGGGAAAATCCAGGGATCTCAGAATACTCAAATGACTTAAGAGGTAGGTGGACCTGGTTCTCATGGGAACATACTAACTGGATTAAGTCCAAAAGTTGGAGGCAGATTACATCTCTTCTATAAGCATTGGAAGAAGATTACTTCAGTAATTCTGAATAATATACAAGGATTTCGAATTGAATTCAATCCAAATAATGATTTGCCTGTCCATCATGTTCCTAGCAGATCTCTCCACTTTGCGAAGGAATGGAGGTTCAAGCTGCGCTTCAAAATCCTACATATAAAAGGTGTTTTTGAAGAATCAGTCTACCAAATTCACCAATATGGGTCAAATATATTCCCTCGATCAAAAAAGGATGGAGGATGTCGGATGATTATAGACTTGACAAGTCTGAATCCTTTTGTTCAGTGTCTGTTCACTTGCAAGATATGAAGTATATTAAAAATTAAATGGATGAACCAATTAGGGCAGTTCAAAGCTCTGCCTAATGGGTTAACGTTCGCTCCCAGAATATTCATAAAATTGTTAAAAATCAATTCTGGGGTTGCTGAGAGCCAGGTGCATGTATTAATGGCATACCTGGATGATGTCCTGATTATAGGAAGGACAATACAGTCAACAGAAGCATCAGTTGCAGTTATGAAATCAAACTTTTGAAAGTTTGGGGGTTTCTAAATTCATCCAAAGAAATCAAGGTTAAAAATATGTACCTCAATTGATTATTTGGGGTTCACAATTGATTCAGCCCAAATGCAAATTACTTTGCCCAGTGAAAAAAGGGTGGAGTTGATTAAAGATTGCAGTAATCTGTTAAACGAGCAAAAACGTTTAATCAGACAGGTGGCTCGAGTACTGGGAAAAGTCAGTAGATTCCCAGCAGTCCAGTATGGACCAATACATTATCAACAGCTGCAGAGAAGAACAGGCACTGAGAATAAATGCTGCTCATTTTGATAGAACAATGCGAGTAACAACAAATGCTGTTTCTAAGCTGCAGTGGTGGATTCTACATGTCTCAAGCAGTTCAGGCAAAGTGCTGATTGAACAACCTTCCATGATATTACAAACTGATGCCAGTGCACTAGGATGGGGTGCAACGGACTTAACATCTAGCTGCGGAGGCAGATGGAATCAGGAAGAGTTATTGTTACTGCAGACATGGGGAATTACCTATTTGGAGCTTTTAGGAGGTTTCTATGGACTCCAAGCTTGTGGTTCTAACACAACTAAAAGGAAGGTTGAAGTTAAAATTAATAAACACAACAGCAGTTGCCTATATTAATGATATGGGTGGAATTAAGTCAGTGTCATGTAAGAAAATAGTTAAATCAACTTTGGTCTTGGTGTATTGAACAGAACATTTGGATTTCAGCTATCTATCTACCAGGTAGAATGAACACGATAGCAGACACCAGGTCACGAATGTTCCATGATAATAAAGAATGGATGTTGAATCAAGAGGTATACAATGATATAGTAATCAGATTTGGAATGCCCGACATCGACTTGAATCATCAGCTATCGAGATATGTCTCATGTAAACCAGATCCAGGAGCAGTGGCGATTGATGCTTTCTCGCTACATTGGGGTGGTATGTTTTCATATATATTTCCACCTTTCTTCCTCATAAGCCAATGTTTGCTTAAAATCAGGCAATATGCTGCTTCAATGGTATTGGTAGTACCAGATTGGCCTACACAGCCATGGTATCCGTTGATATTAGAATTAACAACACAAATGTTGATGAAAGTCCCAAAAAGGAGTAATTTATTGCTGCACCCTGTAACAGGGTAACAACATCCATTATATGATTGTTTGGATTTGTTGATTTGCAGGTTTTAAGAATGCCTTTTCTGGGACGAGCACTGTCTGAGCGTACTGTGGACATGCTTACGGCAGCCTGGAGGAAGAGCACTCAAAAACAGTACCTGTCTTATATTGAGAAATGGGAAGAGTTCTGTGTACAAAAGAATGTGCAATAAAGTAGTGCAGATATTTCAAATGTTTAGAATTTCTGTCAAAACTTTATTATGATGAAGGTCAGAGTTGTAGTGCAATTAATTCAGCCAGAAGTGCATTGTCCTCATATTTGGTTCTGGACTCAGAAAGAAACCCAATTGGGTTACACCCAATTGTTTCCAGACTAATGAAAGGAATCTTTAATTCCAAACCACCGAAACCTAGGTGCATGACAATCTGGGATGTAAGTGTGGTACTGAAACTACTTCGTGAATGGTCATCAAGTGTGTCTTTACCTTTGGCTAAGCTCAGTATGAAAGTATTAATGCTTATGGCATGAGTGACAGCACAACGAGTGCAAACACTTGGAAAATTACAAATAGACAGTGTGGAAGTAACTGAAGATAAGGTTACATTCTATATCTATGACCTACTAAAGGAAATTAGGACAGGTGTGACAGGATTTAAAATTATACTAGCAGTATATCCAAATGTTCCTTGTCTCTGTATTAAGACATATTTGTTACAATACATTGAGGTCACAAAGAATTTGAGAAATACGGAAACTGGGTTGTTGATCACACACAAGAAACCATACAAGAGAGTTTCAATACAGACTATTTCCAGATGGATAAAAGAAGTCTCAACAGCTGCTGGTATTAACACTTATGTTTTTACGTCTCACTCGCCTAGGGCAGCAGAAACGTCGGCGGACAGGGCAAAAGACGTCCCCGTCGACCATATCCTCGCAGCCGCCGGGTGGTCCAATGAGTTGATGTTTCAACATTTTTACCATCCGCCTATTGTTAATGCGGGATTGTTTGCAGAAACTATTTTAAGTTCTGTGTAAATTCCTCTGGTTTTAAGGGGATCTGATTAATTTCATTATTGAAATGAATTACTGCATTTGTGGTACAAATGTTATTATGAATGCATGATTGATTATTTCTCGTTCGGAGTCAAGCAATGCAGTGAGAAGCCGGGATTGATCCACGGCATGAAATCACAAAGCTTTAAAATCTTCACGTAGTCACTCACGTGACTCCGAAGTAAAATAGTAAGATTAAACGAGAACTTACCTAAGTTTGAAGTTTGATCTTTATTTTATGAGGAGTTACGTAGGTGATTACGTGCCCGCCACGACCCTACCCTCTATCATAAAGGTCAGATGGAAGTTCTTGTATTACTCGTTTTATTATGAGGCTATATTACTTCGGTTGTTGTTTTTTGTGATTTCACACCGCTGCTTTGAAGATTGACGCGCAGGCGCACTGGCGGGGTTCTTCACGTAATCACCTACGTAACTCCTCATAAAATAATGATCAAACTTCAAACTTAGGTAAGTTCTCATTTAATCTTACTATTACTTGCCATTCAGGTAAAGCACTTGCAGCCTCTAAAAGTGTCTGATAAACCAGTTCCATCAATTTCTGGACAGATTCACTGATGCGGCAGGTAGGCAGACACATTGGTTGACTGCAGAGTTGCTTCCCGCTCTCCAGGTTCACCTTGTCGCTCGGAACAAGGTTGGAAGTCATGGGCACTTTTAGTTGACTGACTGCTCCTCGACTGGGAAGCATTGGAATGGAGATCTTGGAATCTACTGTAATCTGAAGGGACAGCAAGCAGTTAGCAGATTTATTAAAAATCTTTTCACAAAATTTGTACCAAATTAAAACTTAGTTACAAATTAAAATGTAGGCAAGCAAAAACTTGAACCACGAGGGCAAATCCACAGGACAAAGTACTTGATTCAGTCAAATTTCTCACAGTTGGGAACTTCCTGGTGGATCCATAAATTGTTCCCAAGAGGCTCAAATTAATTTGTAAATTTCCGTTATAGAACATTTGGCATCTATTAACATACGCTATTCTAAAGTAATAACAACATTATTAATAGTCCATTCTGCCCCTCAGGTCTGGAAGAGCCTCCTTTCAGCCTAACTGATCTCTTTATACATCCACTTCTCTCTTTACATGGTGCATTTGCTTTGTCTTTACAACACAAGGACATTCACAAATAAGGATAGAACATTCGCAAAAGGATCAAGCATGCCGCAGTTGTCCACAAATTACTAACTTAGATCCTGCACATAATTACACAACAAATATTACTTGCCAAGTTTGGTTTAGTTAAATGTGAGCCTCTTGTTTGTTTATCTCTATTTAGAATTAATTGCGATGTATTACAGCAGGAGAATGTGGGGAACAACATCACACATGTTGCACAATATACATTGAAATTATGGAAAGGTCCACATGGACAAATACGTTAGCCGTAAACCTAGTTTTCGGAAGTAGTATTTGGATTATGCTGCATTAGTGCAATAAAAAGAGAAATTAGCAATAGCATACAAGATTAAAAAGTGTAGTCAAATTTTAAAGCTTCACCTATCTTCATTGTCTAGCGACAGATATTAAGGCTGTAGAACGTACTGCAGAATAAAGTTTGCCCAAGTAAATTGGTGTTTATTAAATTAGCTGCACCACTTCAAGCATTTTCTAACATTTGAATCATTAACTCAGTTAAGCCAAAACCTACACTGTAGGAATACAAATACTGAATCAAACAAAATCACAAACTCTCTCGTGGAAGTATCGTCAATGATCCTTGCCACCCTGGCCATTCCCTTTTCTTTTGTCTATTTTCTGTGAGAAAAGACCGCAACTTAAAAGCCAGGACTTCCAGACTTAAGAACTGCTTCTTTCCCAATGCCACCAGAATCCTAAACCAATCAGCTGGTACATGGATAGGAAAGCGGAATGATAGGAAAGGTTTGGAGAGATATAGGGGCCAAACATAGGCAGGTGGGACATGGGGCATCCAGGCCAGCATGGGAAGTTGGCCCAAAGGGCCAGTTGCCATGCTGTATGACAATGACCACTTTCGCACCACCTTCCAGGAGGTGCTTCTACATATTCTTAACTCTACCACATTTGATTATTCCAGTACTGTATTTTAATTTTTTATCACTACTTTGGATTGCACTACAAACTTGCACCATTCTACCATCTTGCATTCATATTCATGAATCATTACTGTATGAATAATGTTCATCTGTGAACAAGGAATTTCTTTGCACCCTCACCCTGGTGTATATGACAATAAACAGATCGGATCACTCCCACGTGTGCTGGGGCTGTGCAAGCATTGCTAATTCACCTTGACAGTGTTGTGGACCTCAGATGTCATCAGGTTCCTGCCAGTCACGAGCACATCTTGACATTTCTTACTGGCAAAATGAACATTAACATTTCTTGCATATTTCAATAGGTCTGTGGAATGGCTCTGCAAAAACTGCATCTTTTTGATTTTTTCCTCAAATCTATCTGTTGCTTTTATCACCTGGAAGGGAAAACCAAAAACGGAATGCGTAAGAAGGAACTGCAGATGCTGGTCTGAAGAAGGGTCTCGACTCGAAACATCAACCATTCCTTCTCTCCAGAGATGCTTCCTGTCCTAGCTGAGTTACTTTAGCTTTTTGTGTCCATCTTCACCAAAAACAGAATGTCAGTTTTGATCTGCATAACACGATTCTCTTCCTCATTTGCAGCCCTGCTAACAATCACCATTCAATCACAAACTCATTTTTGGTAAGAAATGGCAATGGAAAGCAAGAGTGCATGATAAGTGACAGAGCCGTCACTCAATCTAATCTAGCATGCACAACCGTGGTCGATTATTTTACCAATTTTATACAAACTCCACTATCCCCAATTCAGCTTTTGATCAATCCTTCCTATTTTGTCTAACAGCCTTATAATCTTGTACACCCCAAGTAATTTCCTCCTCTGCCTCAAGAAGAAATTAACCCCATCATGGATAACCTTTCCTCACTGGGCATCTTTTGAATAGACCTGGAAACA
Organism: Malacoraja senta; assembly: GCA_038087875.1. Classification (NCBI taxonomy): domain Eukaryota; kingdom Metazoa; phylum Chordata; class Chondrichthyes; order Rajiformes; family Rajidae; genus Malacoraja; species Malacoraja senta. The sequence goes on along the minus strand of JAXLNO010005279.1, from coordinate 87,855 downwards.
ACCATGTAAAAATTCCACTGTAAGCTCTCCAGTGCAATGACATATTTCCTGCCATGTAATAATCAGAGCCATGACATGGCTTACAAACTGCATCCTGAACAGTGCTGCATGAAGCTCCATCATCACCACTCTGTTATTATATTGTATGCTTCAGGGAGTATAGGCCTTTCTAAAGTCACCTTTTTCATCTATTCTGGTGCTTTTTAAGGATAGTTGAGCAGACATCCTGAGGTTCCTCTTCTTCAGCACCTGACCCATGATGTACTATTTTCTTTATGCACCGGACTCTCTGGATTAAGTTACATTTTAGAACCCAACAGTCCAATTCATCTGTTTGCGCCTGCAATCTTAAGCCATCTTCCAAACCGTCAATCACTATCCCAATTTAGTGACAGAAAATGCTATAGAAACTTGTTCTACGAGTATACAATTACATTTAAAAGTTAACAATGAAAACTGAATGCCAATTAGGAATGTTCAATGGAAAATACACCTGGTTTGGTAATTAAAGGTTCTCGTTCACACACACATTATGGTAAAGTGTCCATACCTCTTCATACAGCTCTAACTGGCTGCAATTTGTTGGTACACAAAATACCAAACAGTTCTTAATAATGATTTCTGATAATTCCTCCCAGATCATGCCTCCCAGCAACTCTGCTAGATTTATATCCTGGTTTTTATTAGGATCCACAGAGACCCAGAGCGGAATATCTACCATAACACCAAAAAGAAAGACAATTTTACTTCGGAGTCACGTGAGTGACTACGTGAAGAAGCCCGTCAGTGCGCCTGCGCGTCATTACGTCAGACGCCTTGACGCAAACGGACGTGAGGAGCAGTGCTCCTCGAGTGGTTTGTAGTTTTTCAACTACAAGGTAAGTAAAAACTTTTTTACAGGTTTTCCAGGTCCGTTTACTGTGGGTCTATGGCGATTTTTTCCACAGACGCCATGGGAAAAAACGGACAGGGGGAAGAGGTGAGCGACACAGCCGACAGAAGTCGGGAAAGTCGGGAGTCCGCGGTTAGAGACCAACCGCCTCTAAACCCCGGTACAGTCGCCAGCGGTGAGCATAGCGACTGTGGATCTGGGGCTGGTAAAAACACAGTCAGTGCCTGTCGGGCAAAAGACAAAGTTTAAATCCCAACGGAGGGAGTCCCAGGCAATGAAGAAGCTCCAGGGCTAGATACTGCTTTAGAGCGTATTGCCCAAATAGAAAGCCTTTTACACAGGCTGTTGGAGCAACGTTCACTCAGTGAGGAGTGTTCTGAAAGCCAAGCTGCTGGAAACAGCTCAAACAGCTCCTGGTACAGGGCTAGATACTGCTTTCGAGCGTATTGCCCAAATAGAAACCTTTTTTCATAGGTTGTTGGAGCAAAAGTTCACTCAGGAAGGAGTGTACTGTAATCCAAGCTGCAGGAGCAGCTTAACAGCAACTGGCTCAGGGCTGATGGAATGCACCCTCAGGAATGAGGAGCGTGCTACGGGTCATGATATTTCAGACCCCGACTCTGACGGTGAGGCTGTACAAGGCGATGAAAGGCAGCTGCCAGATGTTCCAACTCTGGTAGTAGGATTCGCTGCCCCGTCAGGGTCAGGAGAGCCATTAGGAAGAACTGGCCTCCTTAATAAATTACTTGGTTTACCATTAGCTGGAACAGCATGAAATGGATGAGACTGCAAGAGTATCTGGAATCAGTTGCAGAGAATATTAAAGCTGCTGGGTTCTGGAATAACTGCTTTTACCAGAATAGCAGGTAACAACCAAAAGATGACGAAGTTGCATCAGCAAGCACTGGGGTTGCTATGCAGCACCCACTTCGAGAAGTGCTATACGGTCTACTATGAATCCGAAATTCGCAGCACTCTGCAAACCAAGTAATATACAAATTACCCAACTTACTCTTTGGAGAGATCTCGGGAGACGTATTAAAGAGTTAGAAGATGAAGCGAAAACAGGATTGATGAAGACATCAATGGTTGTGAAGTCTGTAAAAAGGAAGTATCCTTTCAGACGTCATACGGATCCTGGACCAAGTCGCTCATCAACGCAGGGACGTAGTTGGCGGCCTGCTGCGGGAGCAAGAACCAGTGGGCGTGCTTCCGGGAGAACCCAGGAATCTCAGGGTACTGAAATGACTCAAGAGGTAGGTGGACCTGGTTCTCATGGGAACATACTAACTGGATTAAGTCCAAAAGTTGGAGGCAGGTTACATTTCTTCTATAATAATTGGAAGAAGATTACTTCAGATGTGGTAATCCTGAATAATATACAAGGATTTCGAATTGAATTCAATCCAAATTATGATTTGCCTGTTCAGCATGTACCTAGCCGAACTCTGCACTTTGTACAAAAAGAAGTGATGGAGGTTCAGGTTGCAATTGAAACCCTATATAAAAAAAGGGGTTATTGAAAAATCAGTCTACCAAAGTCACCAATTTGTGTCAAAAATATTCCCTCGATCAAAAAAGGATGGAGGATGTAGGATTCTTGTAGATTTGATAAATCTGAATCCTTTTGTGCAATTTAGACATTTTAAAATGGAAACATTTGTGACTGCCAAACAGCTTATTTCAGAAGCATGTTATATGGCAACTATAGACTTGAAAGATGCATATTATTCAGTGTCTGTTCATTCACAAGATAGGAAGTATCTTAAATTTAAATGGATGAACCAGTTGTGGCAGTTCAAAGCTCTGCCTAATGGGTTAATATCTGCACTCAGAATATTCACAAAAATTGTTAAAACCAATTCTGGGCTTGCTGAGTAGCCAGGGGCATGTACTAATGGCATATTTGGATGATGTCTTGATTATAGGAAAGACAAAACAGTCAACAGAAGTATCTGTTGCAGTTGTGAAATCAACTTTTGAAAAGTTGCGGTTTCTAATTCATCCACAGAAATCTAGGTTAACACCATGTACCTCTATTAATTATTTGGGGTTCACAATTGATTCAGTCCAAATGAATATCACTTTGCCCAGGGAAAGGGTGGATTTGATTAAAGATTGCAGTAATCTCCTAAACGAGCAAAAACCTTCAATTAGACAGGTGGCTCGTGTACTGGGAAAATTAGTAACAGCATTCCCAGCAGTCCAATTTGGACCATTACATTATCAACAGCTGCAGAGACTTAAAGAACAGGCACCGAGAATGCATGTTGGTCATTTTGATAGAACCATGCAACTAACAACAAATGCTGTTTCTGGTCTGCAGTAGTGGATTCTACATGTCTCAAGCAGTTCCGGCAAAGTGCTGATTGAACAACCTTCCATGATATTACAAACTGATGCCAGTGCACCAGGATGGGGTGCAACTGACTTAACGTCTAGCTGAGGAGGCAGATGGAATCAGGAAGAGTCATTGTTACTGCAGACATGGGGAATTAACTATTTGGAGCTTCTGGGATGTTTCTATGGGCTCCAAGCTTATTGTTCTAACACAACTAATAAGCATGTTCAAGTTCAAATTGATAACACAACAGTAGTTGTTTATATTAATGATATGGAATTAAGTCGGTGTCTTGTGACAAAATGGTTAATCAACTTTGGGCTTGGTGTATTGAAAAGAACATTTGGATTTCAGCTATCTATCTACCAGGTAGAATGAACGATAGCAGACACCAAGTCACGAAAAGTTCCATGATAATAAAGAATGGATGTTGAATCAAGAGGTATTCAATGATATAGTCATCAGATTTGGAATGACCGACATCGACTTGAATCATCAGCTATCGAGATATGTCTCATGGAAACCAGATCCAGGAGCAGTGGCGATTGATGCTTTCTCGCTACATTGGGGTGGTATGTTTTCATATATATTTCCACCTTTCTGCCTCATAAGCCAATGTTTGCTTAAAATCAGGCAAGATGCTGCTTCAAGGGTATTGGTAGTACCAGATTGGTCTACACAGCCATGGTATCCGTTGATATTAGAATTAACAACACAAATGTTGATGAAAGTCCCAAAAAAGAGTAATTTATTGCTGCTCCCTGTACAGGGGAACAACATCCATTATATGATCGTTTGGATTTGTTGATTTGCAGGTTTTAAGAATGCCTTTTCTGGGACGAGGACTGTCTGAGCATACTGTGGACATGCTTACGGCAGCCTGGAGGAAGAGCACTCAAAAACAGTACCTTTCTTATATTAAGAAATGGGAAAAGTTCTGGGTACAAAAGAATGTGCAATAAAGTACTGCAGATATTTCAAATGTTTAGAATTTCTGTCAAAACTTTATTATGATGAAGGTCTGAGTTATAGTGTAATTAATTCAGCCAGAAGTGCATTGTCCTCATATTTGGTTCTGGATTCAGAAAGAAACTCAATTGGGTCACACCCAATTGTTTCCAGACTAATGAAAGGAATCTTTAATTCCAAACCACCGAAACCTAGGTACGTGACAATCTGGGATGTAAGTGTGGTACTGAAACTACTTCGTGATGGTTATCAAGTGTGTCTTTACCTTTGGTCAAGCTCAGTATGAAAGTATTCATGTTTATGGCATGAGTGACAGCACAACGAGTGCAAACACTTGGAAAATTACAAATAGATAGTATGGAAGTAACTGAAGACAAAGTTACATTCTATATCTATGACCTAATAAAGCAAATTAGGCCAGGTGTGACAGGATTTAAAATTATGCTAGCAGCATATCCAAATGATCCATGTCTTTGTATTAAGACATATTTATTACAATACATTGAGGTCACAAAGAATTTGAGAATACGGAAACTGGGTTTTTGATCACACACAAGAAACCACACAAGAGAGTTTCAATACAGACTATTTCCAGATGGATAAAAGAAGTCTTAACAGCTGCTGGTATTAACACTTATGTTTTTACGTCTCACTCGGCTACGGCAGCAGAAATGTCGGCAGCCAGGGCAAAAGACGGCCCCGTCGACCATATCCTCGCAGCCGCCGGGTGGTCCAATGAGTTGATGTTTCAACATTTTTACCATCGGCCTATTGTTAATGCGGGGTTGTTTGCAGAAACTATTTTAAGTTCTGTGTAAATTCCTCTGGTTTAAAGGGGATCTGATTCATTTCATTCTTGAAATGAATTACTGCATTTGTGGTACAAATGTTATTATGAATGCATGATTGATTATTCTCGTTCCGAGTCAATCTATGCAGTGAGAAGCCGGGATTGATCCACGGCATGAAATCACAAAGCTTTAAAATCTTCACGTAGTCACTCACGTGACTCCGAAGTAAAATAGCAAGATTAAACGAGAACTTACCCAAGTTTGAAGTTTGATCTTTATTTTATGAGGAGTTACGTAGGTGATTACGTGCCCGCCACGACCCTACCCTCTATCATAAAGGTCAGATGGAAGTTCTTGTATTACTCGTTTTAGTATGAGACTATATTACTTCGGTTCTTGTTTTTTGTGATTTCACACCGCTGCTTTGAAGATTGACGCGCAGGCGCACTGACGGGCTTCTTCACGTAATCACCTACGTAACTCCTCATAAAATAAAGATCAAACTTCAAACTTAGGTAAGTTCTCGTTTAATCTTACTATTAAATTCTACATACCCAGCAATGTGTCTTTACCTAAATTATGCTTTGAAGCTAAGTTCAGAACGGCATAATTACAAAACAAAAATAAATAATCTACCCACAATACAGAGAGCAAAAGAGACAAAAGAAAGTATACATACGAAGCAAATGTTGGTACAGGCACTCCAAGACAGTTGTGAGCTTCTGGTAAACCTTTGCTGGTAACTCGTGTTCACATTTGCTTTTAACTGTGCTGAATCTTGAAACGGCATCATTAGCCCAAAATTCAATCTCAACATCAAGGGAAGGTTCAACAAATAGTGGTTTCAAAATATATTTCAACAAGATATGACCTGCAGAGTTAGGACATGGCCATTAAGCAGTAAAGGTGACCGAGAGCAAAACATGTAAAGACAATAATTGTGTTTCAAAATGTCAATTGTGTATGATCTATTCCTCGCAAACTTGCACTCAGGCGAAGACACAAATAATTGATAAATATGTCAACCTCTTCTCCTAGAAACAGCTCCTGTGACCTAATCAGTATAAAAACAATGCCTGTAAATTGATTCCCTGAACTTTTTTTTTAAACCAGCACATTAAACCAAGTTTTAAAATAAAAGGTGAAAAGTTCAGAAATCATTAAGCAAGGTTATCAGCCACGTATGCAGACTGCATTAAAAGTAATATAACTTAATTGGAGCATGCTGCATTAACAAAGAATATCTTGAAGGCAGAGCAGTGAAATACAGAATTAGTGCAAACAGATTAGTGACCAAAGCCTCAGAACAGAGAGAAGCTTTTAGGTCAGATATTGAGAAATGTATTTTGCGACAATGATTATGAATCTTTACAAGTTTCTACCCCAGGGTGCCATGCATGTCAGCAATAGAACAATAGGTTCTAAGAAACACTGAGAATTGCAATGCTCTCAAATTAAGCTCTGTGGCCAGCCTCTGTTATTTGTTGTGATCTTAAGAGTAATTATGGTCCTTCTTAAAAAATTGCTGAATTAAAAGATTTAGAATATTGCACAATTAAGTATTTAAGGGTTAGACATGCCAATAGCAAAAGACTCCTCAGAAGATTAAAATTGCAGGTCTGAGAACAAAAAAAAAAGTTTAAATATTTAGAAACGAACTGCAGATGCTAGTTGAAATCAAAGGTGGACACAAAATGCTGGAGTAACTCAACAGGACAGGCAGGATCTCTGGAGAGAAGGAACTGGTGATGTTTTGGGTCGAGATTCAATATTTAAAATTTGGAGAAAATACATTTTAAACTCTAAGTGAAATCTAAGTTTCTAATTTTCATTTTATTCTTTTCATTGTGCAAAATGCAAAAATCATAAAACCATGTTCTACCACTGCAGTACCTTTAAAGATATTTATCGAGTTGACAAAATAAAATGCTATAGTGACTTGCTGTAGAAACTTGATGATGCTGACCAAGTCCTGGCAACAGAAAATCTGTAATAATTCAGTGTAAATTGCTTACTAAAGAATTTCAGTTTTCTGTTCAGTTCACCAAGAATAGCAAAGCCTTGAAGTATTGATATAAGCAGTCTCAAGATCACACTTCCTGCTTGATGTCATGTTGCACAAGCGTAGCTCAGTTTTCAAAGTCCATCCGAACAAATCCTCAGCTGCAGGAAAACAAGCGATTAGTTCCTACTCCCGTGTTACCTGTTCTCTCGGATTGAATTGGTGTACAAGCTCCCTCTAATAAATTCACTGAGTATAATACATTGCCACATTCTGTTTTCACAGATTCATAAATGGTACTAGACCAAGTGCAGACCCGTTGGATCTGTTCCTCGAACGTGCTTCAGACCCCGGGGTCTGGTTCCCGAACGTGCTTCCGCGTCTTGACGGCGTGGGCAGCGTCTGGACGGCCGTACGCAGCGTCTCGAATTCGTACGCAGCGTCTTGACAGCGTACGCAGCGTCTTGACGGCGTAGGCGGCGTAAGCCGTCAAGACGCTGCGTACGACGTCGAGACGCTACGTACGGCCGTTGAGACGCTGCGTACGCCCTCAATGGGGCTGCGGGCCGACAGGCCGACAGGCCGTTGACGCGCCGGCTCTGTCACGCTGGCTGAAGGCGTCCTTGGACAGAGGATGGCAAAAAGCAGAGGGGGAAGAGCCGATGTTGGCTTGAGACAGCGTGAGAGAGCCGGGCGGGGAGGGGGGGTAGTGGAGGAGAGGCGGGCGGCAGCAGCGACAATCGCCAGGGAAAGAATAAAAATGTCGGCGATTTTGGAGCAGAGCCGGGCGGCAGCATCCGTTATGGTGGCTGGCCAGCAGAAGGCGCCAAAATAGTAAGATTAAACGAGAACTTACCAGTTTGAAGTTTGATCTGTATTTTATGAGGAGTTACGATGAGGGATTACGTGAAGAACCCGCTCAGTGCGCAGGCGCGGCATACTTCCAAGCAGCGGTGTGGAATCACAGATAGACACAGGTATTTGAAGTAAACATAGTAAAGAAAAGGAGACATCAATTTATTAGTTTGATCCATATAATGAGGGTGGGAGCGGAGGGCACGTAATCCCTCATCGTAACTCCTCATAAAATACAGATCAAACTTCAAACTGGTAAGTTCTCGTTTAATCTTACTATTTTACTTCGGAGTCACGTGAGTGACTTCGTGAAGATTTCAAAGCTCTGTGATTTCAAACCGTGTAACAGTTTTATTTCACTCACTGCCGAAGTTCTTGAGGGAGGAAGTGTTATCGTAATCAACCAATGAATCCGTTTCTCAAGAAACAAAAAAGGTATTTATTAACAATAACAAAATTAAATAGCTCCCCCGGGCTTTAAATTATATATTTGCAGCTTCTAATATTTTCTCTGCAAATAAATCTGGTTTCATCCACGGCTTATTATAAAAAGTTCTGAATGTCGTTTCCCTCGACCATCCTGCTGTATTCAGAATATGGTCAACCGGTACGTCCATTCTTTCCGCCGTTGATGTAGATGCTGCCCTAGTGGAATGAGATTTAAATGTATTACATACATAGATACATAGAAAATAGGTGCAGGAGTAGGCCATTCGGCCCTTCGAGCCTGCACCGCCATTCAATATGATCATGGCTGATCATCCAACTCAGTATCCCGTACCTGCCTTCTCTCCATACCCCCTGATCCCTTTAGCCACAAGGGCCACATCTAACTCCCTCTAAAATATAGCCAATGAACTGGCGTCAACTACCCTCTGTGGCAGAGAGTTCCAGAGATTCACCACTCTCTGTGTGAAAAAGTTTTTCCTCATCTCGGTCTTAAAGGATTCCCCCCTTATCCTTAAGCTGTGACCCCTTGTCCGGCAGCCTTCAGCACCTGTTTGAGCCATCTTGCAATGGTTTGGCTCGTTACCCGGCCATGAGGTTTCTTGTGGCTGACCCATAAGGCTTTTTCACTCCCTCTGATATTGTGGGTTGTGTCTATATAATGTTGTAGATGGGTCACGACACACAACCGTGGCTCTTGTGGGTAGGCCCGGAATACCACCAGTGGATTCGCTGTTCCTGGCCTGCTTTGCTTCACCAGACCCTGTATGATGAATGTGATCTGATCTGGGGTGGTCACCATGTTGTCCAGCCTTAACTTGTGTAGTGACTGAACCCTCTGAGCGGATACGAGTGCCATCAACATGAGCGTCTTTAATGTAGATTGCTCGAGGCTGAGGGATCTGGCTGGTGGCCATTCCCTGAGGTATGTCATGACCACACTGATATCCCAAATATGGGTATACCTGGGTTTAGGGGGCTTGATATTATAAATACCCTTCATCAGTTTTACCACCAGTGGATGTGATCCCATTGCCTGTTGTCCTGCTGGTTTGAGATACGCAGAAAGAGCACTCCGCGCTGTGTTGATGGCACTGTAACTAATCCCTTCATCATGGTGTAGATGGGCCAGGAACTCCAGTACGTTGGTGGCTGTGGCTGTTGCATACGTTGTTCCTGTTTCCTGGCAGTACTTCTCCCATTTTCTTATGCTGCTTAAGTACTGCGTCTTGGTGGATGTTCGAAGGGATGCCGACATGGTGGTGATGGTACGTTCGGACAATCCCAGTTCCAGATAAGGTCTATTCAAAACCTGCAACCCAGGAGTTTAATTTTCTCATGACATGGGTGGCTTATGCCTGTTACTGGGTGAGTTAATAATCCTGGATCACTGGGAAAGACCATTGGTGACTCAACCACCATGTCATATAGAACCGGGAACCATGGCTGTGTAGGCCAGTCGGGCACCATCAAAATTCCAGAAGCAGAGTCCATCTATATTTTGCGAAGTACCCGACTGATGAGGCAGAAGGGAGGGAAAGCATAGAAGAAGAACTTTCCCCAATCCAGCGTGAAGGCATCTAGCGCTGCTGCCTCTGGGTCTGGTTCCCAAGCGACATACATAGGTAACTGGTGATTTAGTCGTGATGCAAATAAATCAATATCTGGCGTTCCATACTGCTTAATAACTTTAGCAAATACTTTAGGGTTTAACATCCATTCTATGTTATCATTGAATTTGCGTGACCTGGTGTCTGCCACTTTGTTTAGCTTACCTGTTAGATAAGTAGCTGATAGCCAAATATGTCTTTCGACACACCATTGCCAAATCACATTGACCAATTTGTCGCATGATAGTGATTTTATGCCGCCCATATGGTTAATATAAGCCACCACCGTAGTATTATCTATTTGTAACCGAACATGCAAGTGCTGCATGGTAGATACATATGCTTTTAAACCATAAAAGGCTCCCAACATCTCTAGATAGTTAATGCCCAGTGTCAGTAGTAACGATGACTCTAGGTTAGTCCATCTACCACCTGTGCTGGATATGGAGTTAGTTGCTCCCCAGCCTTGAGCACTGGCATCTGTTTGAAGAACTAAAGTAGGGTTAGTGATAATGATAGAGCTGACACTATGCCAAACATTTTCTGCCCACCACTGTAGCTCTGATATTGCTTCAGTGGGTAATTTCATGACACGATCATAGTGACCTGTATGTCGTTTTAGTGCCTGTACCTTTGCTCTTTGTAAATTTTGATAGTGCAAAGGTCCGAATTGTGTAGCCGGAAATGCTGCTACCATTTTCCCAATCACTCTTGCTACTTGTCGAATAGTTGGTCGTTTGTTGACCATTAAATTGTTGCATGATTGTGCTAATGCAACCATTTTTTCCTTTGGCAAGGTAACAGTCATATGGACTGAGTTAATTGTGAAGCCCAGGTAGTCCATGATAGTGGATGGCTTCAACTTAGATTTATCTGGATGTATGATGAACCCCAGAGTTTCGAGGAGCTGTTTTGTAGCTGATACTGCTGCCACAGCCAATTCCTACGTTTTCCCTACTATCAGAATATCATCCAAATATGCCATGACAATATGTTTTTGTTTTCTTAGTATTGCCATGGCTATTTTCAATATTTTGGTAAATAATCTTGGGGCCGAAGTTAGCCCATTGGGCAATGCTTTGTACTGCCACAGCTGCCCCAACCAGATAAATTTTAGGTATCTGCAATGATCTTTGTGTATGGGGACTGAATAGTACGCATCTTTAAGATCAATGCTTGCCATGAAATATCCTTTGGAAATCAGTAGTTTGGCAGTAACAAATGTTTCCATTTTGAAATGTATATACTGAACAAACTTATTTAGTGATCTTAAGTCGATGAGGATGCGACATCCCCCATCTTTTTTGGTTTTAGTGAATATATTTGATACAAATTCCAAAGGTTCATGTTTGGTCTTTTCGATGACCCCCTTTGTGATAAGTCTCACCAGTTCAGCTTGTCCCTCACGTTTCTCTTTGACGGAGGGAGAAAATACCCTTTGGGGCCAATGCTGAACTGGCGGCGATTGTTCTGACATGAACTGAATTTTATATCCACTAATGCTGTTGAGTATATACTTGTCACTCGTGACAGTAACCCATGCTTCTTTAAACAAGTGTAATCTCCCCCCTGTTAGTAAAGCACCCTTATTCTCTATATGCTGGCAGGAACCAGACCCACCTACCTCCATGGTTATTGGTGTTTCTTTAGTTTCCTGAGGTTTTTGTACGGTTTGTTTGTCTGACGTGCTGGCGATGTTGGGGGGTGGCGCATTTTCCATGGGGTCCGCTGTGGGCCCTGATCTAAAAAAGATCTTTGGGGATAAAATGCGGTCCCCGAGCTTTCACCAGTCCCATATTGAGGACGTCGACTGGTGGATGCCATGGGGTGCTGCCGCTTGGGTATTGCAGCTCTTGGTTTGCTCGTCCCGGGGCCTGCCCTCATGAGGCCGAAAGTTTTTGCTGCTTCCTCCATGTCCCTCAGTTTTTTATTGAGGTCTTTCCCAAATAACAGAGCATCCGTCTCTGCAGCTGGGGCTCTGCACAACCCAGCAAATTTGGGATTGAGGGCAGGTCTTATGTTTTCCCGCCGGAGATTGTTGATTTCAAATTGTGTGTTGCACATCAGTGCCAGCACATCCTGCTGGCACGTATCCATCTCCGTACTATCCACAGAACGAGCAAAGGCTGTTATGGCCGACGTCAGGAGCCTCAGGATCCGCTGTAGCTTGACTTCATGGTTACGCATGTTTGACCCCACGTGCCCCCAGATCTGGCTGTTCACAGTCTTCACTCTGAGGGCCTCACAGTTCTCTGGTGCTGTGTAAAGTTCAAGCGCCTCTAGCAGTACCTTCTCCTGCAAGGGCTTATTTGATAGATGATTTATGCTGGCCGCCATTTTTGGTTCCAGCGGTCTTCCAGCACGTGGGGTTGCTACATAGCGGTCCACGACTTCCAGCAGCTCTTCCTGCTCCTGCACCCCTTGCATACCGCCGAATTCATCCGCCAGCCCCTGTTCCAGACCAGCCCAACCCTGGTCACCAATGCTAGCCTCCAGTAATGAGGGAGCAGAGGGCAGTGCACAAGACACTGTGGAGGAGGTGCCTGACCTACCTCCGCGGGAACGCTCCTTCTGCGCATCCCGCTGGAGCATCTGCTCCAAGAGCTGTTGTAAGCTCTGGCGGCTGTCTCTCCTCCGTTTCGGTGGAGACATGTCCCCCTCCGACGAATCAGAAATGACCGGCCGGATACTTTTTCTCATGGCTTTCCTCCCTGTCCGCTGTGCAGGCATTAGCGGGACTGGGCTCGGCTCGGTCTCGGGGATAGCGGAGCGCTCTATGAGCGTTCCTGCCGCCTGTTGCTGTCCCCCTGCGATTGAACGCTCCTCTGGTGGAGATGAGCTGGGGGCAGTTCTCTTCGAGAGTCTTTTCTTTTGTGAACTCATTTCGTAAGTACACGTCTTTAACTCTCCTTCTCCGTTAGATAACTTCAGCATACTTACCCAACGGTCCGTCTTTTAAACTGCAGCCGGAGCGCCTTCCTCCAGCTGCCGCCGCTGTTGCACTGCTGGCGTAATGCCGCGCCTGCGCACTGAGCGGGTTCTTCACGAAGTCACTCACGTGACTCCGAAGTAAAATTAGTGAGTGGGGGTGGGGGGTGGATTTTATTTTAAAATGTGTACATAAAAATGTCTAAATCTAATAAGGAGCATATTAGGGTATGTAAAAGTGTAATGTCTAGCGAAATGGAAAAAAATCTCAGAGTTTTCGCGTGTGGTTTTGGCGGACCAAGGAATCAAAGGCCAAATCTGACACCCACAAACACACACACACACCCACACAGAGTTTTAAAAGTATTTTTTTTTTTTTTTTTTTTTTTAATTTTTATTTATTAGAAGTACATTACATCACAGCCACATACATTAATACTCGTCATTTATATCTTCTTACAATTAATGTACTCCCTTTATTTTTTTTTTTACGCTAAAGAAAGAAAAGATTGAAAGAGAGAAGAAAGTGAAGGAAAAAGTGCAAGTGTAGAAAAGTGTAGAAAATGTAACAACAAACAAAAAAAAAAAAAAAAAAGGACGGGGACCCTATGAAAGCGAAATTAAAGACAAAAAAAAAAAGGAGTTAAGAAATAGGCCCTAAGAAAAGAAAAGAGAGAGAGAAAAAAAGAAAAACAAATGTTTTTTTTTTTTGAGCATCACGTAAATAGGACATACCAACTCTTCAACTATCATCCCCCCTTACCCGACCTCAATTTTTTATTTTTTTAAAGTACTTTTGCACCCTATGTTTGTAATAATTCTATAAATGCAGACCACGTCAGGTGGAAGTGATCTGGTTTACCTGCTAGGAGGAGTCTTATCTCTTCAAGGTGTAGTGTTTCAAACATATTTGAAATCCACATATTTATAGTTGGTATTGGAGCCTTCTTCCAAAATTTTAGAATTAGCTTTTTTCCAGTTATTAACCCATAATCCATTAATTTCTTTTGAAACACATTTAGTTCTGGATCATCTTCCGTTATTCCGAAGATAATCCATTCTGCTTTGGGTATCAGTCTTGTTTTAAATAACTTTGTAAAGATTTCAAAAATTTCATTCCAAAATTTTTGAATTTTTGTACAGAAGACAAATGAGTGCGCTATAGTTGCTTCTTGGGATTGACATTTATCACAAATAGATGATACGTTTGGGAAAATTTTATGAATTTTAGTTTTCGAATAATATAATCTATGTAAAATTTTAAATTGTATTAAAGTGTGTCTTACATTAATCGAGCATTTATGTACTTTTAATAAGTATTCATTCCAACTTTCCTTTGAAATTTTAATGGCTAACTCTTGTTCCCAGTCTCTTCTGATACCCTCCGTAGATGGTATTTGTACATTTAAGATAATATTGTACAAATATGATATTAAGTTTGCTGATTCCGCTTTTGTCTGCATTGCCTCGTCCAGTACATCTGCTGGGTTATTATGATGATCTTTTATATATTTTTTCAAATAGTCGCATATTTGAAAGTATTTAAAATATTGATTATTTCCGAGTTTATATTTTATTTGTAATTGTTGAAATGAAAGTAATTTTCCAGTTTCATACAAGTCACCAAGCGTTTTAATTCCTAGTCTATCCCATTGTGTATAAGCTTTATCTATAATAGAAGGACTAAACGAAGGGTTATTGACTATAGGTAATAAAAGTGATAAGTTTCTTAATTTTAAATTTTGTTTTATTTGTTTCCAAATACGGATTGTACTATGAATAATTGGGTTCTTATTATAGTTTATGTTATTCAATTTCATTGGAGAGAGGAGGATCGCTCCAATGTTTCTAGAGGAGCAATCCTCTTTCTCCATTACAATCCAGTCTACTTGCTGGGCGGAGTTATCCATCAGTTGAATCATGTTTTTAATATTTACTGACCAATAATAATACATAAAATTGGGTAGTGCTAGACCCCCCAATACTTTAGATTTATTCAGATGGGTTTTTTGTATTCTATGTGATTTATAGTCCCATATAAAATTAGTGATATCTGAGTCGAGTTTTTTAAAAAACTTCTTAGGTAAGTATATAGGAATTGATTGAAATAGGTATAAAATTTGTGGTAAAAAGATCATTTTTATTGCGTTTATTCGGCCTATTAAAGACATCGGAAGCGTTTTCCAGAATTTAATTAATGTATTCAGTTTATTAAGTAGGGGGTCAAAATTTGCCCTGAGCATACCTTGATATGCTCTGGTAATTTCGATTCCCAAATATTTAAATTTTTCTGTAGCTATTTTAAAAGGGAATTTTAAAAGATGTGTTGAATCTTTCGGTTTTATTGACATAATTTCACTTTTATTCCAATTTATTCTATATCCAGAAAAAGATCCGAAGTCTTCAATTAAATTTAATATATTTGGTATAGTGATTTGAGGTTTTGTGATATACAATAATATATCATCCGCGTATAAAGATATTTTATTATATGAGTCTTTAGTATTATATCCATGAATATCAGGGTGTATTCTAATTTTTTCTGCTAGCGGTTCAATAATGAGAGCAAACAGCTGTGGTGATAATGAGCATCCTTGTCTATTTCCCCTTGATAGTTGAAATTTCGAGGATAATATGTTATTAGTAAGTATTCTAGCTGTAGGTTTGTTATATAGTAACTTAATCCATAAAATAAAATTCTCTCCCAGTTGAAATTTTTGTAATACTTTATCCATATAATTCCATTCTACTTGATCAAATGCTTTTTCAGCATCCAGCGAAATAATTGATAATTCTTGATCTTCAGATTTGTGTGAGTGCATTATGTTGAGTAAACGTCTCATATTATTAGAAGAGTATCTCTTAGGGATAAACCCTGTCTGATCTGGGTTTATTAATTTACTAATGTATTTACTTAATCTTCTGGCTAATGTTTTCGCTAATATTTTTTGATCTGTGTTTAACAATGCTATAGCTCTATATGAGCCAGGATCTTCTAAATCCTTATTTTTCTTAGGTATTAATGTAATCGTTGATTCCGCTAATGTATCAGGTAGTATTCGTTTTTTAAAAGCGTATTGGTACATTTTTTGTAATCTTGGTATTATTTTTTCATAAAAGTTTTTATAAAATTCATTAGTAAATCCATCAGGGCCTGGTGTTTTTCCATTTTTTAGTGAGTTTATTGTATCTTCTAATTCCTTAATTGAGATTTGTGCACCCAGTTCCTCTTGTTCCTTCAGCTCTAACTTTGGAAGATTACAGGTATCCAAGAACTTTGTGATATTATTGGAATCAATTATCGTTTTAGATGTATACAAATTCTCGTAAAATTGCGCAAATCTTTTATTAATATCCTTCGGTGTTGTTAATAATTCCCCTTTATCTGATTTGATCTTTGGTATAGTATGTTCCTTTTCTCGTTTTTTTAGCTGGCGAGCCAAAAGTTTATGCGGTTTATCCCCAAATTCAAAGTGCTCTTGTTTTGTAATTTGAAAAAGTCTTATAAGTTTGGCAGATAATAATTTATTTAATTTAAATTTTAAAATTATTATTTTATTATGTTTATCTATTGTTGGATCTTTAGCATTATCTATATCCATTTGTCTAATAAGTTCTTCTAACTGTCTTTGTTCATTCTTATTCTTTTTATTTTGAAAAGCTTGATATGAAATTATAATACCCCTAATGTATGCTTTAAAAGATTCCCAAAGTAAAGTAGGCGATATATCTGAAGTATCATTTGTTTGAAAAAAGACCTCCATTTGTTCTTTTAAATATATACTCGCTTGTGGATCTTTTAAAATTTGAGAGTTAAATCTCCAGAATGAATTATTCTTAGACAATCCTTCCAGTTTTAAAAAGAAAGTTAGTGGAGAATGGTCTGAAATTGAATTTGTATGATATATTGCATTAGATGTTTGGGGGATTAATTTTGTATCCAGCAGAAAGTAGTCTATACGTGAGTATGTCTTATGTACCATTGAGTAAAACGAATATTCCCTGCCAGTTGGGTTCACAATTCTCCAAACATCTGCTATATTAGTGTTGTTTATGTAGGTATTGAGGAGTTCCCCAGTTTTCGATTTCATATTCCCTCTCTGTTTTTGACTTGATTTATCTAAGTACGGGTCTAAAACACAATTAAAGTCTCCGCCTATTATAACATTTTGATAGTTTGACTCTGCAATTATATTAAAGATTTTATTGAAAAAGTGGGGGTTATCAAAGTTAGGGGCATATATATTTACCAAAGTAAGTGGAGTGTCATGGATTTCTCCATTAACTATTAGGTATCTCCCTTCTATATCTGTTATAATATTCTTTGCTTTAAATGGTATACCTTTTCTTATGATAATTGACGTGTCTCTAGATTTTGAAGTGAATGAAGAGTGGTATGTTTGACCTATCCATTTCGCCCTCAGCCTAACTTGGTCCTGTGGTTTTAGGTGTGTTTCTTGTAGGAAGGTAATGTCAGAATTATACATTTTTAGCTGAGCTAATATCTTACCCCTTTTGATAGGTTCATTAATGCCTCTTATATTCCAACTACAAAATGAGACTCCTCCTAGGTTCTTTTGTGTGGTGTCATGCATTTTGAATAATTATAGTACCTTTGAATCTTGTGGTGCGTCCATATCCCAAGTCTTTAGGTATTGGGGGAGTTTTTGAATTATTAACTTTTGTTGGTATGTCCATATTATTCTTATCACTAAACACAAAACACAAACAAGTGATTTTATGTAATAAAAAAAAAACTAAAAGAGTGAGGCTACAGTGTCTATAGTCGGCACTGTAGCAAGTGACCCACCTGTAGGTGGGAAAAAACCTTATTTTGACTTCCATTGCGTTGTTGCTCAACTCGCTCCGCTCTCTTAGTTAATCATAACATATTAAAATATTAAAACGAGGCCTCACATTCATATATATAATACAATTTTACCCTGATATTTCCTTATAACATATATATATATCAGAGTTTAATTATTAAACCAATATTTTTGATTTCAATAAGAATCAGCTGTTGGTTGAAGGGGTTAACGAGACGTGCTCCTGGACATAAGCCAGGAGCTCGTTTCTCATCCCCTCCTCCTGCTTATAGACAAGGTTACAATTTATTAAAAATTCATATTAGTATGTTAGTTCATTATTTTTTGTTTTTTTTTTGTTAGTATTCTAATCTAACCTGCATAACTTTTAAAGTTGTTAATAGGATAAGTTCTTACAATTGGTTATAACATTTTAATCAATAAGCAATTATTTTCTAATTCATATCCCGTTATAAAGTTGTTTACACGTTTTGAACAGAAAATGTCCTTGCTTCAACATTCCGGAGATAACAGTGTAACTATCCCCAGACAAAACATAGCTGAAAATTATTCGGATCTGCCAAAGCTCCCTTTTATTTCTGTCTTTCAACAATCGTTTGGGCATATTTGAAAGCGTCTTCAGGCTTAACAAATGACTTTTCAAGACCATTAAAAGAAATACGCATTTTAGCGGGATAAAAAACCCCGAATCTGACCCCTTCTCTCCCTCTTAAAAGATCTTTAACCTTATCAAATTTGTTTCTTTTTTGCACAATTTCATGTGGGTAGTCCCTGAATATCTTAATAGTGTCTTTGTCCAGCCGTAATTGTACACCATATTTGATATGGGTCATAACATATTCCAGTTCTGCAGTATCTCGAAATTTCACTATAATATGTCGTGGATAAGCTTTTCCCGCATCAAATCTTTTTCCAAATCTTGGGACACGATGAGCCACTTCGATTTTCGGTTCCTTGGGAAGATTCAACAGTTGTTTCAACAAGCCCATGGCAAATTCACGTACCTGTTTTAAAAGTATATAGATAGATAGATAGATTGTAACCATTGAGCTTTTATACAAAGGAGAGGAAAACAAGGTTTAAAAAAAGTTATTTAAATTCTGACAACTACAAAGTCAAGACATCAGGGTGAAAAGGGAGGTAAAATAAAACATTGATCCTTTGTCAAATTTTCATTCCATTTATTAATGGTGTACGTGGCAAGTATAATGCATCAGAAAACCACGCTGTTTTATTCCAGCAAGCTGTTAAATTCATGATATCGAGACATAACGCATGTTAGAAAATCTCTAAGGCCCGTGCACCTGGGAAACCTCAGCTATATCATTCATCTTAAGTAGGATTGGGAATTTCCATCCAAAATGCATACATCGTTCATCAACTTCATGAAGTCATACATTCTATCATTTCTACAACGGCAGATGCAGGATTTAATAATTACGTGTAATTATTAAATGTATTACAAATGTAATTATTGATTCCGTGTAAACCTATCACACCTTATCACTGTGATGGTATTGCTGCATTTCCTCATTTTAAGAATTAAAATACACAATGGAAAAACACAAAGTTGTATCATATCATCTTCAAATCAAAATAACCCTTTCTTTTAATACATAAAGTCTGATGGAACTAGATATTGATTACTCCCAACTAATCTGGATATTCACACCTTAACGCTTGGCTTCAGTATTTCTCCAGAAGTAAAATGTGTTCATTCACCTTTTGTTGGTGCTGGTGAAGGGGGAAGGTTCCATTCTGCCAGCTGTTTCCACTCTTCCCCCAAATGATACAATAATTACTCCTTCTGCACAACGAGCTCTGCACCAAGTGCTTGCAACATCTTCAGCTCAACACCTTTCCTTGATTTTAGTAGGGCAAGATTGTGCTGTGCCTTGTAAATAGAAGCGAAACGCAAGATACTGTAAGACACTTTGCAAACCGTAATTGAACTTAGCAACCAGGGAATTCTTCAAACTCCACATTTTAATTTTGCCACAAGTGTCAGTTAAATTTTTAGATGCAGAAACAAGCAGTATCTTCACAGAATGCAGCGCATTATCCCTCAAAACTATTAAGCTTTTGATCCAATACATTGTGGGATATTTCTGAGCACCAAACTTGAAATGTGCCTTTGTTAACATTCATCACACAGCAAGGTAACCGTTGTGCAAAAAATGATCTCAACATGTTTGAGAAATGTAATGATCCCATTTGACAGCAATTTTCTCTTAGTCATCAACAACCCACCCACCCCATCTCCAATTTCCTCGATCCCTTTTAACCCATCATCAATCCCATTATCTGTATTTTTGTTCATCGCCAGACTTAAATGAATTCACCATTAGTAGTCTGGCCTTCAGCTGCCTAGGGCCATAAACTCTGAAATAGCCTCCATAAGGTGCTTTGTTTTCCTTTAAAACACTTCTCCATATTTAACTTAATCAAGAGCGTTGGGGTTGTTTTCTTTCTTCAGTAATCAATGTTAGGACATTGGGTCTGTTATACAAATGTAAGTGGCTTATGTTGTTTTAACAGAATCAATTCATTTCCACAAGAATTTTCTTTGAATGTTTAATTGACTTTTACAATACCTGAGCAGCAAGATTTATGGCTCCAAAGACAGATGTGTTTGATAGGCATGCTAACCTTATTGAGATGCTCTGCAGATTGGAGATAATGTTTCCCAACAACCCTTGCTCATGAGTTCCTAGGGCTGTATCAAACTGGAAAAAATAACAAATATTTTTTAAAAATGAGTCACACAAACTAATTCTAGCGGTCCTAAATATCTGCAAGTCAAACAAAAATACTTCAAAGCTTACTACTAAGACAAATAATTACACAGGCAAGAGGTCTTTTTAGTGGCATTCATGTTCTCATGTAATGTCTTACATGCATACATTTTATAAATGCTTTCTGAACGGTATGTGCAGTATATCCTTCTTTTCCACTGGAGAAATATTGAATTTACAACAATATTTTACATAACTTTAATACTGAATATTTCAATAATATTCATTGCTTTGAGGGTTTGAAGTTGTCTTTTAGAAGGAGAGGTAGAACAGTGCCTTATTTCCCAGCTTGTCTGTAACCTTGTAGATTGATGATCTTGCAGTGTGTTTTTGAAATGAATAATCCAATTATGGCTAGTATTGAAGCAATTGCTAATGGCCACCTACGCTATAAATAACCATTATCTGAAGGTTAAAATGTTAAAACAGCACATCCCAGTGCTCCACAGAATAAACTGTGTTAACAAAAATGTTTTCAAATTAAAAATTTAAATCTAGGTTTTAGTTACAGTTGATTCAAGACACAAATGTGAAATGTTATTTTTTGATATTTACATTTGATTAATACAAGATGTAATGCCACTGGCCTGTCATTTGTCTATAATGCTCCCATCATCCATATGTACATCTAATAATCATTATACTGAACGTATAGTCAGGAAAATGTATTACTGTAAACTCATTCACATGATGTGAGCATTGCCAGTGCCATTTGTCCATCCTTTAATGAAACTGGAAAGGCCACAGTGAGTTGCCTTCTTGAAAAGCTGCAGCATGGCAGAAGTAATCGTCCAGTACTGCTAGTTGGAACATTCAGGTATTTAATCACACTGGGCAATAAAAGAACAGTGATATTTTGGCTTAGAACAGCAGGCAAATTGGAGAGGAACTCACAGATGGTTGCATATCCATGCATCGGCTGGCTTTTTGCAAGTTCAGAGAGTGCGGTGAAAGATGCAGCAGTTGCTTTGGGACACTGTGGAGATAGTGTGGGACTGGTTGAGGGATGTCATTCAAGGACTTATCCTAATGTACTGTGGGCCAATCAAGAAAGGTGCTGTAACCTAAATGGCATTGAAGGAGCAGCAACCATCAAGGAGCATGCCAACACACCTATAGCTTATATCTTGTGGAAAGGATTATTTGTTTGTGAAGCCTTTTAAGAAAACTATAAACAAATAGATCTTTGATTCTCAGAATACAAAACCTATTTATGTTCATAAGATCATAAGAAATAGGAGCAGAATTAGGCCATTCAGCCCATTAAGTCTACTTTGCCATTCAATCATGGCTGATCTATCTCCCCATTCTAACCCCATTCTCCTGCCTTCTCCCCATAACCTCTGACCCCCATACTAATCAATAATCTATCTATGTCTGCCTAAAAATATCCACTGACATTTCCTCCACAGCCTTCTGTGGCAAATAATTCCACAGATTACCTAACCTCTGACTAAATATGTGGAATGAATTGTGTGGAATGAGCTTCCAGTGGAAGTGGTGGAGGCAGGTTCGATTTTATAATTTAAAAATAAATTGGATAGGTATATGGACGGGAAAGGAATGGAGGGTTATGGTCTGAGTGCAGGTAGATGGGACTAGGTGAGAGTAAGTGTTCGGCACGGACTAGAAGGGACGAGATGGCCTGTTTCCGTGCTGTAATTGTTATATGGTTATATGATTAAATACATTTCTCCTGTTTAAGAAAGAACTGCAGATGCTGGAAAAATCAAAGGCAGACAAAAATGCTGGAGAAACTTAGCGGGTGAGGCAGCATCTATGGAGGGAAGGAATATGAGATGTTTCGAGTCAAGACCCTTCTTCAGAATGATGTGGGGGTGGGGGGGGCGGGAAGGAGAAAGCAAGAGATGGACACAGTAGGCTGTGGGAGAGCTAGGAAGGGGAGGGGAAGGAGGGAGAAAGCAAGGACTACCTGATATTGGAAAAGTCAATGTTCATACCGCTGGGGTGTAAACTGCCCCAGCGAAATATGAGGTGTTGTTCTTCCAATTTACATGGGCCTCGGCCATGGAGGAGACCCAGGACAGAAAGGTCGGATTCAGAATGGGAGGGGGAGTTGAAGTGCTGAGCCACCGAGAGATCAGGTTGGTTAATGCAAACTGAGCGGTGGTGTTGGGCGAAGCGATCGCCAAGCCTGCGCTTGGTCTCACTGATGTAGAGCCGTTGACAACTAGAACAGCGGATGCAATAGATGATGTTGGAGGAGGTGCAGGTGAACCTCTGCCTCAACCGGAAAGACTGCTTAGGTCCTTGGATGGAGTCGAGGGGGAGGTAAAGCGACAAGTGAAGCATTTCCTGCGGTTGCAAGGGAAAGTACCAGGGGAGGGGGTGGTTTGGGTGGGAAGGGACGCATTGACCAGGGAGTTATGGAGGGAGCGGTCTCTGTGGAAAGCCGGAAAGGGAGGAGGTGGGAAGATGTGGCCAGTGGTGGGATCCCGTTGGAGGTGGCGAAAATGGCGAAAAGGGTGAAAATATATTGCTCCTCATCTGCTTCCGAAAAGAACATCCTTTAATCCTGAGGCTGTGACCTCTAGTCTTAGACTCTCCCATTTTTGGAAACATCCTCTCCACATCCACTCTATCCAAGCCTTTCACTATTCTATATGTTTCAATGAGGTCTTCCCTCATTCTTCTAAACTCCAGCGTGTACAGGCCCAGTGCTGTCATACGGTCATATGTTAACCTACTCATTCCTGGGATCATTCTTGTAAACCTCCTCTGGACCCTCTCCAGAGCCAGCACATCCTTCCTCGGATATGGTGCCCAAATTTGCTCAAGATATCCCAAATGCAGCCTGACCAGCGTCTTATAGAGCCTCAGCATTACATCCCTCTTGTTGTATACAAGCCCTCTCAAAATGAATGCTAATATTCCAATTTGCTTTCTTTAATACTGATTCGACTCGCAGATTAACTTTTGGGAATCCTGCACCAACACTCCCAAGTCCATTTGCACCTCCGATTTCTGGATTCTCTCCCCATTTAGAAAATAATCTACGCCTTTATTCCTACTACCAAAATGCATGACTCCACACTTTGCTATGCTGTATTCCATCTGCCACTTCTCTGCTCACTCTCCCAACCTATCCAAGTCCTTCTGCAGAGTCCCTGCTTTCTTTACCAGCCCCGCCACCTAATTTCGTACCACGTGCAAACTTGGTCACAAAGCCTTCAATCCCCTCACCCAAATCATTATGAAGTTCGTGTGGCAGGAGCAGAATTAGGCCATTCAGCCCATCATCTACTCTGCCATTCAATTATGGTTGATCTATCTCTCCCTCTCAATCCCATCCTCCTGCCTCTCTCCATAACCTCTGACTAATCAAGAATCCATCTATCTCTGTCTTAAAAATATCTATTCATGGCCTCCACCGCCATCTGTGGCAATGAATTCAAGGGAAAATGTATAGATGAGAACTAAGTAAAATTCCAGAATGGGGAAAATAAGGAATCCTTGAGTATATTTACCTCCAGTAATTGCGTTAACACACTCAATACACCTGTACTTTTTTCCAACTTTTGTTTCAGTTCACTGAACTCAGTAGCCGCACCACAGAGGTCTGTCTGCACCTGTTTAAAAAAAACATGCAAGATAATCACCGAAAACTCTGCAACTTAAATCTAAAGTACATACTTCATATCTCGATTTTCAGCTCAAAATAAAAATCATGATTAGTGCGATGCAAGCTATGTCAAGAAGAGACAAAATGAGGGGGGTTTTCTAAATATTTTGATCAAGGAGCCTAGATAGAACCTGGCATAATCAGTAAATGTAAAATCATTCAGAGAGAGTTTTAACATCACGTTTCCAATGCTTTTACATTTATTTATAAGGTAACTACATTGTGAAACTTCTATTTAAAACTTTGAGAAAAAATAAATAGCACCAAAATGTTAGCAGCTGTTTCGCACTTGGTTTCTTTACGTGTATCATGTTGGCAACAACATAATTAATGGTTTTATAAAATAGCATGGAATGGACCACAAGAACTCTTGAATATTTTAAATTAATAAACATTATTTAAATGAAGTCAGTCATACTGTGCGGAAAAAGGCCCTTCGGCCCAACATGTCCCATCTACACCAGTGCCACCTGCCTGCGATTGGCCCATATCCCTGTAAACCTGTCCTATCCATGTACCTGCCAAATGTCAACCATTGCAATAGCAGACTTGGTTTCAACAGCCTCAACTACACCCCCCTGGCAGCTCGTTCCATAAACCCACCACCCTTTATACAGTCAGAGCCATACAGACCAACATGTCCCATCTACACCAGTTCCACTTTCCTGCATTTGGCCCATATTACTCTAAACCTCCTATCCATGAACCTGTCTAATTGCTTCTTAAACGTTACGATTGTCCCTGCCTCAACCACCACCTCTGCCAACTCATTCCATACACCCACCATCCTTTGCGTGAAAAGGTTACCCCTCAGATTCCTATAAAAGATTCTCAATTCTCCCATTCTGAGCAAGAGACTGTGTGTCCACCTAATCTATTCCGCTCATGATTTTATACACCTCTGTAAAATCACCCCTCATCCTCCTGTGCTACAGGGAATAGAGTTCCAGCTTGCTCAACCTCTTCCTATACCTCAGACACCTCTAGTCCTGGCAACATCCTTGTAAATCATCTCTGCACCCTTTCCAACTTAACATATTTCCTTTAACATGGTGCCCAGAACTGAACACAATACTCTAAAGGTAGACAAAAATGCTGGAAAACTCAGCAGCAGAGGCAGCATATATGGAGCGAAGGAATAGGCGACGTTTCAGGTCGAGACCCTTCTTCAGACCCGAAACGTTACCTATTCCTTCGCTCCATAGATGCTGCCTCAACTGCTGAGTTTTCCAGCATTTTTGTCTACCTTCAATTTTTCCAGCATCTGCAGTTCTTTCTTAAACAATACTCTAAAGGCTTTTACCAGCTCCTTATGTATCTGCAGCTCCTTATATAACTGCAACATGACCTCCCAACTTCTTTACTCAATACTCTGACTAATGCAGGCCACTTCCTGCTGTCAAACATTAATACTTAGCAATATTACAGCTCTGTACATGCATGCATGTACAGTTGGGATGTAATGTTAAAATTGTACAAGGCATTGGTGAGGCCAATTCTGGAGTATGGTGTACAATTTTGGTCGCCAAATTATAGGAAATATGTCATCAAAATAGAGAGAGTACAGAGGAGATTTACTAGAATATTGCCGGGGTTTCAGCACCTAAGTTACAGAGAAAGGTTGAACAAGTTAGGTCTTTATTCTTTGGAGCGCAGAAGGTTAAGGGTGGACTTGATAGAGGTCTTTAAAATGATGAGAGGGATAGACAGAATTCACGTGGATAAGCTTTTTCCATTGAGAATAGGGAAGATTCAAACAAGAGGACATGATTTGAGAATTAAGGGACAGACGTTTAGAGGTAACATGAGGGGGAACTTCTTTATCAGAGAGTGGTAGCTGTGTGGAATGAGCTTCCAGTGGAAGTGGTGGAGGCAGGTTCGATTTTATCATTTAAAAATTAATTGGATAGGTATATGGACGGGAAAGGAATGGAGGGTTATGGTCTGAGTGCAGGTGGATGGGACTAGGTGAGAGTCAGTGTTCGGCACGGACTAGATGGGTCGAGATGGCCTGTTTCTGTGCAGTAATTGTTATATGGTTTGTTATATATTCATCTGCTCACTAGAATTTCTGCACATTAAATTGAACTTAATTATGGTCTAAATTACAGCATTCCCATGTTCCACAATATGAATTGATAATTCACCTAAATGTTAACAGCTTGAGAAACGGGATTATTGGAATGATTTTAACGAGGCTGCTTTGGTCCCCTTCTCAATTCTGTGGAAGTTTTCGACCTTTGAGGGCAGAAAGGATTTAGAAGGATGTTGCCTGGACTTGAGGTTCTGAGCTACAGGGAAAAGTTCTCAGGAGAACGTAGTCCTTGACCCGGACCAGCGGATCATGGCTTCAGGGGAAGCCACTGAGCCGGTCCCTGCTGGTTGGACCTGCGGTCAGACTGCCGGCCTACAGGGGGAGCCACTGAGCCAGTCCCTGCTCGGTGGACCCACGGTCAGACTGCCGGCCTACAGGGGGAGCCACTGAGCCAGTCCCTGCTCGTTGGACCCACGGTCAGACTGCCGGCCTACAGGGGGAGCAACTGAGCCGGTCCCTGGTCATTGGACCTGGCAGCGCCCGGTGGGTCAGGGGAGTTGTAGACATTGTGGTGGGGGACAGATTACATTTCCCATCACGCTGGTGCCTCATTTAAAAAATTACACAAATACTTTTATTCAAAAAAATAAAAATAAACATGCAGAGCATTAACACAATCAAAGACTATGTTGACAGTTTACAAACAATCGATCATCAAATTAATATAACGCCAACTTTATCAACAAAACACTCGACCTCCCGCGGCAACCAGCATTGACGGAAGGCCTCCAAAGTCCCCGTGGACACCGCGTGTTCCCTCTCCAGGCCCTTCAGATAGTCGAACAGGGGCTGCAACCTCTCACACTGCATGTCCAAATGGAACACGGTCTCTTCCTCGCCACAGAAGTGACAGGCGCTGGCGAGTCCGTGAACCGGCTCAAGTACCTGTGCAACACTCTCCACCCCAGGTCCCCGATGTAAAGGGGTAGGACTCCCTTATAGAGAGACCTCCACTGAGGACCACACCTGCCATCAGGTGGTGACACGGACCGCCAGGGCATGTCCGGACGGACGACAAGGGCGAGGAAGTGTAGAGTGTACAGGATCAGCCTGTACAGTACGCTCCTCTCCGCATCATGGGCATCTCGGAAAGGCGGCTCATGTTGCGTGGGGCCGGCTCTCGGGATGGGACCTGGGCCGTAGGTCCTTTGAGCAATTCCGACGGAGCGGGGGTAAACTGGGCCAGAACCGCTCCACGCACATGCCTCTCCTCGATACCCACCGTGACAGAGTGAGGACTGGCCACCCTCGCAGCCACAACACCCCCCTCCGCCTGTGGAGCCGCGCCCTGGCTGAAGGTGACCAGATTCCTGGCTTTAAATATATCTCGATAAAAGCCAGGCAATTCCCGCCCAGCGTGTCGACTGATGCCCGCTACCGGGAGTTGTGTGCCCTCCTAGAGGCAGCGACCCTGGCGGGAAAAGTACGTTGCCAGCGCGTGCCATTAGGAGGACACTCGGAATACATATACCTCCGCAGGGTCCTGAGACGGAGAGCCGCCACCTGGGTACGGACGCAAACCAGCGCCTGACCGCCCTCCTCCAACGGGAGACTCAGAACCCCAGCAGAGACCCAATGATTCCTTTCATCCCCAGAAGAAGTTCCAACCTCCTTTGGATCATGGTGACAAATAAAGAGGGCAGGACCAGAGTGGCCAGCCGGTGCCACAACATAGAGGCCCCCAGCTGGTTTATGACCAATGCTCTCCCCCGGTGAGAGAGCTCGCCAAGGATGCCTGACCAACGCCCTAGCCGGGCGATGACTTTCACCTCTAGCTCCTGCCAGTTCGCCGGCCAATCCCCTCAGTGGGACTCAGGTAGACCCCCAGGTAGAGGAGGTGCGTGGTGCTCCACGCATAAGCTGTCATCACCTCCGGCAGGGAGTCCACCTCCCACTGACCCACCAAGACACCAGAACACTTCCCCCAGTTGATCCAGGCGGAGGATGCAGCCGAGAAATCCTGCTGGCACTCACGCATCCTCCGCAGGTCAACAGGGTCGGTGAACATCAAAAGGACATCATCGGCATAGGCCGAGAGAACCACCTCCACCCCCGGCCCCGGTAAAGCCAGGCCTGTCAACAGGAATGGCTCCACACAGATGGGACAACCCTGATATATCCCCCTCCTAAAGTGAATGGGGGCCAACAAAGAGTCATTGACCATAACAAGGCATCCCGCAGCAGCGTACAAAAGCCGGACTAGGGCCATGAAGTGTGGTCCAAATCTGAACGCCTGCAGAGTCCCAAGTAGGTAGTCGTAATCCACCCTGTCAAACACCTTCTCCTGGTCAAGGGAGACAAAGGTGACGGACTGTCCAACCCCCTGGGACAGATGGATCAGGTCCCGGACCAGATGGATATTGTCCTGGATGGACTGGCCCGGGACTGTGTAGGACTGGTCTGGGTTGATCACTTGGGACAGCACGGGACCCAGGCGATTCGCCATTGCCCATGCAAAGACTTTGTATTCTGTGCTGAGGAAAGAGACCGGGCGCCAGTTCTTCAAAAGGCAGAGATCGCCCTTCTTGGGCAGCAGGACAACGACTGCCCTGCGCCACGAGAAGGGCGTCTCCCCGGTCGCCAGGCTCTCCCCAAGGACTTTCATATAGTCACACCCCAGGACATCCCTGAAGGCTCTAAGAAACTCCACCGTCAGCCCACCCAGTCCTGGAGACTAGCCCCCCCTGAGCTGATGCAGGGTAGCAGTCAACTCCTCCAGAGTTAAGGGATCATCGAGGGGCTGAGTCACCTCTTTGCACACTACGGGTAAGCCCTCCCATAGGACCCCCTGCGCATCCCCACTAGACGTACCCGCGGAGAACAAAGTCCTGTAGAAAGACCGAACCGAGGCACCAATGCTCTCTGCATCTGTGACAGAGGAGCCATCATCCACAAGCAACTCAACGAGCTGCCTGCGGGCTCCTCCTCACTTCTCCAGAGAGAAGAAAAAAGGGGAGGGGTGGTCCAGATCGTGCAACATCTGGACTCACGACCTCACATACACGCCCCGGGACCTCCTAAGGTACAAGTCCCTCAGCCCACCCTTCTTCTCCTGGTACTCCCGCCACTCACGCCAGTCCCCACCAGTCCGATCCAGACGAGACTCCAAGTCGAGCAACTCTCTCAATCCGTCTGATCTCGGAGTCCCGCCCCTTGGTCGACCCCCTCTCATAGACCTGACAAAACAGACGGACGTAGGCCTTCCCCTCGTCCCAACATGCCTTAGGGAAAGGAAACGCCCCTGTGTCTCTCCACCACCCAGAACTTCCTGAACGAATCCCGCAATCGGCGATCCTCCAGCAGCTGGTTGTTAAAATGCCAATACGTGGACCCTGCCTGTGTGCGCGCTGGGATAAAGTCCACTCGCACCAGGCAGCGGTCCGAGCACGGCAC
The DNA here is from genome assembly GCA_038087875.1 of Malacoraja senta. Taxonomy (NCBI): domain Eukaryota; kingdom Metazoa; phylum Chordata; class Chondrichthyes; order Rajiformes; family Rajidae; genus Malacoraja; species Malacoraja senta. The sequence continues at coordinate 58,265 of JAXLNO010005279.1, read as the reverse complement.
CAGCCGCATGGAGGCCGCCGATACACAAGAGACGTAGGCCTTGGAAACGTACAAGCGATCAATACGGGAACCACTCCCCGGTGGATCATGGGAGTTGTAGGCACTTTGGTGGGAAGGACTACATTTCCCATCGTGCTGGGGTGCCCGGGGGCTCATGGGAGTTGTAGTCCAACCCCACCACCATGCCTATATTTCCCGGGGCGCCCGGGGCTCAAGGGAGTTGTAGGGGCTGTGGTTGATTGGGCTACATTTCCCATCGTGCTGGGGTGCCCGGGGGCTCATGGGAGTTCTAGTCCAACCCCACCACCATGCCTACATTTCCCGGGGCGCCCGGGGCTCAAGGGAGTTGTAGGCGCTGTGGTGGGTTGGACTACATTTCCCATCGTGCTGGGGCGCCCGGTGGCTCATGGGAGTTGTAGGCTGATGGACTACATTTCCCGGCCCGCCTTGCGCCGCAGCGGCCATCTACACAGTGGAAGCGGGAAGATGTCGTTCTTCGTGGCTGAGGCGCTGGCGTCGTCGGGGAGGCTGGAGAAGGACGACATCGGCACCAAGATCGGCCGCCGGCTCGTCGTGTGGAGGAACTCGAGGTGGAAACAAGAAAGGCGGAGACGGGAGGAGAGAAGAGGAGTAGGACAAAGATTATAGAGATCCGCTCTGATCTTTGGAGTAGGAGGAGGAAGAGGAAGAGGAGAGGGGTAGAGGAGAGAAGGAGAGGGAATGGGGAAGGAGTAGAGGAGAAGAGGAAGAGAGGAGAGCGGTAGAGGAGAGAAGGAGAGAGGGAATGGGGAAGGAGAGGGAGAAGAGGAAGAGGAGAGGGGTAGAGGAGAGAAGGAGAGAGGGAATGGGGAAGGAGAGGGAGAAGAGGAAGAGGAGAGGGGTAGAGGAGAGAAGGAGAGAGGGAATGGGGAAGGAGGGGGAGAAGAGGAAGAGGAGAGGGGTAGAGAAGGAGAGAGGGAATGGGGAAGGAGGGGGAGAAGAGGAAGAGAGGAGAGGGGTAGAGGAGAGAAGGAGAGAATGGAGAAGGAGGGGGAGAAGAGGAAGAGGAGAGGGGTAGAGGAGAGAAGGAGAGAAGGAGAGAGGGAATGGCGAAGGAGGGGGAGAAGAGGAAGAGGTGAGGGGTAGAGGAGAGAAGGAGAGAGGGAATGGGGAAGGAGGGGGAGAAGAGGAAGAGAGGAGAGGGGTAGAGGAGAGAAGGAGAGAAGGAATGGGGAAGGAGGGGGAGAAGAGGAAGAGGAGAGGGGTAGAGGAGAGAAGGAGAGAAGGAGAGAGGGAATGTGAAAGGAGGGGGAGAAGAGGAAGAGGTTAGGGGTAGAGGAGAGAAGGAGAGAGGGAATGGGGAAGGAGGGGGAGAAGAGGAAGAGAGGAGAGGGGTAGAGGAGAGAAGGAGAGAAGGAATGGGGAAGGAGGGGGAGAAGAGGAAGAGGAGAGGGGTAGAGGAGAGAAGGAGAGGGAATGGGGAAGGAGGGGGAGAAGAGGAAGAGAGGAGAGGGGTAGAGGAGAGAAGGAGAGAAGGAATGGGGAAGGAGTGGAGGAGGGGAGGGGGAGAGTGGGGATCATTGTTGGATTCAAATCAAGTTCAAATTGAGTTTATTGACGCACATGTATGGTGAGGTGGACAATAGCCAAGAATGTAGTCAGAATAGCAAAGCTGAATCATTTTGCTGAAAAAGCAGACTTTCTTATCGGTTGGGGGGAGGTTAGTCCTTCACAGTTGTGTCTGGGTTCTTATCTGTTGCAATCTCGAATTACAGCTGCTCTTGGTCATGTTTAGCAGCCAGGTCTCGCAAAGGTTAACAAATTGCCACTTTTACAAGGGGATTCCATTTGTTGGGGGAATCTGGCCATTTATGGTATCTACATGTGAGATATGTGGGTGGGAGATTTCCAAACAACAAGAAAGGCAAGAATAAGTTAACTTTGGGGAGACATTGATTAATGATTGTTTATTTCAACTCCACAAGTGACCATTGTGTCATGAGGGTATAAGAATCCTACAGTTATTGTAGGATTTTGAAGTAGTTTGAGTTTGCTCACACTGCTTCCCGATGTATTTTGCTGTGGCCTTTATTAAACCGACTTCTTCGATAGACTTGCCACTTATCCATGAGTTGTTTTAATTTGTGTCTGTGCCTATCTGTGTAAAGTCAGATATATAATATGGGTAAAGTACAACATTCCCTCTAACAGAAGGTCTTTGTATCTTCAGCATCCTTCATAGTTTGTTATAGTGGAAGTTGTAATTGTAGCTTTTTATATCTATTTTACCAGTATCATTGGATTTGTTCTGCAAATTAATACAAGTTATTTATGTAATGGATTCAAATCAATTATACTTTAAAATTCCTTAATCAACTCAAATTATACCCATTATTATCATAAGCAATGACAGACATCCAGCATTAGGTGCTTTGCTGAATAAAGTTATTTAAAACAAGACTGATACCCAAAGCAGAATGGATTATCTTCGGAATAACGGAAGATGATCCAGAATTAAATGTGTTTCAAAAGAAATTAATGGATTATGGGTTAATAACTGGAAAAAAGCTAATTCTAAAATTTTGGAAGAAGGCTCCAATACCAACTATAAATATGTGGATTTCAAATATGTTTGAAACATTACACCTTGAAGAGATAAGACTCCTCCTAGCAGGTAAACCAGATCGCTTCCACCTGACGTGGTCTGCATTTATAGAATTATTACAAACATAGGGTGCAAAAGTACTTTAAAAAAAATAAAAAATTGAGGTCGGGTAAGGGGGGATGATAGTTGAAGAGTTGGTATGTCCTATTTACGTGATGCTCAAAAAAAAACATTTGTTTCTCTTTTCTTCTCTTTCTCTTTTCTTTTCTTAGGGCCTATTTCTTAACTCTTTTTCTTTTTGTTTTTAATTTCGCTCTTATAGGGTCTTCGTCCTTTTTTGTTGTTACATTTTCTACACTTTTCTACACTTGCACTTTTTCCTTCACTTTCTTCTCTCTTTCAATCTTTTCTTTCTCTAGTGTAAAAAAATAAATAAAGGGAGTACATTAATTGTAAGATGATATAAATGACGAGTATTAATGTATGTGGTTGTAATGTAATGTACTTCTAATAAATAAAAATTTAAAAAAAATAAAAGAAAAAAAAAGAAAAAAAAAAAAATACTTTAAAATTCCTTAATCAACTCAAATTATACCCATTATTATCATAAGCAATGACAGACATACAGCATTAGGTGCTTTGCTGAATATTGCACAAAATAGGAAGATTAAATCTGTATTTTGTCCAATAGTTTAAATGGAATCTGTAAGATTTCATGTTTGTTTATATTTCCTGCAATAATATTGGCTATGGGGCATAAAAACTTTAAATATTGGCTTACATTCATATTTCACAAACTGCACTTTCACAAAGTTGCATATTATTATTTTCTTGAATAATAGAATATTGCACTAACTAACTGGATTTATCATTTTTCAAAGATGACAAGATGAAGCTTGTATTTTTCAGTTTGAAGCCTATTTGCTTGTTTTTGGTTGTGTTGAGCTTTTAGAGGATTAAGTTATAACTGAAACTTTCAAGTGAATTGTACATTCTTTCCCAGGGTGAAGTGTGCAACAAATTAAACAAGAAGTATGAGGAGTTCATCCCAAGTTTCATAAATGGAGAGGATTTGGTAAAACAGGTGGTTGAAATATCAATGGAGATTGATAAGCCACAAATTGAAAATGACGTAACTGGAAAAATACGATCCAGCTGAACGGAATGACAGATTGTGACAAGGCCTCATTGATTAAGACAAGGGATTGCAACCGGATGTGGTTTTTTTGTTGCTTGTTCACTGGCCTCCTGACATAATTGTACTGGCGAGCTGCAAGTCATACTGAGCTTGGGCATTGAGGAAGACAGCGCATGCATAACCATATAACAATTACAGCACGGAAACAGGCCATCTCGGCCCTTCTACTCCGTGCCAAACACTTACTCTCACCTAGTCCCATCTACCTGCACTGAGACCATAACACTCCATTCCTTTCCCGTCCATATACCTATCCAATTTATTTTTAAATGATAAAATCCAAACTGCCTCCACCACTTCCACTGGAAGCTCATTCCACACAGCTACCACTCTCTGAGTAAAGAAGTTCCCCCTCATGTTACCCCTAAACTTCTGTCCCTTAATTCTCAAATCATGTCCTCTTGTTTGAATCTTCCCTACCCTGAATGGAAAAAGCTTATCCACGTGAACTCTGTCTATCCCTCTCATCATTTTAAAGACCTCTATCAAGTCCCCCCTTAACTTTCTGCGCTCCAAAGAATAAAAACCTAACTTGTTCAATCTTTCTCTGTAACTTAGGTGCTGAAACCCCGGCAACATTCTAGTAAATCTCCTCTTTACTCTCTCTATTTTGTTGACATCTTTCCTATAATTTGGCAACCAAAATTGTACACCATACTCCAGAATTGGCCTCACCAATACCTTGTACAATTTTAACATTACATCCCAACTGTACATGCATGCATGTACAGAGCTGTAATATTGCTAAGTATTAATGTTTGACAGCAGGAAGTGGCCTGCATTAGTCAGATTATTGAGTATAGAAGTTGGGAGGTCATGTTACAGTTATATAAGGAGCTGCAGATACATAAGGAGCTGGTAAAAGCCTTTAGAGTATTGTTTAAGAAATAACTGCAGATGCTGGAAAAATCGAAGGTAGACAAAAATGCTGGAAAACTCAGCAGTTGAGTCAGCATCTATGGAGCGAAGGAATAGGTGACGTTTCGGGTCTGAAGAAGGGTCTCGACCTGAAACGTCGCCTATTCCTTCGCTCCATATATCCTGCCTCACCTGCTGAGTTTTCCAGCATTTTTGTCTACCTTTAGAGTATTGTGTTCAGTTCTGGGCACCATGTTAAAGGAAATATGTTGTTAAGTTGGAAAGGGTGCAGAGATGATTTACAAGAATGTTGCCAGGACTAGAGGTGTCTGAGATATAGGAAGAGGTTGAGCAAGCTGGAACTCTATTCCCTGTAGCACAGGAGGATGAGGGGTGATCTTACAGAGGTGTATAAAATCATGAGTGGAATAGATCAGGTGGACACACAGTGTCTTGCTCAGAATGGGAGAATTGAGAACCAGGGGGCATAGATTTAAGTTGAAGGGGAACTTTTTCACGCAAAGGATGGTGGGTGTATGGAATGAGCTGCCAGAGGAGGTAGTTGAGGCAGGGACAATCGTAACGTTTAAGAAGCAATTAGACAGGTTCATGGATAGGAGGTTTAGAGTAATATGGGCCAAATGCAGGCAAGTGGAACTGGTGTAGATGGGACATGTTGGTCTGTATGGCTCTGACTGTATAAAGGGTGGTGGGTTTATGGAACGAGCTGCCAGGGGGAGGTAGTTGAGGCAGTTGAAACCAAGTCTGCTATTGCAATGGTTGACATTTGGCAGGTACATGGATAGGACAGGTTTACAGGGATATGGGCCAATCGCAGGCAGGTGGCACTGGTGTAGATGCGGCATGTTGGGCCGAAGGGCCTGTTTCCGCACAGTATGACTGACTTTATTTAAATAATGTTTATTAATTTAAAATATTCAAGAGTTCTTGTGGTCCATTCCATGCTATTTTATAAAACCGTTAATTATGTTGTTGCCAACATGATACACGTAAAGAAACCAAGTGCGAAACAGCTGCTAACATTTTGGTGCTATTTATTTTTTCTCAAAGTTTTAAATAGAAGTTTCACAATGTAGTTACCTTATAAATAAATGTAAAAGCATTGGAAACGTGATGTTAAAACTCTCTATGAATGATTTTACATTTACTGATTATGCCAGGTTCTATCTAGGCTCCTTGACCAAAATATTTATTAAAAAACATCATTTTCTTTCTTCTTGACATAGCTTGCATCGTACTAATCATGATTTTTATTTTGATCTAGAAATCGAGATATGAAGTATGTACTTTAGAATTAAGGTGCAGAGTTTTCGGTGATTATCTTGCATGTTTTTTTTAAACAGGTGCAGAGAGACCTCTGTGGTGCTGCTACTGAGTTCAGTGAACTGAAACAAAAGTTGGAAAAAAGTACAGGTGTATTGAGTGTGTTAACACAATTACTGGAGTTAAATATATTCAAGGATTCCTTATTTTCCCCATTCTGGAATTTTACTTAGTTCTCATCTATACATTTTCCCTTGAATTCATTGCCACAGATGGCTGTGGAGGCCATCAATAGATATTTTTAAGACAGAGATAGATAGATTCTTGATTAGTCAGGGGTTATGGAGAAAGGCAGGAGGATGGGATTGAGAGGGAGAGATAGATCAACCATAATCGAATGGCAGAGTAGATGATGGGCTGAATGGCCTAATTCCGCTCCTGCCACACGAACTTCATAATGATTTGGGTGATGGGATTGAAAGCTTTGTAACCAAGTTTGCACGTAGTACGAAATTAGGTGGAGGGGCAGGTAAAGAAAGCAGGGACTCTGCAGAAGGACTTGGATAGGTTGGGAGAGTGAGCAGAGAAGTGGCAGATGGAATACAGCATAGCAAAGTGTGGAGTCATGCATTTTGGTAGTAGGAATAAAAGCGTTGATTATTTTCTAAATGGGGAGAGAATCCAGAAATCGGAGGTGCAAATGGACTTGGGAGTGTTGGTGCAGGATTCCCAAAAGTTAATCTGCGAGTCGAATCGGTATTAAAGAAAGCAAATGCAATGTTAGCATTCATTTTGAGAGGGCTTGTATAAAACAAGAGGGATGTAATGCTGAGGCTCTATAAGGCGCCGGTCAGGCTGCATTTGGGATATTTTGAGCAAATTTGGGCACCATATCCGAGGAAGGATGTGCTGGCTCTGGAGAGGGTCCAGAGGAGGTTTACAAGAATGATCCCAGGAATGAGTAGCTTGCTGACCGTATGACAGCACTGGGCCTGTACTCGCTGGAGTTTAGAAGAATGAGGCACACGCAAGTCACCTTCCCCATAAAAACATCTGGCATTTTCCCTCCATCCAATAGCTACCCTCAATATCGATAACCTTGGATCAGTTGCTAAGGCTCAGTTATTACTCTGGTTCTTAATTCCTCTATGCTGGGAAATAAGCACTGTGTATTCACCCTATTCCTCACATTTTTTATACACCTCTATAAATCACCCCGCAGCCTCCTGCGCTCCAACGAATAAAATCCGAGGTTACCATTTCGACCCACCAAGTCCATGCCGACCAGTACACTATCACTATCCTCCACACACCAGGAGCAATTTTTACTGAAACCAATTAACTTACAAATCTGCATGTCTTTGGAGTGTGGGTGGAAACTGGAACCCACGCAGTCACATGGGGAAGGTACAAACTCCGAACAGACAGCATCCGTAGTCAGGATGGAACCCGGGTCTCTGGTGCTGTGAGGCAGCAACTCTACCGTTGCTCCACTGTGCCACCCATGCAATGTGTAACACTGCATTGTGACATTCTTGTACCATAAAGCCTCTGTATAAAAGTCATTTATTGAAGCTGCCTGGTACACAATTCTCATCTCCAGTTTTTGAAACATTTTTCAGATACTGGGCAATCGGGAAACTTTGTTTCAAGCAAAAGATAAGTAAAGAGGAGTTTGATTTGGAAGCCAGGAAGCTCCTTACTCATGATAATGGTAAGGCCTATAATTGCTTACTTCCTTTACCCTTGATATATATCTGTACACTTTTTGATGGAAAACAATGAGGTGACTTTGTACTCAGCAACTTGTCCTGGACCAGCTATGTCAAAGCATTGGCCAAGAAAGCCCCCCACCGTCTCTGCTTCCTTAGAAGCCTTAGGAAGTTCGGCATGTCCCCAACAACTCTCACCAACTTCAACAGATGCACCGCAGAACGCATTTTATCAATGCTTGTATTCCCTCATGCAACCCTCCTTTTGTATTCATTCAAACTGTATCAAGGGTGCATCACAGCATGGTTTGGGAACAGCTCCATCCAAGAGCACAAGAAATTGTAGCGAGCTGTAGACACAGCTCAGAACATCACACAAACCAACCTCCCTTCCACTGACTCCATGTACACTTCACACTACCTCAGCAATGTACACTTCACACTACACCAGCATAATCAAGGTCGAGTCTCACCCAGGTCTCTCCTCCAATCTGGCAAGAGATACAGAAGTGTGAAAACACACACCTCCAGATTCAGGGACATTTTCTTCCCAGCAGTTACCAGGCAACTGAACCATCCTACCACCAACTGGAGAGTGGTCCTGAGCTACTATATATCTCATTGGAGACCCTCAGACTATCTTTACTTGGAATTTATACTAAACGCGAAGAATGAATAAAAAAAATTAGATATATTAGGAGAAATTAAAAAAAAAACCGAGAATCAAAAAAACCCAGGTTTTCTCCAATGTCCATTTCAATTTTCAAACGTCCTTAAAGCTCTTAAAAGTACTTTAAAGATCCTTTTAGACCTGGCGAGGTCCCGTTATTCCTTGACTCCTGAGGAGTGATGTATATTGTTCAGTCTGCGGTCACATTCCCGATGCCTTTGGCGAATTCCAGTGCTTTTTCATGGTCTGTAAAAAATTGCTCCTTGCTCATGTAGGTGACTCTTAATGTTGCGGGATAAAGCAAGCCGTATCTCAAATTCGCTATATTCTTCAGTATTCTTTTTGTCTCAGTAAACAGCGCTCTTTTCTTGAAGACCTCCACCGGGTAGTCTCTGTAGATACTGATCCTCACTCCTTCAAAAGAGAGGTCTCTGGTACGGGCAATTTTCTTCATTATATCGTACAATTCATGATCAAGTTGCACCTTTACTATAATTTGTCTTGGGTAGGCATCATCTCGTGTACGACGCCCCTGCGCTCTATGTGCTCGACCAAGTACAGGTTTTTGATCCAACTTTAAGGCTTTTTGTAGTAGATCTGCCACAAAATCCCGTGTGCCCATATCCCTCTCACTTCCTTCTTTCACACCTACAATTCTTAAGTTCTGGCGTCTTTGACGCCCCTCCAGGTCGATACACTTTCCACTTAATTTAGTCACCATTTCGGAGAGGCGTTGATTTTCGGTAAGGAGTCGATTTACAGTTTCCGCACTTGTCGCCACACATTTCTCAAGTTCAGTTATCGCTATAATATGTTGCTTCAGTGTCTGATGGATAGGGTCAATCTCTCCCTTAAGGCTCGATTCCACCAAAGCGATCCTGCCTTCCACCTCTTCCATCTGATCATTGACCTCGTCGTCCCTCGACCTCTTCCAGACTTCCAATATATCCTGAACGCTAGAGAGCATTTCTGCTTTAAAATCTACCTTAAAAGAGTTAAGTTCCTCTTTAAGTTCCTCTTTAAAATTCAGCTTTCCTTCAAAGGTTTTCAGCTGTGTTTGAATATTTTTTATCTCATTGGAGATAAAGTTTTTAAGTTCTTCCATTTCAGATTTTTTTTGCTTTGGTTTCTTCGATGGGTCTTCCTGGAGCATCGTTGTACCTGAGGCCGAGGCCTCGGTTGGGCCTACCTCTTCCGTCGGTTGTCTCGCTTTACTGGCTTTTTTTGCCACCCAGGGGGGGTATGTTGTATCGACATACCGGTAAAGTGGCACGCCTGATGACGTCACTCGCAGCAGGCAGCAGTTCAATTCGCAATCGCCTCAGGTAGGTCCCGATTTTTCTCCCGTTTTCGAATTTTTCAGCACGGAGCTAGTTGACGCTGGGCTCAAGCCTCCATAGCGCCACCGTTTTTTTTTTTTAATTTCTCCTAATATCTCTAATTTCTTTTATTCATTCTTCGCGTTTAGTATAAATTCTAAGAACAATAATATCACAGTTACGATCAATTGTTACTAATCACTATTATTATTTAGTATTTTCATATTTAACCATATATGTAACTACTAATACTTATTAAATATCAATATTACTATTAAAATTACTAAATGTATATTATTCATAAATATTTTTACCGTGTAAGATTAATAACAATGATTAATAACTAACAGTTTCTGGTTAACGTAGAAATAGATTACATTCATATATTCCATACATATATTCCATAGGAATATAAGTAAGAGGTAATTTAGCCCATGTATTAATAAGGGTTGATGGTTTTCCTCTTTATTTTTCAATTAAAAATTAAAAATACATACTTAAAGAAGATATTAATATGGTATTTAGAGAATAATAACATTGTTAACTTTTACTGTTGTTTACCTTTTTTGGGTTTTTGAAGAAAAAAAATTAAAAATTTGCAACTCCCAAAGAAGTTATTTGATTGTTAGAAATATCATCTTTTTTTTTTTTTTTTAGCAGGCTACGGAAGTCTTTCGAATTCTAGCCATGTGGCTAACACTAACTACACTAATTGTAGTTGTGGTTTTTTTTCTTTCACCCTACATTAATCAACTATATCACTTTTTTCACTTTAATTATTGTTATAATTTTAAGTTTGAATGGAACTACAAGGTTAATTCAAGGAGATGTGTTCGGAGGAGCGAAGTATGTTATTTAAAATTCATCTATCTGAGGTTCGGGGACAAGGTCAGGTTTTATGTGTTGTACCTTCTGCTCGGCTATAGACCACCCTAGAAACAATATGCAAGATGGTAATATGACAAGAGGGGGTGAAGGAATAACGTTTTGTAGTTGGAATGTTAAGGGAATTAATGAACCAATTAAGAGAGGTAAAGTTTTAACACATTTAAATTCACTCAAGACAGATATAATATTCCTCCAAGAAACACACCTTAAAAAGGAATCACAATATAGACTTAAAGCAAAGTGGATTGCTGAATCGTATCATGCCTCTTTTTCACAGAGGAGTTGCAATATTAATTCGTAAAGGGATATCTTTTACACATTCATCAACAATAGCGGATATAGATGGTAGATATATTATATTAGTTGGAGAGTTAAATGGGATAAAAGTGATTCTTCTTAATGTATATGGACCTAATTTTGATAATCCTATGTTTTTTAATAAAACATTTAATATAATTCCAGAATTTACACAATATAAATTAATAATTGGAGGAGATTTCAATTGTACATTAGACTCTTATTTAGATAGATCATCAAGGCAAAAAAAAGTAAAATCTCAATCAAGTGTATTTTTAAATTCATTTATTAATACCACTAATATTAAGGATGTCTGGAGAATTGAAAACCCAACTGGACGGGAATACTCATTTTACTCACCGGTACATAAAACATACTCAAGAATAGATTATTTTTTAGTTGACTCCACGTTTATCCCATTTACTAATAACTCAAAATACCATAATATTATAATCTCAGACCACGCACCTGTAACATTTATGATTAAATTAAATGGAATGTCCAAGAAACAAATATTGAATGAAAGATCATGTCAGGAATATCTTATTAAACAGATGCAAACATTTTTCGAGGCAAATGACAACCCTGACACATCTGTCTCTCTTATTTGGGAAACATTTAAAGCGTTTGTCCGAGGCGCATTAATTTCTGCCCAAGTATTTTATAACAAAGAGAACCGGATTAAACAACAAACACTGGAAAGGGAAATAAAGCAACTAGATATAGAAAATGTGAGAATGCCATCTATGTTAAAACATAACAAAATTGCTGTACTGAAATATAAACTAAACAAAATGTATTCAGAACAAGTAATAAAACTTTATCAACATACTAAACAATTACATTTTGAGTTTGGAGACAAACCACAAAAATTATTACCACGTCAGCTACGAAAAATGGAGGGGGAAAAAATAATTCATAAAATTAGAGCAGATACAGGAGAATTATTAAAATTGCCCAAGGATATAAACGAGAGATTTCTCCAATACTATCATAATCTTTACTCAACTAAAACTGTAGTACAACCAGAAGGAATAGCAGATTTTTTACAAAAATGTAATTTAAAAGGTTTAGATTCAAAAGATAGAGAATTATTAGAAGCGGAGATTACGATAAAAGATATTGAAGAGTCTATTGGATCTTTAAAAAATGGTAAAGCAGTAGGACCAGATGGTTTAGGCTCTGAATTCTATAAAAAAATTATGATTTGCTTTCTCCACGTTTACAAATGCTGTATGAACATATTTATACTCAACAGAAACTTCCAGATACCTTAAATGAATCTGTAATAACACTTATTCCTAAAGCTGATAAGGATCCGGAAGATCCAGGATCATATAGAGCAATTGCACTTTTAAATACAGATCAGAAAATACTTACAAAAATTTTAGCGCACAGATTAAGTACAGTGATGAATAAACTAATATACCCTGACCAAACAGGTTTTATTCAGAAGCGGTAGTCATATTACAATCTAAGAAGATTATTTAATATAATATATTCAAAGAGAAATATTAATGAAGATCTAGCAATAATCTCACTCGATGCTGAAAAAGCTTTTGATCAGGTGGAATGGCCCTATTTATTTTCAGATGGAAAAATTGCAGCTGGGCGAGAAATTTTGTGCATGGATAAAACTGTTATATACCAACCCTACGGCTAGAATATTAACAAACCAAAGGTTATCATCTAAATTTAACCTGTCTAGAGGTTGTAGACAAGGATGCCCGTTGTCTCCATTATTATTTGCGCTTGTTATAGAGCCACTCGCAGAAAGAGTTAGGACCCATCCGGAAATATATGGGTATAACACAAAGGATACAGTGAATAACATTTCTTTATACGCAGATGATGTATTAATTTACATTACAAAACCAGAAATTAGTATTCCAAATTTATTAAAGCTAATAACCCAATTTGGTTCACTCTCAGGATACAGAATAAATTGGAATAAAAGTGAAATCATGCCAATAAGGGAACATAATAAACATATAATACAACAATTTCCATTTAAAATAGTAAACGAAAAATTCAAATACCTAGGCATTTACGTAACTAAGATATATACATCATTATTTAAAGCAAATTTCCCCCCATTACTGAATAAACTACATAAGAATATTCAGGATTGGAAAACACTTCCTATCTCAATAGTTGACAAAATTAATGCCATAAAAATGATTTTCTTACCGCAAATATTATACCTTTTTCAAACAATTCCGATATACTTGTCAAAAAACTTTTTTTTAAAGTTAGATTCCATTGTCAGTGACTTTATCTGGGATTATAAGAATCATAGGATAAGCAAAAAACATCTGTGCAAATCAAAAATAAATGGAGGTTTGGTTTTACCAAACTTTTTGTTTTATTTTTGGCAGTTAACATTAAAAATATGAATTTTTGGTTGGAAGAAATAGATCAACAACCAGATTGGGGGGGTCTCGCGCTCCCTAACTTTATGTATTATAAATGGGCAGTAAATATTAAAAATATGATTCACCTGCTGGACAATTCTGCCCAGCAGGTGGACTGGATTATAATGGAAAAAGAAGACTGTTCCCCGAGTAATATAGGAGCGATTATTCTCTCTCCAATAAATTTGAATAATAAAAATTATAATAAAAACCCAATTATAAATAGCACAATTAGAACATGGAAACAAATAAAACAGAATCTAAAATTAAGAAACCTATCTCTCTCAATACCAATAGTTAATAACCCATCGTTTAAACCTTCAACCATAGACAAATCATTTATACAATGGGAAAGAATGGGAATCAAAACGCTCGAAGATCTGTATGAATGGGGAAAATTACTATCATTTCAACAACTACAACTGAAATATAATCTGAAAAATAATCAATATTTTAAATATCTACAAATCCGTGATTACCTGAAAAAATACACAAAAGACTATCATAATATGCCTTCCGACTTACTAGATGAAGCAATGAAGACAAAGGCGGAATCAGCTAATCTAATATCGTACTTATATAATATCATTTTAAACATAGAAATACCCACAACAGAAGGAATTAGAAGAGACTGGGAACAAGAATTAGCTATAAAAATTTCAAAAGAGAGCTGGGATAACCACTTACTACAGGTGCATAAATGTTCGATCAACGTACGACATACGCTCATCCAATTCAAAACATTACATAGATGATATTATTCAAAAACGAAATTAAATAAAATCTTTCCTAATGGTTTCACCAATCTGATAAATGTCTATGTCAAGAAGCTACCATAGCGCATTCTTTTGTTTTTTGTACAAAAATCCTAAAATTCTGGTATGAAATATTTGATATTTTCTCAAAATTAATTAAAATAAAACTGGTACCAAATCCAGAATGGATCATTTTTGGAATATCGGAAGGCATCCCTGAATTAAACGTGTATCAGAAGAACTTATTCAATTACGGGCTAATAATGGGAAAAAGGCTTATACTTAAATTCTGGAAAAATGCGCCCACACCAACAATAAAAATGTGGACATCAAATATGTTGGAAACATTACATCTGGAAGAGATGAGATTCCTCTTAGCAGGGAAAGCAGACCAATTCCAAAAGACGTGGTCTACGTTTTTGGACCTATTACAAGCATGAGGTGCAATAGTAATTTAAAAAATAAATAAATAAAGAAATGGTATCAGGACCTGGTAATGGGAGGTAAAACAATAAAAACAGACTTGGTCGGTGGTTCCCTTTCTGCGATTGTTCCTACTCTCTTTTTCTTTCTTATCTAGGATCTACTTTCTTACTTTACTTCCTTCTCTAACTTCTTTTCTAAGGGGCTTTCTTTTCACAACACTCTCTTGCACCTCACGACTTGCGCACTTTCTTTACTTTTCTTACTTCTATCTTTCTCTTAAAGCTTAAAAAAATGAAGCGGTATAAAGAATGTATTAAGATATAAGTGTTGTGTATTACTGTAATTTACCGTACTTCTAATAAAAATAATTTAAAAAAAATAAAATAAAAAAAAAATGGAAAAGGAAGATTGCTCACCTTTTGAAATCGGCTCGATACTATTTGCTACTTCTAAATTAAATTAAAAAATTTATAGGGAAAATCCTATAATATATAGTACTATGCGAATTTGGAAACTATTAAAAAAGACATTAAAACTAGATAATTTATCACTTTTTCTTCCAATTGCGAATAACCCTTTGTTTAAGCCCTCATGGTTGGACAAAGGTTTCACACAATGGAAAAACTATGGAATTAAAAAGATGGGACAACTTTATAAGGAAGGCACTTTTCTTTCATTTCGGGAGTTGCAACAGACTTATGGACTTCAAGTAAATGATTTTTTCAGATATCTTCAACTTAGAGATTACGTAAAAGCAAATACTCGAAATTTTAGAATTAGAAATTCAGAAATTTTTGACGACTGTTGGAATAAACATCCTAATACAGAAAAACTAATATCTTATATATATAATATTTTATTAGACAGTGATATTCCATTGACGGACTTACACAGACAAACTTGGGAAAAAGAGCTAAATCAAATAATAACGAAAGATACTTGGGAAGAAAGTTTACAACACATACATCAATGTTCATTAAATGCCAGACATTCTCTAATACAATTCAAAGTAATACATAGGTTACATTACTCTAAAACAAAATTAAATAAAATCTTCCCACATATCTCACCAATATGTGATAAATGTCAACATTTAGAAGCTAACTTATCTCATATGTTTGCAAATTGCATAAAAATTAAAAATTTCTGGGTAAATATTTTCACAATAATATCTAAAGTGACTAGCATTCAATTGGACCCGGATCCAAAATTAATAATACTTGGAACATTAGAACTAAATCAAACATTTACATCAACTCAAAGAAACTTTATTGATTATAGTATAATAACTGGGAAAAAATTAATTCTAAAATTTTGGAAAGGCCCTATAACCCCCACAATTAAAATGTGGATTATAGAAATGACGGAGACCTTACACTTGGAAAGAATTAGACTTGTCCTGTTGGACAAACAGGAACTATTCGTCGGAACATGGTCTCCCTTTATTGACTATTTAAAGGGTCAGAATGGTTCAGCACGAGAACCTGACTAACACCCGTGCCAAGGAATAGATGAAATGTTATACTCTGAAATGTACGAATATATCTCGAATGAAGTTTTTTATCATAGTAAATTATTCCATTCTTCTTTATTATCTCTTTCTTTTTTTTTGTTTTTTTTTGTTTCTTCTCTTTTTTCTCTTTCTTTCCTTATTTCATCTATCTTTTTAGTTCTATTTAGTTTAAAAAATAAAAAATAAAAAAAGTATTGGAGACATTGTAATAATAATGGACGATATTAGTAATTTAAAAATGTAAGACTGGTATCGATTTTAATATAATAAAAAATAATTTCAAAAAAAAAAAAAAGACTATCTTTACTTGGGCTTTACAGGACATTATCTTGCAGTAAATGTTATTTCCTTTATCATGTATCTACACTGGATGAGTGGATTGTAATCATATATTGTCTTTCCGCTGACTGGTTAGCACGCAACAAAAGCTCTTCACTGTACCTCGGTACACGTGACAATAAACTAAGCAAGAGTATTTTCCATGTGGCAGGTGACATCCCAATTTCCTCCCACGGATGTTTAAAGTATTATCGTACCGTAATACAGTAACTTAAATCAGCTGGAGTAAACTTGATGAACAACCCACCAGACTGATGAGGTATCTTCTCTCTATGTTGCATGTGGGGATTCATTGTGAAATGTATTTAGCTAATGTTCAGCTCAACCATCCGAAATGTTTGGATAGTTTAGGTGAACAATGTTGATCGTGAGGCTAGATGTAGCAAGGACAGTCTCACTGCAGCCAAATCCCTAAATGATTGGAGACAATAGTTTCAGTATTAACTTTTTTAATTGAATTAGATTTGTACATGAAAATCAAATAATTTTGAGACAGAAGGGAAAAGTGACGAGGTTGCTCATCTTTTTTTTGCATTGACAACCGTTTTGGTCTTGGATTACCACAGACGTGGTTCTAAACTGTGGTGGATTAAGCATGAAATTACTAAAGGAACAACTAATTTTTGTTTTGCAGTGCATTCTCATAATGACTTCTTGCTTGCGATCTTCACGAGATGTCAGATTATGGTTTCAGCTCCAGGTAAATGAGATTTTAATACTTTCTACAAAAATACCCAATACTTATCTGTTTTAGTGCTTCTCCTAACTCATGGTGTGTCTTTATCCCTATGCTTATGCGCTTTGGGCTTCTAATTGAGATGTGGCAAATTAAAATTCTCATCGACCTTTTCAAATCCCTCCCTGTCTTTGCTCTTCTCTACTCTTCAACCTTTACATTTATAACTCCTCCCATTCTGGCCGCCTCATTTTGCAGTGATCTTATGTTTCTTACAAAATGATGCATGAACATTCACGACATTATTTAATAAAATGGAGGAAAGTTCTTCCGCCCTGCACCTGTGCTCTTGGGTGGCGACTGAGAATAAGTGAATGATATAAGTGGTGCTGTTAGCTGATAGAACAGGGCAAAGGCTAGTGAATATCAATAGGTATATCTGGGAGATGTAACAAAGATCAGCCTGAAGAAGGGTCCCGACCGGAAATGTCACCTATCCATGTTCTCCATGGATGCTGCCTGAGACGCTGAGTTACTCCGACAGTGTGTCTCTTTTTTGTTAAACCAGCGGGTGCAGTTCCTTGTTTCTACTTCTATGTCTACTAGCCATTTCTCTGTTCTCTCAGCTGACACCTGCACACTTATCATTCAATCATCCCAGTCTCCACCCTTCATAACTGATAGGAGCAGAATTTGTTCATTCGGCTCATCAAGTTTACTCCGATCATGGCTGATCCATCTCTCCCTCCTAACCCCATTCTCCTGCCTTCTCCCCAGAACCCCTAACACCTGTACCCTAATCAATAATCTATCTATCTCTGCCTTAAAAATATCTATAGACAGCCTCCACAGCCTTCTGTGGCAATGAATTCTACAGATTCATCATCCTCTGACTAAATAAATTCCTCCTCATCTCCTTCCTAAAGGAACGTCCTTTAATTCTGAGGCTATGACCTCTGGACTTGTACTCTCGCACCAGTGAAAACATCCTCTCCACATCCACTCAATTCAGGCTTTTCACTATTTGGTAAGCTTCAATGAGGTTCCCCCCTTAATCCTTCTAAACTCCAGCAAGTAGAGGCCCAGTGCCATTAAACGCTCATCATATGCTAACCCACTCATTCCTGTCACCCTATTTCACAGGAGCAGTGTTGCGGGACTTTCCTCCATTTTATTAAATCATGTGGGGAATGTGGCACGTGCCATGCATTTTGTTCACATTAAATTGCCTTGATCTGATAGACAGCTGCTGTTAAATGTCCTGTGCAACCCGCAGGATAAATTTATCAACAACATTCGCAAAGACTACGAGTGACTCTTAAGAAATGAAGCCAACTCATACTGCCTTTGAACTGTTCACATTACAGAAGGTATATCCTCTCAACTATGGAACAGTCAATTGGCTGCTAAACCCGGTAAACCTAAAAGCAAAAAAAAGTTCCCATCCTCCCCGAGCAAAGTTTGAAGTGAGTTACTCTCAAGCCGACGATGATTCTTCTTTTGGCTACTTGCCGAGCTCGTTTTGGAAGACGTTTTGGTAAAATTATTTTAGTTTCACGTAATTAAAAAGAACAAACTAAAGACTGCTGATACTCCGTGGATGAATAATGCTGTAATGTTGTCGGCGGGGGCAAGTTGGGTCTGTTTCCACGCTGTATGACTATAAAGGGATGATTGAGGGCAAAAAAAGCATGCAAAAGAAGAAAGTGTTATTATGTTTCTATCAGCATTGTGTTACCATTTAACAATGGTCACTAAATAAAAATCTTTACAGTTTAAATAATAAAAGCAGCAGATTTTAGTCCCCCAGCATATCTTCATCTCGGTTATGTAGTTGGAGGCTTTAGTTGGTTTCCAGGCCTGGAGGATGGGAAGACAAAAGATCTTATTAATTAACAATGTATTTATGGAGGTGTGTTTGTTTTAATGCGTTTTGGTTAGTTAGTTTTGGTTAACTAGTTTTTTTCCCAATTATTTACATCAACTTTTTAAATAATTAACATCGATAATTACAACCAAAACATGCTCTGATGATGGCTATTTAACCCAATCCATGGCTTTTAAAGATAGAAAGACACATTTTCATAGCCGAATCACATCCCATTCAAGGTTTTTTTTAGGTGGAGAAGTGACAGATACTTGATGGGTAGGGCTATCAAGAGTTATGGGGAGAAAGCAGGAGAATGGTGTTGAGAGGGAAGGAAAGGTCAGCCATGATTGAATGGCACAGTTGACTCGATGGGCTGAATGGTCTAATCCTGCTACTTGAACCTATGAATAATGTCTCTGAACATCAGAGGCTCCTGAGGAAAAAGACAGTGCAGGAGTAACTCAGTGGGCGGGTGGCATCCCTGGAGAGCATGGAGAGGTGGCGTTTCGGGTCTGGACTCTTTTTCAGACTGATTGTAGGTGTGGGAGGAAGGAAGCCAGAAGAGTGGAGGGGCAGGACAAAGCATGGTAGGTCATAGGTGAACACAGGCGAGGCAGGTTAGTGATGGGCAGATGGTTGGACAAAGGCCAGAGATGATCACGTACAAGGAGCAAAATAAAAGGATCAGTGAGTTGCGAATTGTGAAGCTAGAGGATTGACGAGGTGTGTTGGAATGGAGGGGGAGGGGAGAGATGGGTGCAAGATGGGCTCAGTGGAGGGGGGGTTTATAGGGGAGGGGATGCATGGGACAGGGTTAATGGGCAGGGGGTCCAGCAGAAATACTATCTGAATCTTGCTATAGTCAGGGGGTGGTGAATCTGTGCAATTCATTGCCACAGGAGGCTGCGAGGTCCAAGTCAATGGATATTTTGAAGGCAAATGTAGATCGATTCTTGTTTAGACAGGTGACAGCGGTTATAGAGGTGAGGTTAGGAGGGAGTTAGATCAGCCTTGATTGAACGGTGGAGTACACATGATGGGCAGACTGACCTAATTCTGTTCCTATCCCTGATGAACACATACCTTGTAGGCTGATTCATGGGTACAGAAGATTAATAGGAATGGGGCTCCACAGGTCAGTATATGTGGGCAGTGACCCAGATCCAGCAACATTCAGCCAAACATTGCCCTGGTCCATCTACAATGGAGATAATGTTAGAATTGCTTATAAATAGCAACTTTGGAATAACATTGTACTTGATCGTTTTTTGTCAAGTTAATGCCAGGATCAGATCCCATTTATTTTCAGTAGAAAATGCGTGTGTAAACATATCATTTAATTTAGAAATCCGATAGTTTTCATATTTCATGAAGCTTTTTGCTCAAGTGCTTGCATCTTCCTTCAGCATCGTTTCCAAGCACAGAAACCTTTGTCTGGGGTACAGAACTTTGTGATGAAGGATCCCCAAGAGGAAGATGATGTGAAGTTTTGCACTCACACCATGGTGCTTCCCACAAGAGGGCAATTAGAAGGCCGGATGTTCGTAACAGCATTTGAATGTGGGTTGGATAATGTTTCTGAAGATGCGGCGGTGGCAGTGGTGCATGCATTGTAGGTACTGCATTAATGTTCAGTTTTATTTCATTACAAACATATTTCGGTTCTTGTTCACTTAACCCGAGTTGCATCCTGCTATACTGCAGCATCATCTGTCTCCCATGTACTAGCAGTAAAGCTGGGCAGCACAGTGGCACAGCAGTATAGTTGCTGCCTTACAGCTCCAGAGACCCAGGTTTGATCCTGGCCACAGGTGCTGTCCGTACAGTTTGTACCTTCTCCCCGTGACCATGTGGGTTTTCTCCGGCTGCCCCAGTTTCCTCCCACACTCCAAAGACGTACATGTTTGCAGGTTAACTTGGCTGCAGTAAATAGTCTCTAGTGTGCAGGATAGTGTTCGTGTATGGGGTGAATGCTGGTCAACACGGACTTGGTGGGCAAAATGGCCTGTTTATGTGTTGTATCTCTAAACTAAACTAAATAAATCTACGTTTTCTTCACCTGGGTGCTGGGAAGACCAAAGTTATGACTTTAGTTCGCTGCCGCAGTTTCTTTTAAATTGCCACCAATTCCATCCTTCTCTCTGGTAACCATTTGACAGTTAACCTGACTGTTGGGGGTGTTGTTACCCTGGTTAAACTGAATTTGTCGGAAGGAACTGAAGGTGCTGGTTAAACTGAACGGGCTTTGAACCGTATATCCCTGTCATCATTGCCGACATTTTTCTCTCCATCACTTGCCTCACTCCATCTCAACTCATCTCATCTGCGACCTCTTTGTAACACTTAGACCTGGTATTCCAAAATGTTTCTGGATAAATGGAAACACAAGGTACTGCAGATGCTGGTTTACAAAAATAGACAGAAGGTGCTGGAGTAAATCAGCGGGTCATGCAGCTTCTCTGGAGAACAGGGGGAAGTGACGTTTCGGGTCTGAAGAAAAGTCTCGACCTGAAATGTCACCTATTCATTTTCTCCAGAGATGCTGCCTGTCCCACTGAGTTACTCCAGCAATGTTTTGGAATAAACTCTGTCTTCTACCCTCTAAGTTAATCTATTATCATCATCCTAACTTGTACATGATCCCGATAACTCATCAGCTCACTGTTAACCACTTTGATTTGAGATTAGAAGAATAAGGGGCAACCTCATTGAAACATATAGAGTAGTGAAAGGCTTGGATCGAGTGGATGTGGAGAGGATGTTTCCATGAGTGGGAGAGTCTAGGACTAGAGGTCATAGCCTCAGAATTAAAGGATGTTATTTTAGTGTGGAAATTTCTTTAGAGGGTGGTGAATCTGTGGAATTCTTTGCCAAATCAGTGGATATTTTTAAGGCAGAGATAGTTATATTCTTGAATAGTACAGGTGTTAGAGGTTATGGGGAGACAGCAGGAGTATGGGGTTGGAGGGAGAGATAGATCAGCCATGATGGGCCAAATGGCCTAATTCTACTCCTATCACTTATGGCAATATGATTTTAGAGATCCTACCCTTGTTCTAATCTCCCTTTTCCAATAATTCTAATGAGCCTTGCAGACTCCTTCAGTTACAGCTTATAGTCGCACAGTCACGGAGTGATACAGTGTGGAAACAGGCCTAACTTGGCCACACCGCCCAACATGTCCCACCTACACTAGTCCCACATGCCTGTGTTTGGTCCATATCCCTCCAAAACTGTCCTATCCATATACCTATCTAACTGCTTCTTAAACCTCAAATACCTCCTCCGGCAGCTTGTTCCATACATACCCACAACCCTTTGTTTGAAAAAGTTACCCCTCAGATTTATATTAAATCTTTTCCCCTTCACCGTAAACCTATGTCCTCTGGTCCTCGATTCCCCGACTCTGGGCAAGAGACTCTGTGCATCTACACGATCCATTCCTCTCATGATTTTATACACCTCTATAAGATCACCCCTCATCCTCCTGCGCTTCAGGGAATAGAGTCCCGTACTACTCAACCTCTCCCTATAGCTTAGACCCTTGAGTCCTGGCAACATTCTTGTAATATCTCTCTGTACCCTTTCCTATAACATGGTGCCTTCTTCTTCTTCTGTTGTGTGTCTTTTAGACCTGCAGCTCCGTTGAGGCGAGCCAGGCCAACGTGTCATCGTCCAGGTCAATCAGACCTCGTTTGCCATTCGGTGGCCGGTGTTTGGGGCAACTGGTGACTATGTGTTCCACTGTCTGTGTTGGGTCCCCACACTCGCAGGAGGCGCTGTCCACGAGGCCCCACCTCTTCATCGCTAACATGGTGCCCAGAACTGAACACAATACTCTAAATATTTGGTCTTTGGTCATCTTCAATTTGAATCACTGAAATGGTAACTGTTACTTACATTAAGTTTTCTTTTCTCAGTGCTGTTAAGGCAAGCTTGCACTGATAATACTGCAAGATGTAATGAATAGCTCTGGCCTCACCACAAGAGACCCAGGTTTGATCCTGACCTCAGATGCTATCTGTGTGTAGTTTGCAAATTCACCCTGTGGTTTTCCACCGAGTGTTCCAGTTTCCTCCCACATCCCTAAGACGTGCAGGTTTGTAGGTTATTTGGCCCTCTGTAAAGAGCCTTCAGTGTGTTGGGAGTGGATGAGAAAGTCGGATAACATGGAACTAGTGTGAACGGGTGATCGATGGTTGGTGTGAACACAGTGGGTTGAAGGGCTTGTTTCCATGCTGTATCCCTACAACTAATGTCAACCTATTTACTTTTGTTAATTACTTCCAGCATGTTTATTGCTGCGATTTCTTGGTGAAAGTGACTTCTTTGGAACTG
This sequence comes from Malacoraja senta, assembly GCA_038087875.1. NCBI lineage: Eukaryota > Metazoa > Chordata > Chondrichthyes > Rajiformes > Rajidae > Malacoraja > Malacoraja senta. Next base: position 35,124 of record JAXLNO010005279.1, on the reverse strand, counting down.
CTGGGGCTTTTGAAGCTATTATGAGGGGAACACAATATGCGTGGTGTGTAGGAAAGCTGTTCCTGGTGTCAACTTCTGTACATCGGTGAGACCAAGCGCAGGCTCGACGATTGTTTCGCTGAACACCTCCGCTCAATCCGTCTTAACCTACCTGATCTCCCGGTTGCTCAACACTTTAAATCCCCCTCCCATTCCCAATGTGACCTTTCTGGCCTGGGCCTCCTCCATTGTCAGAATGAGGCCCAGCACAAATTGGAGGAACAGCACCTCATATTTCGCTTGGGCAGCTTACACCCAAGCGGTATGAACATTGACTCCTCTAACTTCAAATAGCCCTTGCTTTCCCTCTCTCTCCATCTCCTTCCCCTTCCCAGTTCTTCCACCAGTCTTACTGTCTCCAACTACATACTATCTCTGTCTCACTCGCTCCCCTGACATCAGTCTGAAGAAGGCTCTCGACCCGAAATGTCGCCCATTCCTTCTCTCCAGAGATACTGCCTGTCCTGCTGAGTTACTCCAGCATTTTGTGTCTACAATATGCAGGATAATAATTCAGTTACTTACAGAGCAGAGTAATCCCTTTGACAACACAATGGAGTGGGAGAATGCCAAGAGTGCTGTGATCCATAGTGAAATGCTTGTTACCATTTTGGTACAGCGTATTTTATACATGCCATTTGTTATAACGAAAGATAACATGGCATATTGAAGACTTGTAACCCAAAGAGCCAAAGGCATTTCAGTGAGAATTTGTAGTGAGCTTTCATACATCAAGGAATTAGTATATATTTAAAAATATTTTGTATAATTTATTTTTGAATGCTTCTAAATGTCAGGGAAATCAAAATCTTTCCATGTCCTTGACAACAAGAAAAGCTGGAGCACTGTCTTGCTAGTTATCAGATATTATGGCGGCACAGTGGTAGAGCTGCTGTCTTATAACGTCAAAGACCTGGGTTCAATACTGACTACAGGTGCCGTCTGTAGAAGTTTGTATGTTCTCCCCGTGACTGGGTTTTCTCCGGGTGTTCTGGTTTCCTCCCACATTCCAAAGACATACAGGTTTCTAGGTTAATTGGCTTCGGTAAAAATTGTAAATTGTCCCTAGTGTGTAGGATAGTGCTAGTGTAAGGAGTTAAACGCTGGTCGGCGCTAACTCAGTGGACTGAAGGACCTGTTTCTGCACTGTATCTCAAGTCTAAATCAGAGTTTTATTTTATCTGATTTGTGAGTAGGGTTGTTAAGACCTGCCCACGATGCATGCTGCCACTCTGGGTCCTGTCTTTTCAGATACGTAGCGTGTTTCCCTGCAAGTGGGGACAGGGATTTATAGCTCAGAGAGAACACTAGCAGCCTACAAGTTTCAGTTCTGTATCTTTAGTTGCCGATGTAAAATTGATCATCTTTTCACTGACTGGATAGCAGGCAACAAAATAACATTTCACCGTACCTCGATACAAATGATAATAAACTAAATTAAAGTAAATACGGCTTTGGGAAGATTACAGGACTATCCCAACTAACACAACATAATACTAGCCCAACTAACACAACATAATACTAGCCCAACTAACACAACCAAATACTAAGTAAATAATGTGAAGAAAACTCAATAACATATTCATTTAATAAAGGTACAACATGGAAACTGGCCCTTCGCCTACCGAGTCCACACCGACCATTGATCACCCGTTCACATTTGCCATCCCACTTTTGCATTCACTCTACCAGCTGCCCTCAAAGGGATTTGAGAAAACAAAATCACTGGACCATCTCCTGAAATTATTTGAAGGCACGGGTTATTCATTGGGAATGATCAGCCATGATCACAATGAATGGCGGTGCTGGCTCAAAGGGCCGAATGGCCTCCTCCTGCACCTATTTTCTATATTTCTATGTTTCTATTAAAGGATTAGAATGGTTAAAAGTGAATGTGAAAAATCCTCCCCTTTAACTTTGTTTCCCTTTGCAGAGTCACTACTGTTTTCTAGCATATTCTGTTTTAATTGCAAAAAATTATCCTACGTCCCCCAGAATCACCTGAAGGACATCCGAACGGCAGTGATATCCAGGAGAGGATCATACCGTTTACGTGACGGCCATTTTAAATATGCGTTTGGAAGTAGCATCAATCACCAGCCATAGTTAAAGAACAGCATTATTGCTTACAACAACATTATTGACTGGTAAGGAATATATCAAATGTATATTGACGTTAATTTGTTGAAGAAAATATTATGGAAACAAAAAAGAAACTTAACATGTATTTGTGAGAGAAATCCATAATTAATTTGTTGAAGAAAATATAGATAGGAAAGTGAAAGGTTAACATGTATTTGTGAGAGAAAGCCATAAAAGTTCACAAATAATGGTTTGTCATTGCTCTTAATCTCTGCAGTTATTTTAATCTTGTCATGTAATAATTGTTTTTCCCTCAGTTCATCTAAATTCTTGCTGACTCCTCCAGCCAGCTGTGTTGTAGTATAAGGCATAGGTTTGGAATGTATATCTTTCATTCAGTCACTTTTCGTTTTGCTCCCAGCTTCAGAACCAATTAGACTTTGCGGTGACCTTTTTAAATTCAGGGGTTGAAATCGAGCTCTGGATTACTTGAGTTCCACGTTCAGGAAGCCAGTGATTCATCGGAGGAGTTGAAAAGCCACTGACAAACATTTTGGGGTTTCTGGCGAATGACATTTCTATTGAATGACAATAAAGTTCCCAAGATTCCAAGATTATACACTTTGCTACATATGGTGTTGCTTCACTGTACTTACTTTTCCATCTTCACCTCTGGTCTCATGGAATGACAGAGCTGTCTTTTGAGGAAAGATTTAGTGAATTGGACTTATTTTTGCTGCAATTTAAATGAGTGAGAGGTTTAATTTAGTTTAAAGATACAGTGTGGAAGCAGACCCTTCAGCTCATGGTCAGCACAGACCAATAATCACCCGTCCACCAATCCTAAGTTATCCCAGTTTCCCATCCTACACATGGTAAGATTGGGCATTTTGGGTGCCTGACAAAATCAAGGATTTCTGCTTTTGTAAAGCCTGCTTGACATCTTATGCAAAAGCTGCAAAGACCACGAGGATCATGGGTCCAGAGTGTCTGTGGCCAAGGCAAACAGCTTATTGCATTTTCATTTCACTTCCACTGCCATTGCAGTTTCAAGGACACGGCAGGCCAAGCCAAACAGCTGATTGAATTTTCATTTCACTTCCATTGCCATTGCAGTTTCATGGACAGGGCAGGCCAAGCCAAACAGCTGATTGCATTTTCATTTCACTTCCACTGCCATTGCAGTTTTAAGGACAGGGCACGGCAAGCCAAACAGCTGATTACATTTTCATTTCACTTCCAGTGCCATTGCAGTTTCAAGCACAGGGCAGGCCAAACAACCAATTTCATTTTCATTAAGGGCTAACAAATCATTTATTGCAAGTACATTGCAGACTCACAGTTCACTTGATTCACAGCTTAGAATGGTAGTCGTGGCATCTCACTCACAATCTTGCTGAGTGAGGCATGTCCACGCATCCGGGGTTTTATCGTTCCTCCCCCAGAAGGGGCGTTACCTTCATCGCAGCGATTGACAGGCGAGAGCATCTCAAGGTTTTTTAAACACTCATAACTCTTTTATTTTTCATCGATGGGAAAAATCCCTGGGGCCTGATCAGCAGAGGAGGACTATGAGTATGATGGCAAAAAATCATAGCAATATATGGTAGCGTTTATTTTCTAAAATCAATATACAGCGCAGATAGATGGAAGTGGTCAAGATGAGACTTTTAATTATATAGATAATGGTCTTGCTATCGTGTTTGGCATGGACATTGTGGGCCGAAGGGTCTGTTCTTGTCCTGCACTGTTCGGCATGTTCTATATTATAAATCTAAAAGCTTCCTTAAGCTGGAAGTGTGTAAATGTACAATCTGATATCTATCGCAATAGCAGGAAATCACTGTCACCTTTTGAATCAAAATATTCTAGCCACCTTTACTCAGTGTGGAAATGTCAAAGACCACAGGACGTAGCTTTAAGGAGAGAAGGGCATAATTTAAAGATGTTCAGAGCTAGCTTTTTTTAGACACAAGTTTGTGGGTGCCTGGAAAGCACTGCCAGAACTGGTGGTGAAGGCAGATAAGTGGCGTTTTAGAGGCCTTTAAATGGGCAGCACGGTGGCACAGCGGTAGAGTTGCTGCCTTATAGTGCAAGAGTCCCGGGTTCGATCCTGACTACGGGTGCTGCCTGTGCGGAGTTTGTACGTTCTCCCCATGACCTTTGTAATCCATTTCCTTCAGCAACTCTACTGGTGTGCCACTGTGTCACGACTTGTGTTGAAGTTGATACTACAGCAGCTAAATGGCCAGAACACCAAATTAATAACACGATCATTAATAATAATAACATTAATAACCTGAATTAAAACGGTTATGGGCACATTGGAAAAAACCCAATATACCACAGTTAATTAGTTTTATTTTATTTTAGCTTCGAAAACTTTTGGCATGGGCATAGTAATGGGTTTGCACAAGATTAACGGCAAATTGCACATTGCCTCATTTAATCCACTATTAGCTGTCTTTGGTTCCAAGTCTGTCTTTAAACTTCACGTGCCAACATTTCCAGTTTATCTTAACATTACTAGAATGCTGTTCCTACTTTCAACTGAGAGTGGAGCTATTTTCAAGGTACACCTAGACTTGCTGGACGTTCATTTAGAATCTGGGCTTTTCCAGAACAAACCAATGCAACATTTCAGGTCTCGACCCAAAACGTGACCTCCATGTTCTCCAGAGGTGGTAACTGACCTGCTGAGTTACTCCAGCACTTTGTGTCTTTTTTTTTGTAAACCAGCATTTGTAGTTCCTTGCTTCTAAATTAATCTATACTCCAACGTACATTTTAAAGGTGGAGATTGACAGATTCTTGATCAGTACTGGTGTTTTGGGGAGATGGGGGGAGAATGGGATTGAGAGGGAGAGATAGATCAGCCATGATCGAATGGTGGATTAGACTTGATGGGCCTCATGGCCTAATTCTGCTCCTATAATTTATGAACAGGCCTGAAGAAGTCTCGAACCTAACTGCTGCCTATTTGTCTTCAGAGATGTTGCCTGACCCGCTGAATTACTTCAGCGCGCTTTTATTTAAACATGGGCTTGTACTTCCTTCAGTCTTGAAAGCACAATATTATTAGTCCTCCTCTAGACTGAACCGTTGCTGCCTGCCTTTCCTCTTGGTGCTAAATGTCTATGTAAACAAACCGCAAAAAATGCAAACTGCAAATAAGTCAATGTTCTCCAGCGATGCTGTCTGGCCCGTTGAGTTACTCCAGCACTCTGTTGTTCTTTTGCTGCAAAATCAAAGGTTAGGTTGATGTGGAATCTGCCTTCCCAAGTAAGTCAGATTATCAGGATCTCTTATCTCGAGCACTTCAATACGCACATGTTCTCTCTCAGAGTTAGGTGCCAAATGACATGTATAACTCATCCAGTTGGCAATAAAATCTCCACAGGTTTCTGCTAACATTGGTGTGTGTTTCTGTGTGTGTCTGTGTGTGTGTGCATGTGTGTCTGTTTGTGGCTGTGTGTGTCTCTGTGTGTTTGTGTGTCTGTGTGTGTGTCTGTGTGCGTGTGTGTGTGTGCGTGTCTATGTGTGTCTGTGTCTGTATGTGCGTCTCTGTGTTTGTGTGTGTGTCTGTGTGTTTCTGCGTGTGTATGTGTCTCTGTGTGTGTGTGTGTGTCTGTTTCTGTCTGTGTGTATGTGTGTCTGTGTATCTGTGCGTATGTGTGTCTGTGTGTGTGTGTGTGTGTGTGCGTCTCTGTGTGTGTTTGTGTGTGTTTCTAGTTTTCCCTTGACCACAGTAGTGCCACGACTTCTGCAGGGATTTAACATTCCGAGACTAGTTGTAGATTCGAACGATACCACTTAATGGTTTAGCTTAGTGATACAGGATGGAAATGGGTCCTTCGGCCCACAGCCAAAACTGACCATAGATCACCCATTCACACTATAGTTCTATGCTATCCCACTTTCCCATTCACTCCCTGGGGCTATCTCTAGAGGCCGATTAACCTACAAACCCATACGTCTTTGGAATTTGGAAGGATACCAGAGGAAGCCAGATTGTGTTAGTTTTAGTTTTAGTCTTCGGTCCACTGAGTCCACACCGACCATTGTTCACCCATTCAGTAGGTTCACGTTGTCACACTTTTTGCATCCTACACACTAGAGGCCAATTAACTGACAAAAACCCCACGTCTTTAGAATGCAGAAGGAAACTGGAGCACCTGGACTAAATTTGCACGGTCACGGAGAGAACGTGCAAACTCCATACAAACAGCGCCAGAGGCCATGATCAAACCCCGATCTCTGGCTTTGTGAGATAGCTACTTTACCAGCTGCACCACTGTGCCACCCTAAAGGTTTTGATCAAAGTTCCAAGATGCAATTATTGCTAATGTAACAAGTTTTCAATATGCAACACGGTTGATTGCAATTGTGATCCTGCCCTCTTTTCAGTTATGGTATCTTTGTTTGTGTATGAGCTACCAGGCTCTAGATTTGTAATGCATCCCACACTAGATTGAAGACCCCCAACTTTAGCAGGATCGAAACGTACATTCCTTAACGGTGTATTTTTGATGTAAGTTTGACATTAGGTAGACACAAAATGCTGGAGTAATTCAGCGGGACAGGCAGCATCTCTGGAGAGAAGGAATGGGTGACGTTTCGGGTCGGGACCCTTCCCCAGATGCTGAAGACATTGGGTAGCTGTGTGTTTTGGTGGGAAGCTCAGTATCGTTCCCATTGCTCTTGTGTTGTTCATCCACCTTACTAACGGTAAAATGGCCATGTTGTTCTCTGGCCCATATTAAGGTGTCAATGTGAGGTTATATAATATGTATGCACATTTGCTACATCATAGAGTTGTACAGTATGGGAACAGACCCTTCAGCCCAACTTGCCCACTCCAACCAACATGCCTCGTCTACATTGGTCCCACCTGCCTGCATTTGGCCCATATCCCTCTAAAGCTGTCCTATCCAAGTACCTGTCTAACTGTTTCTTAAACGTTGGGATAGTCCCCGCCTCAACCAACCTCATTGTGTGAAAAAAGCAAGTAGCCTGAAGAAGGGTCTCGACCCGAAATGTCACCTATTCCTTTTTCTCCAGAGATGCTGCCTGACCCGTTGAGTTACTCCAGCTTTTCGTGTCTAACTTCGGTGTAAACCAGCATCTGCAGTTCCTTCCCACACAAGTCGCCCACCTCCACTCACCAACTTCCAATAGTTATGAAGATCCCTCTTGTCAAGTTTGGCAGATGTCAAGGGTAGAAATGCAGGTGAGAGCCCCTTGGGAAAACCAAGCGTGCAGATGCTGCAAAACACGAAACAAAATGCTGGAAACTCTCTCAGCAGGTCAGGCAGCATCTGTGGAAGGAGAAACATTAACATTTCAGGTACGGGACCCTTCATTTGTTTTTGACCATTCAAAGCATTAATTATTTTTTTTTGTTTGGAACTGTAAACATGCTGGCAAAACAAACTTCTTATCTACAATTCGGAATTTGTGCAAACTGAATGAGATATGCCAGTTATTTGTCTGGCATTGCCCTGAAGTTTGCATAGACCAGGGAAGAACAGCTCTTGGGTTGGGCTTTGAAAGTAACACTGTAATTTATTGAAGGAGAACTCTTGCTGATGCTCACAAGTTTGTACACTATGTACAAAGAGTCTGAAGATGGATCTCGACCCGAAACGTCACCCATTACTTCTATCCAGAGATGAGTTGCAAATACATCGACAGCTGCAAATACATCGCTGGCAGAGGAGCTCAACCACATTTTTGCCCGTTTCGAGAGAGGTCCAAATGAAAGAACCTCTCCCCAACTGGACCCTGCTGACCAGCCACTCACCCTCCAGTTAGAGGAGGTAAAGCAGGCCCTGAGAACTGTTAATGCTAGTAAGGCTGCTGGCCCGGATGAGATCCCAGGCAGGGTGCTCCGGGACTGTGCTCACCAGCTCGCTGGGGTATTCACAGACATTTTTAACCTTTCCCTAGCACACTCCTCCGTGCCAACGTGCCTGAAAACCACCACTATCATCCCGGTGCCCAAGCAGACAAACATCAATCCCTCAATGACTACAGGCCCGTTGCTCTTACATCTGTAGTCTCCAAGTGCTTTGAAAGGCTGGTCCTAGGTCACCTTAAATTATCTCTCCCCCCCTCACTCGACCCACACCAGTATGCATATAGGGCTAATAGATCTACAGAGGATGCCATAAACACTGTCCTCCATGTTGCACTACAACACCTAGAGGAGAAGGGGTCATATGTCAGGATGCTTTTTGTTGATTACAGCTCAACTTTTAATACAATCATACCCAGCAAGCTGATCACAAAAATGCTAGACCTTGGCCTCAGCAGTCAACTGTGTCGGTGGATATTGGACTTTCTCAGTGAACAACCACAGACGGTGAGACTTGGACCCTACACCTCGACATCCCTGACCCTCAGCACAGGAGCACCACAGGGCTGTGTGCTCAGTCCGCTCCTCTACGCCCTATACACACATGACTGCTTGCCCCATCACCCCGCAAATAGGATCATAAAATTTGAGGACGATACAACCGTGGTGGGGCTCATCTCAAATGGGAACGAGGACGCCTATAGAGAGGAGGTGCACAGACTTTCTGAGTGGTGTGCTCACAACAATCTCTCTCTGAACACTAAAAAGACAAAGGAGATCATCACTGATTTCAGGCGACATAGAGCGGAGCTCAGGCCACTGGAGATAGGGGGCGAGGAGGTGGAGAGGGTGCCTAGTTTTAAATTTCTGGGGATCAACATCAGTGAGGATCTTAAATGGTCTGTGAACTCTGCTGTAGTTGTAAAAAAGGCGCAACAGAGACTTTACTTCCTCAGAACACTGAGGAAGGCCCATCTGTCTGCTAAACTGCTGGAGTCTTTCTACCGCTGTTCGGTAGAAAGCATACTGACTTACTGCATAACTGCCTGGTTTGGGAACTGTTCAGCAGCTGACAGAGCAGCTCTCCAGAGGGTGATAAAAACTGCCCAGGGTATCATTGGACTCCCCCCTGCCCCCTCTGGAGGACATTTACCACTCCAGATGCTGCAGCAGGACCTGTAATATCGTGAAAGACATTACACATCCTTGTCACCACCTTTTCACACTGCTGCCCTCAGGTAAAAGGTACAGGTCGCTAAAGTCACGCACTGCCAGACTCAAAAACAGCTTTTACCCATCAGCAATCTTGGAACTGAACTCTGTCTCGGGAGCGGGTTATGGGGAAGGAGGGAGGGTGGGAGACAGTGTTAATTTATGTAAATGTGAATCCATGGGTGGGTTTGGGGAGGGAGTGTAAAAAGTTTGAGTATGTGAATGTTTGAAGTTCTTTTAAATGGAGAGACACAGTAATCTCATTGTATGTGACACATGCAATGACAATAAAGCATTCTGATTCTGAGTTACTCCAGCATCATCCAGTGTCAATCTATGATTCACAAAATAATGCAGTCATATTCTCTCACCGTCACTTGGGCTAGGAATTGCTCAACTGCACAACCAGAGAGCAGTGCTGAACTACTATCTACCTTATTGGTGACCCTCGGACTATCCTTGGTCAGACTTTGCTTGCTTTACCTTGCACTAAACATTATTGCCTTATATCTGTACCTTGTAAATAGCTCGATTGTAATGACGTCTTGTCTTTCTGTTGACTGGATAGCACATGACAAAAACCTGTTCACTGTACCTTGGTACACGTGACAATAAACTAAACTGAACTGAACTGAGAAAAATCAACAGAGAAATTTGTGGGCTGTCAAATCAAAATCGCTTTCTGCATTTCATTATACAGCATGGCAACAGGCCCTTTGGCCCAACATGCCCACGCCGGCCAACCTGTCCCAGCTACACTCGTCCCACCTGCCGGCATTTGGCCCATAGCCCTCCCAAACTATCCTAACCATGTACCAGTCTTAAGGTTTCTTAAATGTTGGGATAGTCCCAGCCTCAACTATCTCCTCTGGCAGCTTGTTCCTTACACCAACCACCCTCTGTGTGAAAAGGCTACCCCTCAGATTCCTGTTAAATCTTATCCCCATCACCTTAAGCCTTTGTCCTCTGGTCCTCGATTCCCCTACTCTGGGCAAGAGACTCTGTTCATTTACCCGATCTATTCCTCTCATTTATGGGGAAGCACTAGGTGCAGATACCTGTCCGATGTTAGGAAGCTTTCTAGTTGAGGCAGAGTGCGATTACCTGTGGGAACAGGGTTACCAACTTTCCCACTCCCAAATAAGGGACAAAAAGTCAAAATACGGGATAAATTCCCGAGGGCAATTCGTTGACTGACTCGGCCGTGGTCTGGTGAACGATAAGTTGGCCCAGGTGCTGGACTGCACACAAAGCCCAGCCGGCGGGCCAGCTGAGGAGTTTTAGCCCAAACTACATTGCGCGCAAAGTCCGGCACCCTATCCAACTCATGAACCGATGATCGGCCATGAGAAGGAGGGGTGGTGGTGTCAGCGGTAAGCGAAGGTTCGAAGGACGGTCAGCTGGCCGGGCTGCACACCGACGTGGCCACGGGCGAGGTGCTGCTGCTGCACTCCAGGGGCTGCACTACGTTGGGCTGGGTGACGCGGGGCTGGACGCGGCGCTCCAAACTGACAGTCCCCTCGACGCGAGTAGTAGCAGTCAAATATGGGACAAGGGTGGTCCCTTATGGGACAAACCAATTTAGCCCAAAATCCGGGATGTCCCGGCTAATACGGGACAGTTGGCAACCCTATGTGGGAATTGGAATCATAGTTATACAGCAAGGAAACAGGCCTTTCAGCCCATCTGTTTAAAATACAAGATTAAAATTGTGTATGTCCACCCTGGTTTCATATCCCTGTTGTGCGATGTCTAGGATTTCTGAAAGTAACACACTAGGTACAACATTCGGAGATCGATGGGATAAACGCTGTGTTTTTTGCCCTTCAAGGTTGATGACATTCCCTTCACTGTGCAAAGCACTAGGCCATGAATTCTCTTCTGTGTGTAAATATTCTTTAAAAAATGATTCATTATGGAGCAGGAGTTTCTAAATAACTTAAGTACCAGCGTAACCAAAACAGACTAACAGGTTGTTTGTTGTGTAAGAAGGAACTACAGATGCTGTTTAAACTGAAGATAGACACAAAAAGCTGGAGTAACTCAGCGGGAGAGGAAGCATCTCTGGAGAGAAGGAATGGGTGACGTTTCGGGTTGAGACCTTTCTTCAGACTGGTTAGGGATAAAGGAAACAAGAGATATAGACGGTGATGTAAAAGTTGTTTAAAAGTACGATGAATGAAAGATATGTAAAAAAGTGATGATGATAAAGGAAACAGGCCATTGTAAGCTGTTTGTAGGGTGAAAATGAGAAGCTGGTGCGACTTTGGTGGGGAGGGATACAGAGAGAGAGGGAATGCCGGGGCTACCTGATGTGGGAGAAATCAAGATTCGTACCACTGGGCTGTAAGCTGCCAAGCAAAATATGAAATGCTGTTCCTCCAATTTGTGTTTAGCTTCACTCACTCTGACAATGGAGGAGACTGAAGACAGAAAGGTTTGTGTGGGAATGGGAAGGAGAATTAAAGTGTCCTGCAACCGGGAGATCAGGTTGGTTCAGGTTGGAGAAGGCAATTCTGGATTTAGTGTTATGTAATGAACCAGATTTGATAAAGGAACTTGAGGTGAAGGAGCCATTAGGAGGTAGTGACCATAATATTGCCAAGTTTAATCTACAATTGGAGAGGGAGACGGGTAAATTGGAGGTGTCAGTGTTACAGTTGAATAAAGGGCACTATGGAGCCATGAGGGAGGAGCTGGCCAAAGTTCACTGGAAAGATACCATAGCAGGGATGACAGTGGAACAACAATGGCAGGTATTTCTAGGAATAATACAGAAGGTACAGGATCAGTTCATTCCAAAGAGGAAGAAAGATTCCAAGGGGAGTAAGAGGCGACCGTGGCTGACAAGGGACGTCAGGGACTGTATAAAAATAAAAGAGAAGAAGTACAACGTAGCAAAGATAGGCGGGAAGCAAGAGGATTGGGTAATGTTTAGAAGAAGATAACTAAAAAGACAATACGTAGAGAAAAGATGAGGTACGAAGGTAAGGTAGCCAAGAATATAAAGGAGGATAGTAAAAGCTTATTTAGGTTTGTGTAGTGGAAAAATGTAGTTAAGACCAAAGTTGGACCCTTGAAGACTGAAAAGGGTGAATTTATTATGGGGAACAAGGAAATGGCAGATGGGTTGAACAGGTACTTTGGATCCGTCTTCACTAAGGAGGACACAAACAATCTTCCTAATGTACTAGTGGCCAAAGGATCCGGGGTGACGGAGGAACTGAAGGAAATCCACATTAGGCAGGAAATGGTGTTGGGTAGACTGATGGGTCTGAAGGCTGATACATCCCCAGGGCCTGCTGGTGTGTATCCCAGGTTACTTAAGGAAATGGGTCTAGAAATCATGGACGCATTGGTGATCATTTTCCAATGTTCTATAGATTCAGGATCAGTTCCTCTGGATTGGAGGGTAGCTAATGTTATTCCACTTTTTAAGGCGGGAGAGAGAAAACAGGGAATTATAGACCAGTTAGCCTGACATCGGTGGTGGGGAAGATGCTGGTCAATTATGAAAGATGAAATAGCGGCATATTTGGATAGCAGTAACAGGATCGGTCCGAGTCAGCTTGGATTTACGAAGGGGAAATCGTGCTTGACTAATCTTCTGGAATTTTTTGAGGATGTAACTTGGAAAATGGTCAATAGACAGCCAGAGGATGTAGTGTACCTGGAATTTCAGAAAGCATTTGATATGGTCCCAAGGAGATTAGTGGGCAAAATTAGGGTACATGGTATTGGGGGTAGAGTGCTGACATGGATATAAAATTGGTTGGCAGACAGAAAACAAAGAGTAGGGATTAACGGTGACTAGTGGGGTACCGCAAGGCTTGGTGCTAGGACCACAGCTATTTCCAATATACATCAATGATTTGGATGAAGGAATTCAAAGTAACATTAGCAAATTTGCAGATGACACAAAGCTGGGTTGCAGTGTGAACTGTGAGGATGATGCTATGAGAATGCAAGGGGACTTGGTATCAAAAATAGGAAGGCAGATTACTATCTAAATGGTGTCGAGTTGGGAAAAGGGGAAGTACAAAGGGATCTGGGGGTCCTTGTTCATCAGTCTGTTAAAGTAAGCATGCAGGTACAGCAGGCAGTGAAGAAAGCGAATGGCATGTTGGCCTTCATAACAAGAGGAGTTGAGTATAGGAGCAAAGAGGTCCTTCTGCAGTTGTACAGGGCCCTAGTCAGACAACATCTGGAGTATTGTGTACAGTTTTAGTCCCCTAATTTGAGGAAGGACATTCTTGCTATTGAGGGAGTGCAGCATAGGTTTACAAGGTTAATTCCCAGGATGGTGGGACTGTCATGTGCTGAGAGAATGGAGCAGCTGGGCTTGTGCACTCTGGAGTTTAGAAGGATGAGAGGGAATCTTATTGAAACATATAAGATTGTTAAGGGTTTCGACACGCTAGAGGCAGGAAACATGTTCCCGATGTTGGGGGAGTCCAGATCCAGGGGCCACAGTTTAAGAATGAGGGGTAAGCCATTTAGAACGGAGATGAGAAAACACTTTTTCTCACAGTGAGTTGTGAGTCTGTGGAATTCTATGCCTCAGCGGGCGGTGGAGGCCGGTTCTCTGGATAATTTCAAGAGAGAGCTAGATAGGGCTCTTAAAGATAGCGTTGTCAGGCGATATGGGGAGGGCAGGAATGGCCTACTCCTGCATCTATTGTCTATTGTCTATTGTGTAGGGACAGGTGTTCCATCTCCTGTGGTTGCAGGGGAAATTGTGTGATGTGCTTGCTTAAATCCAAGAGTTATGCTCAAGACAAGGTCTTGTGCTGTAAGCCAAGGTTCAGTGAAAATCCCCAAGTAGTTACACTCAAAGTTTCTGTGTAAGTGACAGATGTTTTTAAAAAGACAAAACTCCAAAATGTAGCATGCAGCCATTAGTGAATAATACAGGATTAATCCTAGTTCAGAATTGTAGTTTTCCACTTAAACCACGTTGAATAATGCAGGCTTATTTTAAAATATAGCTGGGTGAGACATTTAGACAAGTAAAATACCTTCTGGTTTTTGGTCAGGTGCCAAGTAGAAACTGAACTCTCTGCTCGAACTGAAGCAGTAATGTCTGCCTCATATCTTTTGGAATGCATGAGGTAAACATTCAAACCACGTTCAAAATGTGTAGGAAGGAACTGCAGATGCTGCTTTACACCAGAGATAGACACAAAGTTCTGGAGTAACTCAGCAGGACAGGCAGCATCTCTGGAGAGAAGGAATGAATGAGTTTTTGGGTCAAGACACTTTGTGGGTTTGGTGACCCCAGAAGACTGCTCCATTTAGTTTGTGCAAATCGGGCCATTCGGCCCCACTGACATGTGCCTCCTATCCTACTTGCCAAGGTTAATGGTGGCAGGAGGAGTGAATTAATATTTTTCCTTCTTAGGGTTCCTTTTACCAATCTGTTACAAGAACAGCTGTGTCTAGCATTTATACAGTATATGCCTGAAGTAATCGAACTCCGCAATTGAATCTACAATGTTGTACACGTTCTTCTTCCTAACGTGTCTAATCTGATGTGCAACTATTTGGGTGGCACGGTGGCGCAGCGGTGGAGTTGCTGCCTTACAGCGCCAGAGACCCGGGGTCAATCCTGACTGGGGATGCTGCCTGTACCTTCTCCCTGTGACAGCGTGGGTTTTCTCCGGGTGCTCCGGTTTCCTCCCACACTCTACAGACCTGCAGGTTTTCTAGGTTAATTGGCTTAGGAAAATTTGTAAATTGTCCCTAGTGCGTAGGGTAGTGCTAGTGTACGGGGTGATCGCTGGTCGGCGCGGTCTCGGTGGGCGAAGGGCCTGTTTCCGCACTATATCCCTAAGGTTTAAATCAGCTTGTCTTAACTCATCTCATTCCCTTCCCCACTAAACCCTTTGTTAAAGTTAAAGATTGATAACCTGAGGTATAGAACATAGAACAGTACAACACAGGAACAGGCCCTTCGGCCCACAATGCCTGTGCTAAACGTGACACCACTGCCAACTCTTATCTGTTTGCACATTATCATTATCCCTCCATTCCCTGCCTATCCAAAAACCTGTTAAATGCCACTGTATCTGCCTCCACCACCCCTGGCAACACACTCAAGGGGCACTCTAACCTCTTATAACTTGCTCCACACATCTTTAAACTTTGCCCCACTCTCGTGAAAGCTATGCCCTCTAGTATTCCATCTCTGTCCTGGGAAAAGGTGGCGGGCACGGTGGTGCAGCAGTAGAGTTCCTGGCTTATACTGCTTGCAGTGCCAGAGACCCGGGTTCGATCCTGACTACGGGTGCTGTCAGTACAGATTTGTACATTTTCGCCTTGACCCGCGTGGGTTTTTTCCCGAGATTTCAGTTTCCTCCCAGGTTTGCAGGTTAATTTGGTATAAATGTAAATTGTCCCTAGTGTGTGCGGAGTAGTTTAATGCACGGGTATTGCTGGTTGACGTGGACTCGGTGGGCTGAAGGGCCTGATTCTGTGCTGTATCTCTAAACTAAACTAAAAAAGGTTCTGACTGTCTGGTTAAGATATGAGCACATGGGCTCACTGGTCTGAGGGCTATAGAAAGAATCTTGCACTTTGCTGACTTTCACAAGCAATGTTAAACTGAGACCAACGAGGTAACGCCAATAGTTTGTTTTAGAGAGATGGTGTGAAAACAGGCCCTTCCTCCCACCGAGTCCACGCCAACGAACGATCACCCATACACTAGTCCTATATTCCTCACACTAGGGGCAAATTACAGATGTCAATTAACCTACAAACCGGCACATCTCTAGAATGTGGGAGGAAACCAGAGCACCCGAAGGAAACCCACGTGGGTCACAGAGAGAACGTACAAACTACAAGCACGCGTAGTCAGGATCGAACCCGGGTCTCTGGCACTGTAAGGCAGCAACTCTTAGTCTATCGCTGCGCCACCATGCCGATCAATTCACTTGATGCTAAGGAAGTTGTATGTTAGCCCACTGCAAACTTCAAAACCCAATGAGATGTTCCTTCTCCATTTGGCACATCAAGTCCTCTCCGTCATTCAATCATATCTGGATTGGCATGGCTTAGAACATCAGAACAACCCTCTGCCACTGCCACTGATTTCTCAGGGACTACAAAGGGAAAATGCAGTCCAGTAATCCCTCTGTGTGCTTTATATCTGTCTGTTAAGGTGTTCAGATTTGTCAAATATTGAATTGCATTCCAACAGTGGAGTCTTTAGGTTTATAGAGTTAAGTGTGAAACTGATAAAGCAGAAGTATTTTTGTGCCAGGAACAAACTACACACTTTGACTATGGACAACTCTCATTTGGTAAATGTCAAAAATATTCTGCTGCTTTTTAAGTATTTTTCCCCAACAAGGTAGTGTGGCTCAGCATCAGAGTTGCTGCCTCAGAGCACCGGAGACCCGGGTGCTGTCTGTACAGAGTTTGTACGTTCTCCCCGTGACCCACGTGGGTTTTCTACAGGTGCTCCGGTTTCGTCCCACACACCAAAGACGTGCAGCTTTGTAGCTTAATTGGCTTTGGTAAAAAGTCCCCAGTGTGTAGGATAGTGCGGGTGTACAGGTGAATACTGGTCTGTGTGGACTCGGTGGGCCAAAGGGCCCGTTGCCACACTGTATCTCAAAACGAAAACACTTGAGATTTAATATTGTTTGCCTTTTATTTCTTGACAGATCTAAGTAGATTAAGACAACCCCTTATCCCCTGTGTTGATCAAATGAAGGGTTGTAATTGCCTAAGACCCTCCCCCACCTGCCCTTCACTTCTGCAGTAATAGAATCAAGCTCATAACTTTTGGAAACATCTTCCTTTAGTGTAGTTTCTACAAGTGGGGTTTAATTCAATGCAGATTTAACTTTCTCCTGTGAAGCATTATCTTGTCCATTACTCGGGTTTCATCAACGTATTTCATTTCTTGAACTGTCACCAGTTTCATGTTGACAGCAAAGTTGGAGCTTATGTGCATTGGCAATGTAGCTCTTTCATATAAGCAAGACACCAGCCAGACCATGAAGGAACAGAGTGCTGGAGTAACTCAGCGAGACCCTTCTTCAGGACCAGACATCAACGAGTGCTGGACTCACCATGACGTAGAAACATAGAAAATAGGTGCAGGATTAGGCCATTTGGCCCTTCGAGCCAGCACCGCCTTTCAATATGATCTCGGCTGATCATCCAAAATCAATACCCCATTCCTGCTATCTCCCCATATCCCTTGATTCTGTTAGCCCGAAGAGCCACATCCAACACTCTCTTGAAAACATCCAGTGAATTCGCCTCCACTGCCTTCTGTGGCAGAGAATTCCACAGATTTTCTGCGTGAAAAAGTTTTCCCTCTTCTGAGTCCTAAATGGTCTAACCCGTTATTCTTAAACTGTGACCCCTGGTTCTGAACATCGGGAATATTGTTCCTGCATCTAGCCTTCACTCCTTTAAGAATTTTATATGTTTCTCTAAGATGCCCTCTCATCCTTCTCATTTCCAGCGAATTCAAGCCCAGTCGACCCATTCTTTCATCATACGTAAGTCGTGCCATCCCGGGTATTAACCTGGTGAATTTACGCTGCACTCCCTCAATAGTAAGAATGTCCTTCCTCAATTTAGGAAAGATACAGAAGTGTGAAAACGCACACCTCCAGATTCATGGAAAATGTTTCTTACCAGCTGTTATCAGGCAACTGAATCATCCTACCAGAACCAGAGATGAGTGCTGAACTACTACCTCTCATTGGTGACCCTCGGACTATCCTTGCTGCCTTTATCTTGCACTAAACGTTATTCCCTTACCATGTATCTATACATTGTAAATAGCTCAATTGTAATCATGCATTGTCTTTCTGCTGACTGTTTTTAACACGCAACAAAAAGCTTTTCTCTGTACACGTGAGAATAAACTCAACTGAACTGAGTTCCTTGTATCTACCACTTGAGTCCAGTTGGTTATAACCACTGTGACCTGTGGTCATATGGTGAAGTGGTTTATTCCCTTCAGGGCCGGCCTTCCATTCATAAGATCGCAAGTTTGTAAACCATCATAATCAGAGGTGACCTCATAATGTGCCTGGCCGGTGACCTCACAGTGAACTGCATCCGTAACCATGAGAGACGGGCTCCATTCCATCTGTCAACTTGAAGTGGGTTCACCAAACCCATTCTGCCAGACATTGAAACAGCTGGTAGCTACTAGAGATCGAAACTCTAACCTTCACTGTGTGGATTAATAACCAAAGAAAGGAGTATCGAGAATGCCGGTGAAAAAGGACAGCGCCAAGCAGACTTACAAGAGGAGATCTAAGGTAGATCTGAATCTGTTAATAGACCAAGATAAAAGGTGGAGTGACTCAGCGGGTCTTATTCTTAAACTGTGACCCCTGGTTCTGGACTCCCCCTACTGCCACCTCTGACCTTTTCTTTATGGGAGAGAATCCTATCCATCAAGTGACAATCCTGTCTCCAATCTTCAACATCCCCCCCCCACCCCCTCCGCCTCTCCCCCTACCCACCCTTCTACCCTCTCTGGACCTTTTTATATCCACTGTTGGTACAACAACTGCCTTGGCTTCTCTACTCCACTGGCCCACTCAAACCGGAAGGGTCCTGACCTGACACGACAAATGTTAGGGAGCATCTCTGGAGAACATCTCTGGAGAAGGATATTGAATTATGTGAGGTAGGGGAAACAAGTAGAAAAGCTATGGAAACTATGAGATTAAAAGAAGAGGAAGTACTGACACTTTAAAAAATATATAAAAGTGGCTAAGTCTTGAGGGAAGTTAGTGTAGAAATAGCAGGGGCTATGACAGAAATATTTCAAATGCCATTAGAAACGGGAATAGTGCCGGAGGATTGGCGTACTGCGCGTGTTGTTCCATTGTATTAAAAGGGTTCTAAGAATAAACCTAGCAATTATAGACCTGTTAGTTTGACGTCAGTGGTGGGCAAATTAATGGAAAGGATACTTAGAGATAATATATATAAGCATCTGGATCAACAGGATCTGATTAGGAACAGTCAACATGAATTTTTGCCTGGAAGGTCATGTTTGACTAATCTTGAAAATTTTGAAAAGATTACTGGGGAAATTGATGAGGGTAAAGCAGTGGATGTTGTCTATATGGACTTCAGTAAGGCCTTTGACAAGGTTCCTCATGGAGGGTTGTTTAAGAAAGTTCAATTGTTGGGTATTAATGGTGGAGTAGCAAGATGGATTCAACAATGGCTGAATGGGAGATGCCAGAGAGTAATGGTGGATGGCTGTTTGTCAGGTTGGAGGCCGGTGACTAGTGGGGTGCCTCAGGGATCTGTGTTGGGTCCACTGTTGTTTGTCATGTACATTAATGATATGGATGGTGGTGTGGTAAATTGGATTAGTAAGTATGCAGATGATACTAAGATAGGTGGTGTTGTGGATAATGAAGTAGATTTTCAAAGTCTACAGTGATATTTAGGTCATTTGGAAGAGTCGGCTGAAAGATAGCAGATGGAGTTTAATGCAGATAAGTGTGAGGTGCTACATCTTGGCAGGACAAATCAAAATAGGACGTACATGGTAAATGGTAGCGAATTGAGCAATGCAGTTGAACAGAGGGATCTAGGAATAACTGTGCATAGTTCCCTGAAGGTGGAATCTCATGTAAATAGGGTGGTAAAGAAAGCTTTTGGTGTGCTGGCCTTCATAAATCAGAGCATTGAGTATAGAAGCTGGAATGTAATGTTAAAATTGTACAAGGCATTGGTGAGGACAATTCTGGAGTATGGTGTACAATTTTGGTCGGCTAATTATAGGGAGGATGTCAACAAAATAGAGGGAGTACAGAGGAGGTTTACTAGAATGTTGCCTGAGTTTCAACAACTAAGTTACAGAGAAAGGTTGAACAAGTTAGGTCTTTATTCTTTGGAACGCAGAACGTTAAGGGGGACTTGATAGAGGTCTTTAAATGATGAGAGGGTTAGACAGAGTTGACGTAGATAAGCTTTTCCCATTGAGAGTAGGGAAGATTCAAACAAGAGGACATGACTTGAGAATTAAGGAACAGAAGATTAGGGGTAACATGAGGGGGAACTCCTTTACTCAGAGAGTGGTAGCTGTGCGGAATGAGCTTCCAGTCGAAGTGGTGGAGGCAGGTTCGATTTTATCACTTAAAAATAAATTGGATAGGTATATGGATGGGAAAGGAATGGAGGATTATGGCCTGAGTGCAGGTAGATGGAACTTGGGGAAAATAAGTGTTCGGCACGGACTAGAAGGGCCGAGATGGCGTGTTTCCGTGCTGTAATTGTTATATGGTTATATGGTTATAACATGGATAGATGACATTTCACGGAGTGCTGGAGTAAGTCAGCGGGTCAGGCAGCATCTGTGGAGAACATGGATAGGTGACGTTTCACAGAGTACTGGAGTAACTCAGCGTGTCAGGCAGCATCTGTGAAGAACATGGATAGATGACGTTTCACAGATTGCTGGAGTAACTCAGCGGGTCAGGCAGCATCTGTGTAGAACATGGATAGGTGACGTTTCACAGGACAATGAAGCTAGTTGGAGAATGGTGGCCGATTAGGAAAAGGGGAGATGCAACGAGACCTGGGTGTCATGGCATATACCAGTCATTGAAAGTAGGAATGCAGGTGCAGCAGGCAGTGAAGAAAGCAAATGGTATGTTAGCATTCATAGCAAAATGATTTGAGTATAAGAGCTGGGAGGTTCTATTGCAGTTGTACAGGGTCTTGGTGAGACCACACCTGGAGTATTGCATACAGTTTTGGTCTCCTAATCTGAGGAAAGACATTCTTGCCATAGAGGGTGTACAGAGAAGGTTCAGCAGACTGATTCCTGGGATGGCAGGACTTTCATATGAAGAAAGACTGGATAGACTCGGCTTATTCACGCTAGCATTCAGAAGATTAAGGTGGGATCATATAGAAACTTACAAAATTCTTAAGGGGTTGGACAGGCTAGATGCAGGAAGATTATTCCCGATATTCGGGAAGTACAGAACTAGGGGGTCACAGTTTAAGGATAAGAGGGAAGTTTTTTAGGACCGAGATGAGAAAATCATTTTTTACACAGAGAGTGGTGAATCTGTGGAATTCTCTGCCACAGAAGGTAGTTGAGGCCAGTTCATTGGCTATATTTAAGAGGGAGTTAGATGTGGCCCTTGTGGCGAAAGCGATCAGGGGGTATGGAGAGAAGGCAGGGATGGGATACTGAGTTGGATGATCAGCCATGATCATATTGAATGGCGGTGCAGGCTCGAAAGGCCGAATGGCCTACTCCTGCACCTATTTTCTATGTTTCTAACTACGGTTGGGGATGGGTGGAGAGAGAGGGAAGGCAAGGGTTACTTGAAGTTGGAGAAATCAATATTCATATCGCTGAGTTGTAATCTGCCTGTCCTGCTGAGTTACTCCAGCATTTTGTGTCTATCTTCAGTGTAAACCTGCATCTGCTGTTCCTGCACATTTTGTCTTGCCCACATTGACCAAGATGCCCCATCTACACTAGTTCCTCCTGCCTGCATTTGTTCCATATCTCTCCATGCCTATCCTATCCATGTACCTGTCAAGAGTGTTTTATTGTCATATGTCACAAACTGAACTATTAAATGCTGACTTACGATAGGATAGAACTTTATCTATCCAAGGAGGGAAATTGTTCTGCCAACAGTCATTACAATACAAGATAAAGACGGTCATGGTGGCGCAGCGGTAGTGTTGCTGCCTCACAGCAAATGCACGCCGGAGACCCAGGTTCGATCCCGATTACGGGTGCTGTCTATACGGAGTTTGTACGTTCTCCCCGTGACCTGCGTGGGTTTTCTCTGAGATCTTCGGTTTTCTCCCACACACCAAAGACGTACAGGATTGTAGGTTAATTGGCTTTGGTAACATTGTAAATGTCCCTAGTGTGTGGAGTAGTGCTAGTGTACGGGATGATCGCTGGTTAGTGTTAATGTGCGGGGATCGCTGGTTGCCACGGACCCGGTGGGCCGAAGGGCCTGTTTCTGCGCTGTATCTCTAAACTAAACTAAACTAAACTAAACATGAAACATGAAATTAAAGTGATGAGTGGAAAGGATTGCGGATGTGCAAAGATTGGGGAGGGGGAGGGGGTTAGTCAGTCTACCCCATGACAGAAGGGGGTGGAGTTGTACAGTTTGATAGCCATAGGGGAGCAGGATCTCCTGTGGCGTTCTGTGCTGCATCTTGGTGGAACCAGTCTGTTGCTGAAGGTGTTCCTCAGTGTGTCATGGAGTGGGTTACGTAGCAGCACAACAGTAGTGTAACATATTGCACTGTAAAACCCTTATTAAACAGCAAAAAAAGTTCTGTGTATATTAGAGAAACACAATTAGTCCAAATAGTCCTGTCCAAATATCTTCTAAATGCCATTGTACCAGCCTCCACTACCTCCTCTGGCAGCTTGTTCCATATACCCACCTCCTGGGTGAAGGGAGTGAGTTAATTATGGTAGACAAAAATGCTGGAGAAACTCAGCAGGTGAGGCGGCGTCTAGATGCATGCTGCCTCATCCGCTGAGTTTCTCCAGCATTTTTGTCAACCTTCGATTTTTCCAGCATGTGCAGTTCTTACTCAAACAAGTTAATTATGATAGTGCTTTAGGAATGTTGGATTCAGCCGAGTCTTAAACGATGCCTCTGTAGAATAATCTATTCCGTTTTGAACTAATCATGCTTTTTTTGTTGATGGGGTGAGAAAACGTGAATCTTTGAGGCTGGGCAAATATCCATGGTTCAGGCAAACTTGTTTAAATTGGACAAATTGCATTTTCACTTCAAATGAAATAAATTGGCTTGTTTAACCGTTGCTTATTCTTCCACGTGAACTCGTTTACAGCATCTGCAGACTCCTTTTAATTTAAAATTCTTTTAAAATAGGGTTTGACTTAGTCAAAGCTTCACTTGAAGACCCAACTTTTTGCATCTTTGAACCATGAATTGGAGACCCAAATATCTCTGTCGAATTGGTTATCAAAATTACCATGTGCTCCCCCGGAATGATGCCAGCTCTTGGGAACATTTTCATTATGATTCTTCACATTTCCTTCCAATTTGATTTTTATAAAAAGTTTCAGCTGGTGAACTTTAAACAGCCCTTTTATTTTAAATATCCTTCGCAGACTTGGTGCGCTGAAGGGCCTGTTTCCACTCTGCATCTCTAAATGTAAAACTAAACTCATGCGGACGGCTTGTTGTAGGAATTACAGAGACATGGCTGCAAGAGGGCTGGTGATGGGAACTGAATATTCAAGGATATATCTCCGATATAATAGACAGACAGGTGGGCAGAGGGGGTGGGGTTGCTCTGTTGGTGAGGAATGAAATTCAGTCCCTTGCAAGGGGTGACATTGAAACAGGAGATGTGGAGTCAGTATGGATAGAACTAAGGAAGTGTAAGGGTAAAAATACCCTAATGGGACTTATCCATTTGGGGATACCAATGGTGTTAGATAAGGGGGAATTTTGTCCCCAGACCTTTTTAATCTATATATTGATGATCTGTCTAAACAATTGAAGGTCTGTAACACTGGGTGCGTGATTGGTAATATTTTACTGAACCATATTATGTATGCAGATGATCTTGTGATCTTTAGTCCATCTAGCGCTGGTCTCCAGCAGCTCCATACTATATGTTCTGTGTATGGTGTGGAACATGACATTAAATATAATGCTAGTAAGAATGCTGTTATGATCTGTAGAACCAAAGAGGATAAATGTCTAACATTTCCTGATTTTAAATTATCTGACAATAATCTTAGTGTCTGTAATAAGGTAAAATATTTACACTGATTTACAGTATGCTTTCGGAGTCGTTCACGATTATGGGCAATTGTGGAAAAATCGAGGCTTCCTGAGCTCATCAGGAACAGTTATTTCACACCAGAAGTTAGTTTCCACCTTTTACAGGCAATCCAATTGCCCAGTCAGCTTGCAGTTATTAAAGTTCGTGCCCACACATCAGGCCAGAGCCCTATAGATATCGGCAATCGCCTTGCGGATGGTGCCGCTAAAAAAAGCTTCTTGGACTAACCAGGTTGTTGTGCCCCGAATGATGAGGCAGACTAACAATTCCAGTAAGAATCAGTCTCCCCCGGAAAAAGGAATGCCAACCATCCAGGAAGTACTTCAAATACAGGAGGACACTCCTGCACAGGTAAAACAGCTGTGGCAGGACCAGGGCTGTGTGTTTGATCCTGTCACTAGCTTATGGGTTACGCCTGCAGGCCAGACTTGCATGTCTGATGAACTTGCGTTATGGATTATTGAATGTGTACACTTTGCAACTCATTGTGGTGCCAAGGCCGGAAATGATATGCTTTTAGACACCTGGTGGCATCCAAAACTTCTGGACTTGGCCCAGCGTGTCAGCCAGCGATTTCTGATTTGCCAGCAGCATAATCCAGGTAAAGGCTTGCCCTGTGAACCAGGTAAGACCCCTTTACCAGCAGGTCCATTTGAGACCTTGCAAATGGACTACATTGAGTTGAAAAGGTGTCAGTGTTATAAGTATGTTCTTGTAATTGTCGACGTTTTTAGTAAATGGATTGATGCATACCTGACCACTGACAATAAGGCGTCTACCACTGTAAAAATATTGTTACGCAAAATCATACCGCGATTCGGTGTTCCTGCGCGTTTAAGTTCCGATAAAGGTCCTCATTTTATTGCTGCAGTAAACAAAGAAATGTCCCAACAATTACAGATACATCAACAGCTCCATTGTGCATATAGACCTCAGGCCGCCGGATTGGTGGAACGGGCAAATCAGACTTTGAAAACCAAATTAGCTAAATTAGTGGCACAGACTGGCTTAACATGGTTTAAACTGCTTCCTATAGCTCTTTTTCAGATACAGACCACTCCTTCTGGTATGGCACGACTGACGCCTGCGGAAATAATATATGGTCGACCTTTACGGATGCCATGGAATGACCAGGAGGTCCATTTCCATGCCCCCGCGGCGGTCCATTTCTACCAGATGACTGAGGAAATGACATCCTATGTATTAACTTTAACCCGTGCTTTGCGAACTTCTCATTCACAGGTCAGGGCTGCAAATGGTGAGGCGCCAGCGCTCAAAGTTCCATCTAATATTGAGGCATGTTGCTATGTGCTGGTCAGGAACTGGAAGTGTAAGCACTTGGACTCACGTTGGGATGGTCCCTTCCAGGTCCTCCTCACCAATCCAACCGCTGCCAAGGTCGAGGGTCATGCTGCATGGGTTCATCTGCACCACTGCAAACTGATTGGGGAGCTTAATCATAAGGGGGGAGAAGAGTCATTTTATTTTCAACTCAGAGTTTTTAGTTTTTACATTGCTGCTTTGCTTGGGAGTTGTATCATTATAAGTTTAGTTGTATCATTATACGTTTAGTTGTAGCATTATAAGTTTAGTTTTGAATCCTTATTTTGCTATATGGTTAAGAATATGCGACTGATTACTGGACTGACTGACTGAAGGATGGTTAACTTGAGTGAATAGTTGATTAAGTCAATTAAGTAAGAAATGAACTTTTTGTAAGCCTTTGCATTTTCCAGATAAATTCAAATGAGGCGATTTATCCTGCGATGCAACCTAATGCTTCTGCAGACAGAGGGAAATAAAGGAGAGATTCGACGATGTGTCCCAGGACACGCATATAGGATATTTCACCTCTGCAAAGGAGATGTTGTACAATGTAGAGGCCCAGAAGTCCTCGGAAGATGAAACATAATTAAAACTAACTACTGCCATGGCAAAATGCAACAGACTAACTGAAGCCTCTACCTAATTGATCAGTCACTCTGGGAGTTTCCATGTGGGTACCGGATATGCAGGGTTGACTTATCTTGCAGGAGGAACCCCGGGGAGGACCGAACTCTAAATAAACACTTGTATGATGGACTATGTTATCAAGTAGCATTACAGGTCCACCCGGGGCTCCGAAGGACAGAACCTGAACAACAAATACGGGAAAAGGGAGAATTTGAAGAAAAAGACACTAACGTGTTTATACGGGCCCATAATGAATTATTTGGTAAAGGGCAAGTTGTGTGTTACCCCACTATGAAATCTGTTATTAGCCTATTTACAGTATCTCCTGAGTGGGGAAGGATTTAACGATTAGTAAAGTGTCAAGATGAGATGCCAGTTCCGGTCAAAGCTGTCACCATCTATTATGACGAGTTCTTAGCCCCACCAGCTAACTGTTTGCCATTACCTGGCGACAATAAGCATTCATACCCAGGCTGTCAAAACTCTTCGGGTACCAGAGTAGAACCACTAATGCCGTGTAACTTTACCCCTAACACCGACAATAGACAATACGGATGATGCTTCACTAACCAGGGATACGGGTGCATAGTTGTTGACGTCCCTTCCAACATTACGTGCATAGTACGAACCCCACGACAACCTAGTTGCAACAGCACATCTAAGGGCATCCAATGCACCATTCCCAAAAGATGCGTCCCAGTCTCTGCAGGGTTTCAACTGCTTTGTGGGTGGGCCAATGGAACGCATCTAACTGTAGGATTCTATCACTTGCCCATCCCAAGATACACCAATTGGATTGCAAGCAATTGGATGGACTGGGCAAAGGGTGGCGAGGTGATTATTACACGCATGGACTGTCATGGGTCCATATACACCGAGGAAGGGTATTACTTCTTTTTCAATGGCAAAGGGACCAATGTGCTAAAACCTCCTTTTCCAAAGAACGTAGCCATCGGGACCCTTGTCCCCACCACCATTCCCTGCCCAGAGAGTTGGTCCTGACAAAACCAAAGGACTCTGCGCAGGGCAATATCCGCCGAATTCTGTGCCAATTGGAGAAACCCAACTACAATGGGAACATCAAGGTGGGATGCTGCGGGATGGCGAGTACTAAGCCTGCTTACTTTCAGAGGTGTAGGGGGAGGGTTGGCAGGAAAACACCAAAACTATATGATTTGTGGACTAACCATTTTGGGAAATGCCACTACTGGCGCCTTGGAGGCAATAAAAACCCAACTATCAGAAATGCGTCTGTTCTCTTTACAGAATAGATATGCCTTAGATTATCTGTTGGCCCGTGAGGGAGGGACGTGTGCTATTGTAAAAGAAAAATGTATGATGGGAGTTCAGGATAGAACTAGTAATATCACCAAACATCAAGAGGACATTACTACCCTGCTTGATGGAATGAAGGAGGGTGTTGGATGGGGAAACTGGGGTTTTGGGGGATTATATAATTGGATCATCAGCATGGCCATAAATGCAGCAATAGTGATCATGTGTTTGTTAGTGGGAATTGCTATTGTTAAATGTATCATCACCAGACTAATGACAGCCTTGGGTAATGTGGAAACTGGTGGGCAGGTCTTATTGCGGCACCTAGAAGAAGACATTACGATGTTGGAGTCTGATGGAAATAGAGACGTGTGAACCAGCTGGTAGAGAACGAAATGTTGGAGGAGGAGTGTAATATACTTAATAATGTGGAGAAGGAGGAATGTTATTAAGTCCAGAATAATTGAGCACCATAAGGGCTAGGGTTGGAAGCACAGCAGAGAAGTAGGGAACAGCATTGGTGTCAACAAGCCAGCCTGCTGACCTACGTGGTGCAGGTTTTGGGGGCTATAAAGCATCTCGAGGTTAGGTATAAACTTGGATGACTAATAAGCCAATGCTGATGAATCTCTGCCTTGTGTCATTATCCTATTAGTGGTCATAGAATGATCAGAGTGAGGAATGAGGAAATATACAAATAGAACCGCTTGGATAGAGACTTTTATATAAGCTAGGTGAATTGCAAAAGAAAAGCTTAAAGTTTCCCTGAACTGAAATAAAGTGCAAACTGACACATACACACAGGCAAAGATGAATCAAAACATGGAGGCCTGAACCTGAACCTGCTTAGCCTAGGTTATTGTTTGGGGGTAAATTATAGCACTGGAGGAAATTGTATTTGATATGGCTTTGTGTTGAAGAATGGGAAGCTGAATAAGGGGCCTCTTCTTAGGCCATCTGCTCTGTCTCTATGGCACCTTTTTGAGCTCTGAATGTGACATAAACGTGAAGAGTTATGGCTTGTTATGCTAGGTTTGAGACAGAATTCAAGGCTGAGAGATGATAGACTGCAGTTAGCCTTGGCTGTGTAAAATTATAATGAGTGTGATAAGGAATAAGATGTAAGTGAAGGAATAGTTGCTTTGAGAAATAATTAGATTGAGGGAGTTGTTTATAGAAGGTTGAAGCAGATGGAATTCTGACGTAATGGTCTGGGTTGTACCTTGTACCTTGTGTTCTGTCTGGTACATGAGATTGGAAATCCTGCTTCCCGATAACAGGAAAGGCACCAAACTCATATTAACTAAATTGACAGATTTACGACCCATGTATCTTTGGATGGGAGATGGAAATGTGCGTTTTGAACTTAGAAACTGTAATTCAGCAAACTTATATAATTAATGTTTTAAAGACATAGGTAATGGTATTTCAAAATGTGTAAAATTATAGTAACACCAATTATGCAATGTATTGTCTTAGTAGAAAGGTACACTTTAGACTTAGAGAAATTGTTTAGATTTATAGAAATATCTTTTCTCTTGGTATAGAAAGTGTGTATGACTTGAGTGATCATTGTATGTATCTTATATTTTGAAGAGTGGTCTTTGATAAAAGCCTACAGGGGTTTTGCTGTGTTGAAATAAAATAATTCTAAAACAGTTATAGAGTTATACCATAGACAAACAAAGATTGTAAAAAGACGTCAGGAAAGGGGATATCCTGTGACTGATGTTGTAAATCACCAAAAGGACTCAGATGATTGGTTACCAGTTGTCCTACCCTCTGTATTTGAAATGTCTAAATACCTATATAAAGCAATGAGTTTGTATCAAAAACACAAATACTTTGGAGCTGCCCCGGAGCTTCTAGCTCTGTGTTGGAAGGTTCAAAGAATTGTCTCAGTACTGAATAAAGAATCAATTCCAACAGCTACAAGCATTTGAGTCAAGTTTTCTTGACTTTAGATTGACAAAATAACTCAGTTTAACATTCTCACTGTCTCTGACTACATTTTATCTCTGTGGCCACTCTCGTCATCACTCTGAAGAAGGGTCTCAACATGAAACGTCACCCATTCCTTCTCGCCTGAGATGCTGCCCGTCTCGCTGAGTTACTCCAGCATTTTGTTTCTTATCTTTGATTTAAAATACATTTTGACAGGTCTGGAAAGGTTGAGAGGGACATGGGCCAAATTCAGGCAGGTGGGACTAGAGTTTGTACGTTCTCTCTGTGACTGTGTGTTTTCTCCGGGTGCTCCGATTTCCTCCCACATTCCAAAGATGTGCAGGTGTGTAGATTAATTCTGAAAATTGCCCCAGTGAGTAGGGTAGACCTAGTGAACAGGTTATCGCTGGTCGGCGCGTACTAAAAGAATGAAAACATAGCCATGAGGAACTGTAGATGCCTGCATACTTTTTCAAAAAGATGCAAAGTGCTGGAGTAACTCAGCGGGGTGCAAGTGTCCCAGCCTGACGTTTCAACCACAAAATGTTTTACGACGAGACTGTTCTAACTTTATGAAAACAAAATGTTCTCCCAGAATACTGCCTGGATTAGAGGGCTTCAGCTACAGGGAGAGGTACAGTGTAAAGCTTTTTTTGTTGTGTGCTAACCAGTTAGTGGAAGGACAATACAGGATTACAATCAACCCATCCACAGTGTACAGATATAGGATTAAGGGAATATCGATTAGTGCAAGGTAACGTCTGATTAAAGATAGTCTGAGGGATAGTTTAAGAATAAGGGGTAATTTATTTAGAACGGAGATGAGGAAAAACTTTTTCACACAGAGTGTTGAGAGTCTGTGAAATTCTCTGCCGCAGATGGTGGTGGAAGCCGATTCTCTGAATGCTTTCAAGAGAGAGCTGGACAGAGCTCTTAAAGATAGCGGCGTCAAGGGATATAGGGAGAAGGCAGGAACAGGGTATTAATTGTGGATGATTGGCATGATCACGGTGAATAGCGGTGCTGGCTCGAGGGGCAGAATGGCCTACTCCTGCACCTATTGTCTATTGTCTTCAATGAATAATAATGAATGAATAAAAATGTTATTAGCCAAGTATGTCCACATCCAAGGCATTTACATTGGTGCTTTGCTCGCAGGTAACAACAAGATATTCTGTAGACAATAAAAAATAAAATATTATAATTCAAACATGTGAAAATAAAGTACCGGAGTAAAAAGAGGCTACGGTCTTTTGGCTGTTGAATAGAGTTACTGCTCGTGGGAAAAAGCTGTTTTATGTCTGACTGTAGCAGCTTTGATAGTCCGGAGTCGCCTCCCAGAAAGAAGTGATTCAAAGAGTTTGTCGCCGGAGGTGAGCGGCAGAAAACATCTGCCAATGCAGTAGATGGTAGGTGGGGTCTGCTCTCTAGTTGGTGATTGGATGGTTAGAACGTAGGGCAGTACAGCACAGGAACGGGCCCTTCGGCCCACAATGTTTGTGCCGAACATGACGCCAGGTTCAACTCTCATCTGCCTGTACATGATCCATATCCCTCTCCCCTCCACTTCCACATGGCCACCTAAAAGCTTCTTAAACACCCGTCATATCTGCCTCCACCACCTCCCCAGGTCAGGCACATGAGGCCCCCACCACTGCCCCGCGCATCCCCATTAAACTTTCCCCCTCCTTACAGCGATACCAACTAGTCTTGGACATTTCCAGCCTGGCGTAAAAAGATTCTGAGAGTCGACCCCTCTCCCCCCTCTCGTCCTCCCTCCCTCTCTCCTAAGATCGTATGTTCTAGGAGTTGAATTAGGCCATTCGGCCCATCGAGTCCAGCCCGCCATTCAATCACGGCCGATCTCTCTCCCCCTCCTAACCCCATCCTCCTGCCTTCTCCCCATAACCCCTGACACCCGCACTAATCAACAATCTATCTATCTCTGCCTTAAATATCAATCCCCACTGACTTGTGGCCTCCACCGCCGTCTGTGGCAACGAATCCCACAGATTCACCACCCTCTGGCTAAAGAAATTCCTCCTCGTCTCCTTCCTGAAGGGACGTCCTTGAATTCTGAGGCTGTGACCTCTGCTCCTAGACTCTCCCACTAGTGGAAACATCCTCTCCATATCCACTCTGTCCAAAGGCCTTAAAAATATCATGACCACCTAAACTGTCATTTGGCAACCTAAAAAGCTGCCAAGGCTGCCCGGCTGGCAACAGGGAAAAAAAGTTAAAGCGAGAGCTCTGCTCACACACACGCTCCCTCTCTCTCTCATACACACACTCTCTTTCTCACACACACACGCTCCCTCTCCCTCACACACACACACACTCTTTCTCACACATACACACGCTCCCTCTCTCTCACACACACATACTCTCTCACACACACTCTCTCTCTCACACACACATGCTCTCTCTCTCTCACACACACACACGCTCTCTCTCTCTCACACACGCATTCCCTCTCTCTCTCATGCACACACACTTTCTTTCTCTCACACACACTCCCTCCCTCCCCCCCTCTATCGCCCCCATCTCTCTCGCCCTTTCTCTCTCCCCCTCTCTTCACCATTTCATCTCCCTTTCATCCACATGTACACACTCACACTCATCAGCAAAGAGAGGGAAAAGAGAGAGAGAAAAGAAGGAGAAGAGGAAGCCAGAGAAGGGGAGAGAAAGAAAGAGGGAACGAGACAGAGAAAAAAAATGAAGGCTGCCAGTAACTACGATGGCCGCCCAGAACTTCACGTCCCTTTGACTTCAATGGAAGTGCCTTGACCAAAGATGGCTGCCTCCCTGGGCATCGCTACCATTGACTTCAATGGAAGACTGCCAGTAGCTAAGATGGACGCCCAGGGCTTCACTCCCAATGGACTGCAATGGCAGACTGCCTGTAGAGAAGATGGCCACCTGCAGCACCACAGGGAAATTCCAGCATCCAAAATGGCCGCCCCCGGCTTCACACTCATTGACTTCTGGCTGCCAGTAGCTAAAATGGCGGTGGTGAAGGGTGGGGGGGAGGGGGGTGGGTTAGAAGGGGGAAGAGAGAGAGGGGGATGGGGGGAACATGACTCTTTGGGGAAATGAGAGGAGAATAGATGGTGAACGTGGGAGAGAGAGATAGAAGGGGTAGAGAGAGGGAGGGGGGGTGTATGCGTGCATGTCTGGGGATTGCCTATTCACCAACCCCTCTCCCTTCTCCCCTCCCCTCGTTCCTTCCCACCCTCTCGCTCTCTCTCCCTTTCTCCATCTCCCTCTCTCTCTCTCTCCATCTCTCTCTCGCTCCTCTTTTCCCGGCGGCTGTGCCTGCGGCCGTGCCGCGCACGTGCCTCACTGGCGGAGGCACGTGCCTCACTGGCGGAGGCTGTGGCAGTGGAGGTTTGACGCACGGCGCTCGAGCCACACTGGCGGCGGGCCGTGCGGGCGGCCGTGCCGGACTCGTGCATCATTGGTGGAGGTTGTGCGGTGAATATATAGTTTTCGACATTGTCGGTTTTATTTTAGCACCGTGCGGTGTTGGGAACACCGCCGCACGGCCCCGGAATTGTACGTTCTCACGAGTGCGCGGTCTATGGCGGCAGATTCTTCCCGTTTCGCCGCCAATGACCGCAGACTCGTGAGACAGGCCTTTAAGGAGTCTTTGACGTTGGGTGGACGTTCCAGGACGTTCTCGTGGGAATGTGGGCTTTATGTTATAATTGGAAGAAGCTCAATGTGGAGAGATGAGGGTGTGACAATAGTGAAATGAAATTTATAAAGATAGAAAGCATCTCCATCTTTGTTGTGCCTCTAGGGGACAGCGGAGGAGAGGCACCTATTCTGCAGAATATTATCTTAATAAAAACTTATTTGCCTGACTTTGTCTCTAAAGCGTTTGTGATTTTGAATCTCACAATTTGGGGGCTCGGTTCCGGAATTTAATTACTCTGGACAGCTGACGGGAGTACACGGACGAAGAGAAGGTGCACCCCGCTGAGTTCAGCGGTCTCAGACTCCTTGCTTACCGTCAGAAGGTTTGAGCGAGTGATGCCCGGACCAAACAGAGACTCAGCAAAGAAGTGAAAGTGGTTGGAGATTAGTTGGAGATCACGAAAAGTCAATCGAGCAATTTCTGTGCACAGAACCCAGGTAGGAATAATGACTAATAAAGTACTTCCTGGGCGATTGAAAAGACCTTGTGGTTAACGCCCTGAAGGATTCAGGGGTCTGCACCGGCAAGGCAAACTGAAAAGGGAGGGGAAAAGCCTGTAGGCCAAATCCCCGCATTCTGCCCAATAGTCCGTTGGGGCAAATGCTGAACCACTGGGGGGCAGGAAATACCCAGGGGTTGGAGTAGACAACAATGATAAGGTATAGTCCGTTGGGGGCAAATGCAGAGCCGCAGGGGGCCAAAATACCCAGGGAAGAGAGAAGACGGGCCGGGGTGGACGAAGATCACCCAACCACCAGGATGGGGAGTCAAAAGGTCGGAAGGGGAATATAAGAAGATCGGTAGAAATTAGACCCCTGAGGGAGGTACCTAGGAGAGGACCCTGAGGGGGAAGGGGATTTGTTAAATAGCCTCATTGAAGATCCTTTAGGTCTGACAAGAACAGTTAGATCAATTCCTTTTCACAGAAGGGAAAAACAAGTAGTAAAGATTATGTTGCAGGCAGTAGAGAGAGAGATACAGGCACAGAAACACAGAGAGAGAGAGATACAGGCACAGAAACACAGAGAGAGAGAGATACAGGCACAGAACACAGAGAGAGAGAGAGAGATACAGGCACAGAAACACAGAGAGAGAGAGATACAGACAGAGAGAGAGAGAGAGCCAGACACAGAGAGAGGAAAGACAGAGACACAGAAAGAGAGAGAGAGAGAGAGACAGAGAAACAGAAGTAGGAGACGATGGGATGACACAGATTATCCGTTGGGGCACCCATAAACTGAGAGGGCTAAAATAAATAAATAAATAATAGATAAAAATACCTCACCCTATATCCCTGAACGGGGAGGAAATGTATTAGGGCTTTGGAGGAGGAGAACATGGGACGATTATTGGCCATGAAAGATTTGAAGGCACCATTGGTAAAAGTGATGCGAACCGCTAAATGGCAGATAAAGGTGGATGATATAAACTGAAGGTATACAAAATTGCTGGAGAAACTGAGCGGGTGCAGCAGCATCTATGGAGCGAAGGAAATAGGCGACGTTTCGGGCCAAAACCCTTCTTCAGACTGATGGGGGGTGGGGGGGAGAAGGAATTAAAAAGGGAGGAGGAGGAGCCCGAGGGCGGGGGGATGGGAGGAGACAGCTCGAGGGTTAAAGAAGGGGAGGAGACAGCAAGGGCTAGCAAAATTGGGAGAATTCAACGTTCATGCCATCAGGACGCAAGCTACCCAGGCGGAATATGAGGTGCTGTTCCTCCAATTTCCAGTGTTGCTCACTCTGGCAATGGAGGAGACCCAGGACAGAGAGGTCGGATTTGGAATGGGAGGGGGAGTTGAAGTGCTGAGCCACCGGGAGTTCAGGTAGGTTATTGCGGACTGAGCGGAGGTGTTCGGCGAAACGATCGCCCAACCTCCGTTTAGTCTCCCCGATGTAAATCAGCTGACATCTAGAGCAGCGGATGCAGTAGATGAGGTTGGAGGAGATACAGGTGAACCTTTGTCGCACCTGGAACGACTGCTTGGGTCCTTGAATGGAGTCGAGGGGGAGGTGAAGGGACAGGTGTTGCATTTCTTGCGGTTGCAACGGAAATTGCCCGGGGAGGGGGTGGTACGGGAGGGAAGGGAAGAATTGACAAGGGAGTTGCAGAGGGAGCGGTCTTTGCGGAAGGCAGACATGGGGGGAGATGGGAAGATGTGGCGAGTGGTGGGGTCACGTTGGAGGTGGCGGAAATGGCGGAGGATTATGTGTTGTAACTGTGTGTGATATAAACTGATACAGCCGTC
>JAXLNO010005278.1:114527-189060 GCA_038087875.1 Malacoraja senta | reverse complement strand
ATTATTGCTCCCATTTGACCCAGTCCAACAGAAAACAGTGCATTTGCTCAAATACCAGCATCAAGCCACCAATTTAACTGCAATCACTGTAGAACCATTGGAGTGCATTGGTTCATGGAATATATTCCATTTGGTAATGTATACAGTGTCCTCCATAATGTTTGGGACAAAGACCCATCATTTATTTACTTGCCTCTGTACTCAAGTACTCTGTACTTTATACATAGTCCCCCCCCCCCCATTTCAGGGCACCATAATGTTTGGGACACAGCAGTGTCATGTAAATGAAAGTAGTAATGTTTAGTATTTTGTTGCATATCCTTTGCATGCAATGACTGCTTGAAGTCTGCGATTCATGGACACCACCAGTTGCTGGGTGTCTTCTCTGGTGATGCTCTGCCAGGCCTGTATTGCAGCCATCTTTAGCTTATGCTTGTTTTGGGAGCTAGTCCCCTTCAGTTTTCTCTTCAGCATATAAAAGGCATGCTCAATTGAGTTCAGATCGGGTGATTGACTTGGCCACTCAAGAATTTACCATTTTTTTAGCTTTGAAAAACTCCTTTGTTGCTTTAGCAGTATGTTTGGGATCATTGTCTTGCTGTAGAATGAACTGCCGGCCAATGAGTTTTGAGGCATTTGTTTGAACTTGAGCAGATAGGATGTGTCTATACACTTCAGAATTCATTATGCTACTACCATCAGCAGTTGTATCATCAATGAAGATAAGTGAGCCAGTACCTTCAGCACCCATTCATGCCCAGGCCATAACACCCCCCCCCCCCCCACCGTGTTTGACAGATGAGGTAGTATGCTTTAGATCTTGGGCAGTTCCTTCTCTCCTCCATACTTCGCTCTTGCCATCACTCTGATATAAGTTAATCTTCATCTCATCAGTCCACAAGACCTTTTTCCAGAACTGTGGTTGCTCTTAAGTACTTCTTGGCAAACTGTAACCTGGCCATCCCATTTTTGCAGCTAACCATTGGTTTGCACCTTGCAGTGCAGCCTCTGTATTTCTGTTCATGAAGTTTTTTGCGGACAGTGGTCATTGACAAATCCAAACCTGACTCCTGAAAAGTGTTTCTGATCTGTCGGACAGGTGTTTGGGGATTTTTCTTTATTATGGAGAGAATTCTTCTGTCATCAGCTGTGGAGGTCTTCCTTGGCCTGCCAGTCCCTTTGTGATTTGTAAGCTCACCAGTGCTCTCTTTCTTCTTAATG
Organism: Malacoraja senta; assembly: GCA_038087875.1. Classification (NCBI taxonomy): domain Eukaryota; kingdom Metazoa; phylum Chordata; class Chondrichthyes; order Rajiformes; family Rajidae; genus Malacoraja; species Malacoraja senta. Next base: position 187,839 of record JAXLNO010005278.1, on the reverse strand, counting down.
ATGTTCCAAACAGTTGATTTTGGTAAGCCTAAGGTTTGGCTGATGTCTCTAACAGTTTTATTCTTGTTTCTCAGTCTCATAATGGCTTCTTTGACTTTAATTGGCACAACTTTGGTCTTCATGTTGAAAAACAGCAATAAAAGTTTCCAAGGTGATGGAAAGACTGGAGGAAAGACTATGTGATGAGAGCTCTCTTATACCTGCATTAAGAAGGCAATTAAACACACCTGAGCAATTACAAACGCCTGTGAAGCCAAACATTACGGTGCCCTGAAATGGGGGAACTATGTATAATCACAGCTGTAATTTCTACATGGTGAAACCAAAATGTATAAAAATGGCCTTTAATAACATCTGACAATGTGCACTTTAACCACATGTGATTTTTTTTTTCTATCACAAATCTCAAATTGTGGAGTACAAGAGGCAAATAAATAAATGATGGTTCTTTGTCCCAAACATTATGGAGGGCACTGTAAATTGTTTTGAGAAAAATACTTGGAACAGTTAGCACAATTTGTCCCCATTTTCTACGTATATTGCCTGTCCTGCAGAGTATTTCCAGCATTTTATTTTCATTTCAGAAAAACAATGCTGCTTCTGCAAGGGCTCCATGGCAACATCACTATGCCTGCTTTTTTTAAACAATAAATGATAGTCTTTATTGATCCTGTATTGAATTGTTGAACTTTGATTCACACAAAATGAGCACTAAACAGATGCCTGACATACTGATAAGTTACTGGCTTGAGGAAATATAACGAATCACTTCTTGCTAAAAGCTTTATTTACACGGCTTTCTCCATTCGCTGGGCAGCACGAAATTTCCCAGTCAGCTCCTTGGGTAAAGGCACCAATCCTGGGCAGGGAATTTGTTGTCCTTCTACTTCACAAATGCATTCCCGCAGACAGTACTTCCTTGCATCCAAAATGTGCAGGATGGGAATAGACATTCTTTGCTAGTTCTTCTGCATGCTGCAACTCTCTGTGGGGAAAAATAATATTGTCAGGGACAACTGAAGAAATTACACAATTTGAGTGCTCACTCCCACTGAATCTTGCTGCTTACCAAGAAAGCCCCTGCACAGGTGGAACAGCTGTGTTGATGCTACGCTGCACAGCCATTTAGCAGCAAGGAAAAAGTGGTGCAGAGTTAGAGGGCAAATATGAAGGGAGAAGTTGCCCACTGGCATGGTGCCAAGACAGTGTTGTACATTTGGAGAGACATATTGAGTGCATGGATAAACAAGGAACTACAGTAACAGAAAAAAGCATTAGAGTAACTCAGCTTCACTATTCACACCTCTATCTTGTATCACACAAAGAAACATAGAAAATAGATGCAGGAGTAGGCCATTCGGCCCTTCGAGCCTGCACCGCCATTCAATATGATTATGGCTGATCATCCAACTCAGTATCCTGTACCTGCCTTCTCTCCATACCCCCTGCTCCCTTTAGCCACAAGGGCCACATCCAACTCCCTCTTAAATATAGCCAATGAACTGGCCTCAACTACCTTCTGTGGCAGAGAATTCCACAGATTCACCACTCTCTGTGTGAAAAATGATTTTCTCATCTCGGTCCTAAAAGACTTCCCCTTTATCCTTAAACTGTGACCCCTTGTTCTGGACTTCCCCAACATCGGGAACAATCTTCTGCAGCTAGCCTGTCCAACCCCTTAAGAATTTTGTACGTTTCTATAAGATCCCCCCTCAATCTTCTAAATTCTAGCGAGTACAAGCCGAGTCTATCCAGTCTTTCTTCATATGAAAGTCCTGCCATCCCAGGAATCAGTCTGGTGAACCTTCTCTGTACTCCCTCTATGGCAAGAATGTCTTTCCTCAGATTAGGAGACCAAAACTGTACACATACTCCAGGTGTGGTCTCACCAAGGCCCTGTACAACGCAGTAGAACCTCTCTGGCTCCTATACTCAAATCCTTTTGCTATGAATGCTAACATACCATTCGCTTTCTTCACTGCGTGCTGCACCTGCATGCCTACTTTCAATGACTGGTGTACCATGACACCCAGGTCTCGTTGCATCTCCCCTTTTCATCTCTGGTCTATAGTTCCATGAAAATAAGAACACCAATGGATAGGGTGGTGAAGGAGACATATGGCAGAGGGTGATGGCGAGAGTACTTTTTGTGATTTGTAATTCTGCGATTAGTGCGTTTGGATAGTGCTGTTTGTTACACACTGTAAAAATTTGGATAAGAGTGCCGGTGGTTTAATTGGCAAATTTGCACGTCACAAAAATGACAAATGATCAGCACAATGGCCATGAAATGTAATCCTGATCTTTCCATCTCTATTAGTCTTCTTAAAGCATGCCACAATTAATGGCAAAGCTGCATGGAAGACTGAGGAACAGAGGAATCTTGGTGCACAAGCCCATCCATCCCTGAAGGTGGTGAAGAACACACTTTCGGTCATTAGGAAGCAGAGGAGCAGGAAGGTTATGGTCCTTTATAAAACAATGATTATGCACCAATGGAATACTGTCACTGCACCATAAGAGGGACATGAGTGCACTGGAGGGATACAGAGGATATTCACCAGGATGTTGGCTGGGATAGAGGGTTTAAGTTATGAGAATGTATTGGCTGGGCTGTTTGTTCTTGGAGTGGAGGAAGGATTTGGAGGAGCCAAGGGAGATCTGAAAGAGGGCCACAAATTAGAGTGGCATAGCTAAGGCAAATGTATGCTCAATCATAGAGCTGTCTATAACAAGAGGGCATAGAAGTAGTCAATTGTAAATATTGTGAACTTATAGAAACACCTTTGGTAAAGTAATTAGGCTCAAAATATCTTAATAAATCGAACATGGTTCTAAGAAAGGACAAAACAAAGGCTTACTGGCTTTTTCTAGGATTGTCTTGACATGCTCAAGGATATCTTTGTGATTCTTTCCTTCTACATCAACCAAAACCTGTTCACCGTCACCTGGAGAAAATGGCAAAAGCATGAATCTAGACATTGTACTGCTGCAGTCAACTCATGGATCAGTCTGTTCCTGCTATAGTATAGAGGCTGATGTTATTGCCCACATCTCGCAGATGAAGTCCTATCCCAACCGTTATGACTGACCCATCCTATGAGGCAGCAATACCCCTATTCCCAAGATGGAATGAACCCACACCGATTATCAACTGACCTGAACATATTTCTGAGGAAACCTGGCCATTAACATCCTAGCTAACAAGGTCTGTGTCACCATTCAATTCCAAATATTAGCTTCTCACTGTGAACCACACCACTACATATCCTTTAGGAAACGCCATCCTTAATATCAAAAAACAAAAATAAACAGATACCAGGACTGTTTGTTCCCACACCACAAGGTACATCCTCTCCTTCTCATCTATCATCCCCCAGGAAACTCAGTGGTACAGCGGTAGAGTTGCTGCCTTACAGCTCCAGACTCGCTTTCAATCCTGACTGTGCGTGCTGTCTGTACGGAGTTTGTCCATTCTCCTTGTGACCTGCGTGGGTTTTCTCCAGGTGCTCCGGTTTCCTCCTACAATCCAAAGCTCTACATGGTTGGTAAGTTAATTGACTTTGGTAAAGTGTCCTTAGTATGTAGAACTAGTGCACAGGTAATCGTTGGTCAGCGCAGACTCGTTGGACCGAAGGGCCTGTTTCCACGCTGTATCACTAAATTAAAAAGCTGCACCAGAGGGAGTGCATCCATGCACCCATATGCCCCACTCACTCCAAGATGATGTGGACTCAAGCACTGATGACCCTTCCTTACTGTGGTGACCCCAAGGCAATGCATCAGGCCACATCTTCAGATTTTGTCCTTCAGCACTAACTCATGACAGTCCAGAGACAATGTGATAACATCAAACCAGTCTTACCCAGCACCATAACAACCTGATCCAGGTCACAGAAACCATGTTCCACCACCTTGAAGAAGCATCGCCAGGTGAAACTGGCTGAGGCATCCCAAGCAATGTTGTTCTCTCACCTTTCAAAAACTGTTTCCATGCATGCATGCACATAACCCACTGCCATTTGAGACTGATTGCACTGTCACTGCTAACTCCACAGCCAAGCTATCCAACATTAACCCTCCCTTCTCCCATTCCCATCAAGATGGCATTGCATTAGTTTGGAGAGTATGTCTATCGAAAGGTTAATGTAGTATCACTATCTTTAGAACATGAGGGGGAAAAAACACTTACCTAAATAAAACCTAAGAAATGATGATGGAGTCTGGTTTTTGAACATAACAATCTGAACCCAAGGATTCTGATACTGGATCTGAGGTATGTTGAAAAAAACAAACTTTCTGAAAAGAAAAAATGTAAACACATTGGCATCATAAGCTTAACAACACTGCAGCATACACGTAACTGAAGATTAATTCAACTTCCATTGGCTCCAGTATTAAATTAGCTCAGCCCTCTTGTTTTTAGCAATCCACAAAAGCCCAAGTTTTACCTAGATAGAAATGTCAAATACTAGAGGACGTAAGTTAATGCTGGAATGGAAAAAGTTTAAACATTTACAAGTGAAGTTTTTTTGTTACAGCGAGTGGTAGGTAGATAATTCAATATGGAAATGCAGTTAACTGGTCAGAAGACAAGACCATGAAAATAGAGGAACTACAAATTAAATGCTACATGTTTAAAGCAGGCAATAAAACAACAATAGAAGGAGGTGTTTGAGCACAAATCTTTGGAAATGTTTCTTTCTATACAAATGCTTGTTAAAAACATTTCCAGTATTTTCAGAGTTCATATTTAAAACTGTTATTGCATTGCCAAAACTATTAGTAATGCATTAATAAGTTATACAGCAGAAGCATACAGCAGAAAATCTATAATGCTCCTGACATTTATATTTCCACCATCCTCAAGACACAAGTCAAGAATGTGATAAAATACTATCCACCAGGCTGTGGAGTCGATACCCAAAACACCCAACTCCAACTCCTTGATTTCTTGTGTATCCGACTACGACTCTGACCCCAAGGTATAATAATTCTAAAACTGCTATGATGACATTACACAAGATGGCATTTCCTAAGAACCACATGAATCATCTGGCTACCTTTTAAACCCATGTCCTTAAAGTTTTGAGTCTAATGGTTGTAGCTATACTATTGTGGCTTTTTTTTATTGTTTATTCTTGAAAAAAAAATCATTATGCTAAAAGAAAAAAAAAATACAGAAAGGACTATGACAAAATTAAAATTCCATTAAATTAAATACAAATTATAAAAGCATTACTCCAAAATGTATTAAACTAAGGCTACTGGTATGAGCTAAATGGCTAAATTATGACAACAAAAATTCTCGTGCAATAGAAATTAAAAGTAAATGCATAGGTAGTTAAGTTTGCTACAAAAGTACATACCTAAAATGTATTAATAACTTGTCCTTAGGAACAGAATTGCTTCTGCCAGATCCTCTTTCATTGAAGCCCTTAAATATGATTTAATTATTTTCAGTGCAGAAGGTAGACAAAAATGCTGGAGAAACTCAGCGGGTGAGGCAGCATCTATGGAGCGAAGGAATAGGTGACGTCTCGACCCGAAAAGTCACCTATTCCTTCGCTCCATAGATGCTGCCTCACCCGCTGAGTTTCTCCAGCATTTTTGTCTACCTTCAATTTTTCCAGCATCTGCAGTTCTTTCTTAAACATTTTCAGTGCAGAGAATAGTCTCTCCACGCTGACCTGAGTGGGTGGTATTGCTGTTACTATCATAGCCGCAAATTTTACTATTTCTGGATAAGCAGGGATGACAGGGAATTATAGACCAGTTAGCCTGACATCGCTGGTGGGGAAGATGCTGGAGTAAATTATTAAAGAAGTAATACAGGCGCATTTGGTTAGCAGTAAAATGATTGGTCCAAGTCAGCATGGATTTATGAAGGGGAAATCCTGCTTGACTAATCGTCAGGAATATTTTGAGGATGTGACAAGTAAAATGGATGAAGGAGAGCCAGTGGATGTAGTGTATCTGGACTTTCAGAAAGCCTTTGATAAGGTCCCACACAGGAGATGAGTGGGCACAATTAGAGCACATGGTATTGGGGGTAGGGTATTGACATGGATAGAGAATTGGTTGGCAGACATGAAACAAATAGTAGGAATAAACGGGTCCCTGTCAGAATGGCAGGCAATGGCAAATGGAGTGCTGCAAGGCTCGATGCTGGGGCCGCAACTATTTACACTATATATTAATGATTTAGATGATGGGATTAAAAGTAACATTAGCAAATTTGCAGATGACACAAAGCTGGGTGGCAGTGTGAATTGCGAAGAGGATGTAAGGAGATTGTAGGTTGACTTGGACAGGTTGAGTGAGTGGGCAGATGCATGGCAGATGCAGTATAATGTAGATGAATCTGAGGTTATCCACTTTGGCGGCCAAAACAAGGAGGCAGATTATTATCTCAATGGTGTCAGATTAGGAAAAAGGGAAGTACAACGAGACCTGGGTGTCCTTGTACACCAGTCACTGAAAGTAAACATGCAGGTACAGCAGGCAGTGAAAAAAGCTAATGGCATGTTGGCTTTCATAACAAGAGGATTTGAGTATAGGAGTAAAGAGGTCCTTCTGCAGTTGTACAGGGCCCTGATGAGACCACATCTGGAGTATTATATGCAGTTTTGGTCTCTTAATTTGAGGAAGGACATCCTTGCTATTGAGGCAGTGCAGCGTAGATTCACGAGGTTAATCCCCAGGATGGCAGAACTGTCATATTAGGAAAGATTGGGCTTGTATTCGCTGGAATTTAAAATGAGAGAGGTTCTTATAGAAACACATAAAAATATAAAAGGACAGGACAACCTAGATGCAGGAAATTTTTTCCCAATGTTGGGGAAGTCCAGAACCAGGGGCCACAGTCTAAGAATAAAGGGGAGACCATTTAAAACTGAGATGAGAAAACACTTTTTCACTTAGAGTTGTGAATTTGTGGAATTCTCTGCCACAAAAGGCAGTGGAGAGGCCAATTCACTGGATGAATTTAAAAGAGAGTTAGATAGAGTTCATGGGACATGGGGAGAAGGCAGGCACGGGTTACTGATTATGGATGATCAGCCATGATCACAATGAGTGGCGGTGCTGGCTCGAAGGGTCAAATGGCCTCCTCCTGCACCTATTTTCTATGTTTCTATGCCCCATCTACACTATTCACTCCATCTATTCCACTCAACATTTTATGCACGTTATAGGGCTTTTATGCAATAGCATTGGTGTTAATAATTTATTGGATTTTTGTTTATTGCATGGTATCTATGTATATCGGGTTAATAGGCCTGTAAATCTGCACTGTAAAAATGTAATTGTTCCACTGTCAGTACATATGACATCCAAGGAAAGATAGCTGAATGGATAGAAAATTGGTTTCCAGGAAGGAAGGTTGCTTCTCGGACTGGAGGCCTGTTACTAGTGGTGTGCCTCATGTTTCAGTGCTAGGCCCATTACTTTGTCATCTACATCAATGATTTGGATAAGAACATACAGGGCAAGATTAGCAAGTTTGATGATATGAAAGTGGGTAGTTCTGAGATAATGAAGATGATTGTGAAAAATTACAGCAGGATCTGGATCAATTGGCGAGGTGGGCTGACGAATGGTTGATGGAATTTAATACAGAGAAATGTGAAGTGTTGCATTTTGGGATGTCTAACCTGGGCAGGACCTACACAGTGAATGGTAGGCCTCTGGGTAGTGTTGTAGAGCAGAGGGATCTAGGAGTACAGGAACATAGTTCATTGAAAGTGGCATCACAGGTAGATAGGTGGACAAAAAGGCTTTTGGCACATTGGCCTTTATCAGTCAGAGTATTGAATATAGAAGTTGGGCGGTCATGTTGCAGTTGCGTAAGACGTTGGTGAGGCTACATTTAGAGTATTGTGTTTAATTTTGGTCACTATGTTATAGGAAAGATGTCGTCAAGTTGGAAAGGGCACAGAGAAAATTTACGAGGATGTTGCCAGGACTAGAGGGTCTGAACTATAGGGAGAGGTTGTGTAGGCTAGGACTCTATTCCTTGGAGTGCAGGAGGATGAGGGGTGACGAGTAAAATCATGAGGAATAGATCGGGGAGATGCACAGTCTCTTGCCCGCTCCACCTATTATTGTGGATAATTGGCCTGAACGTCGCGTGTGGGAGATATACCTGCTGTGTTTTTTAAAACAGGTTATTTTTGTGATCGAAATTCAATTGCAGGTACATAGCTCCTTGAAAGTGGTGTCACGGGTAGACAGAGGGGTCAAGAAGGCTTTCGGTACATTGGGCTTCATCAGTCAGAGCATTGAGTAGAGAGTATTGTGTTCAGTTTTGGTCACCGTATTATAGGAAAGATGTTGTGAAGCTGGAAAGGGTGGGCAAGGTGACCAAAAACATCACCCATTCCTTCTCTCCAGAGATGCTGTCTGTCCTGCTGAGTTACTCCAGCATTTTGTGTCTATCTTCAGTTTCAGTTCAGTTCAGTTTATTGTCATGTGTACCGAGGTACAGTGAAAAGCTTTTGTTGCATGCTAACCAGTCAGCGGAAAGACAATACATGATTACAATCGAGCCATTTACAGTGTACAGATACATGATAAGGGGATAATGTTTAGTGCAAGGTAAAGCCAGCAAAGTCCGATCAAGGATAGTCCAAGGATCACCAAAGTGGTAGATAGTAGTTCAGCACTGCTCTCTGGTTGTGGTAGGATGGTTCAGTTGCCTGATAACAGCTGGGAAGAAACTGTCTATGAATCTGGAGGTGTGCATTTTCACACTTTTGTACTTTTTGCCTGATGGGAGAGGGGAGAAGAGGGAATGGCCAGGGTGAGACTCGCCCTTGATTATGCTGCTGGCCTTGCCGAGGCAGCATGAGGTATAAATGGAGTCAATGGAAGGGAGGTTGGTTTGTGTGATGGTCTGGGCTGCGTCCACAATTCACTGCAATTTCTTAATGCTTGCTGAACTTATTTCTTTTTCTGGGGAGAGTTTAATTTATTGTCATGTGGACCGAGGCATATGGTCAACGTGGCCTGATTCTGTTCAGTTTAGCTTTATTACTATATATTCATCTTGAGAACATACACGGCATGATTAGCAAGTTTGCAGATGGTAAAGCAAAATTGGTTAGTGTCAGGGGTTATGGGGAGAAGGCAGGAGAATAAGGTTAGGAGGGAGAGATAGATCAGTCATGATTGAATGGCGGTGTAGACTTGATGGGCCAAATGGCCCAAGTCTGCTCCTACGTGGGAGAGTCTGGGACTAGAGGTCATAACCTCAGAATTAATGGACGTTCCTTTAGGAATGAGATGAGGTGGAATTTCTTTGATCAGAGGGTGGTGAATCTGTGGAATTCTTTGCCACAGACCGCGGTGGATACCATGTCAGTGGATAAGGCAGAGATTTACGTAGTCTCTGAAATTTATGTTGAGGTCGGAATCGGAGTTGGAATCAGGACTTTACTTTTTACCAACTCCGACTCCAGCAGCACCATAATTGCTCCGACTCCACAGCCATGCTATCCATGTCCCCAGACGAGCATATTCAACCAGTGTGCATAACCTAGGTCTGAATTCATAGAACAGCTGATGCACCCATTTTTTGGGCCCTACACACAACTTCTCTCCTTTGTTCTTTGTAGACCTACCCATTCCTTAGCTAACCCTCTTGCTTCTAATGTGCATAAAACATTATTGGGGTTCTCCTTAACAAGAACATTCTTGACAATAACATTTTCGTTACCTCCAACGGGATCCCACCACTGGCCACATCTTCCCATCTCCTCCGCTTTCCGCAGAGACCGTTCCTTCCGTAACTCACTTGTCAATTCGTCCCTTTCCACCCAAACCACCACCCCCCCCAGTACTTTCCTTTGCAACCGCAGGAAATGCTACACTTGTCGCTTTACCTCCCCCCTCGACTCCATCCAAGGACCCAAGCAGTTTTTCCAGGTGAGGCAGAGGTTCACCTGCACCTCCTCCAACTTCATCTATTGCATCCGCTGCTCTAGGTGTCAGCTGCTCCACATCGGTGAGACCAAGCGTAGGCTTGGCAATCGCTTCGCCCAACACCTCCGCTCAGTTCACAATTACCAACCTGATCTCCCGGTGGCTGAGCACTTCAACTCCCCCTCCCATTCCGAATCCAACCTTTCTGTCCTGGGCCTCCTCCATGGCCAGAGTGATGACCAGTGCAAATTGGGCCCCACGTAACAGCACCTCATATTTTGCTTGGGTAGTTTACACCCCAGCAGTATGAACATTGACTTCTCCAATTTCAGGTAGTCCTTGCTTTCTCCCTTCTTCCCCTCCCCAGCTTTCCCACAAGCATACTGTCTCCGCCTCTTCCTTTCTTTTTCCCGCCCCCACCCTCCCCCCGACATCAGTCTGAAGAAGGGTCTCTACCCGAAACGTCACCTATTTCTTCTCTCCGTAGATGCTGCCTCACCCGCTGAGTTTCTCCAGCATTTTTGTCTACCCATAACATTCCTTGGCCTCTTTTAGCCCTCCTAATTCCGTTCTTTCCTGCTTCCTTTATATTCCTCAAGGGCCTTTTCAACTGTCAGCTTCCTAAACCTTGCATGTGCTTCCTTTTGTTTTAAAACTAGTTGCAACATTTCTCAAACCTTGCTGTCCTGGTCTTTTATCCTCAAGGGAACACCGTGATCCTTAACAACGGGTTGGCCGTTAAAAGATTCTTACCCAAAATGTTAGAATGGAGGAAACAAGACCCATTATTTATTTATTTGCCTCTGTACTCCACAATTTGAGATTTGTAATAGAAAAAAAATCACATGTGGTTAAAGTGCACATTGTCAGATTTTAATAAAGGCCATTTTTATACATTTTGGCTACAATGTAGAAATTGCAGCTGTGTTTATACATAGTCCCCCTATTTTAGGGCACCATAATGTTTGGTACTCAGCAATGTCATGCAAGTGAAAGTAGTCATGTTTAGTATTTTGTTGCTAATCCTTTGCATGCAATGACTGCTTGAAGTCTGTATTTCATGGACATCACCAGTTGCTGGGTGTCTTCCCTGGCGATGCTCTGCCAGGCCTGTATTGCAGCCATCTTCAGCTTATGTTTGTTTTGGGGGCTGGTCACCAGTGCACTCTTTCTTCTTAATGATGTTCCAAATGGTTGATTTTGGTAAGCCGAGGGTTTGGCTGATGTCTCTAACAGTTTTATTGTTGTTTCTCCATCTCATAATGGATTATTTGACTTACATTGGCACAACTTTGGTCCTCATGTTGAAAAACAGCAATAAAAGTTTCCAAAGGTGATGGAAAGACTGGAGGAAAGACTATGTGCTGAGAGCTCTCTTATACCTGCATTCAGGAGGCAATTAAACTCACCTGAGCAATTACAAACACCCATGAAGCCATGTGTCCCAAACATTATGGTGCCCTGACCCATGAAGCCATGTGTCCCAAACATTATGGTGCCCTGAAATGGGGGGACTATATATAAACATAGCTGTAATTTCTACATGGTGAAACCAAAATGTATAAAAATGGCCATTATTAAAATCTGACAATGTGCACTTTAACCACATTAGATTTTTTTTTATTACAAATCTCAAATTGTGGAGTACAGAGGCAAATAAATAAATGATGGGTCTTTGTCCCAAACATTATGGAGGGCACTGTAATAGAGCTGGTGTCTCACAGTTCCAAAGACCTGGTTTCATTCCTGACATCAGGCACTGTCTTTGTGAAGATTGTACATTCTGCCCGAGACCTCATGGATTTCCCTGTTATCTACTTTAGAAACATAGAAAATAGGTGCAGGATGAGACCATTTGGCCCTTCGAGTCAGCACCGCCTTTCATTGTGATCATGGCTGATCATCCATAATCAGTAACCCGTGCCTGCCTTCTCCCCATATCCCTTGATTCCGCTAGCCCCTGGAGCTCTATCTAACTCTCTTTTAAATTCATCCAGTGGATAGGCCTCCACTGCTTTCTGTAGCAGAGAATTCCACAAATTCACAATTGACTGGATGAAAAAGTTTTTTCTCATCTCAGTTTTAAATGGCCTCCCCTTTATTCTTAGACTGTGGTCCCTTGTTCTGGACTTCCCAACATAGGGAACATTTTTCCTGCATCAAGCTTGTCCAGTCCTTTTATAATTGTATATGTTTCCATCAGATCCCCTCTCATCCTAAATTCCACTGAATACAAGCCCAGTCTTTCCAATCTTTCCTCATGACAGTCCCACCATCCCGGGGATTAATCTCGTGAACCTACGCTGTACTGCCTCAATAGCAAGGATGTCCTTCCTCAAATTAGGAGACCAAAACTGCCCACAATATTCCAGATGTGGTCTCACCAGGGGCCTGTACAACTGCAGAAGGGCCTCTTTACTCCCATACTCAAATCCTCTTGTTATGAAGGTCAACATGCCATTAGCTTTTTTCACTGCCTGCTGTACCTGCATGTTTACTTTCAGTGACTGGTGTACAAGGACACCCAGGTCTCGTTGCACTTCCCTTTTTCCTAATCTGACACCATTGAGATAATAATCTGCCTCCTTGTTCTGGCCGCCAAAGTGGATAACCTCAGATTCATCTACATTATACTGCATCTCCCATGCATCTGCCCACTCACTCAACCTGTCCAAGTCAACCTGCAATCTCCTTGCATCCTCTTCGCAATTCGCACTGCCACCCAGCTTTGTGTCATCTGCAAATTTGCTAGTGTTACTTTTAATCCCATCATCTAAATCATTAATATATATTGTAAATAGTTGCGGCCCCAGCATCGAGCCTTGCAGCACTCCATTTGCCATTGCCTGCCATTCTGACAGGGACCTGTTTATTCCTACTATTTGTTTCATGTCTGCCAACCAATTCTCTATCCATGTCAATACTCTACCCCCAATACCATGTGCTCTAATTTTGCCCACATCTCCTGTGTGGGACCTTATCAAAGGCTTTCTGAAAGTCCAGATACATTACATCCACTGGCTCTCCTTCATCCATTTTACTTGTCACATCCTCAAAATATTCCTGACGATTAGTCAAGCAGGATTTCCCCTTCATAAATCCATGCTGACTTGGACCAATCCTTTTACTGCTATCCAAATGCCCCTGTATTACATCTTTAATAATTTACTCCAGCATCTTCCCCACCATCGATGTCAGGCTAACTGGTCTATAATTCCCCGTTTTCTCTCTCGCTCCTTTCTTGAAAAGTGGGATAACATTAGCTACCCTCCAATTCACAGGAACTGATCCTGAATCTATAGAACATTGGAAAATGATCACCAATGCGTCCACGATTTCTAGAGCCACCTGCTTGAGTATCCTAGGATGCAGACCACCAGGCCCTGGGGATTTATCAGCCTTCAGTCCCATCAGTCTACCGAATACCATTTCTCGCCTAATGCAAATTTCTTTCAGTTCCTCTGTCTCCCTAGATCCTCTGTCCTCTAGTACATCTGGGAGATTGGTTCTGTCTTCACTGAGGAAGACACCTGTTCTGTCTTCACGAAGGAAGTACCTGTTCAATTCTTCTGCCATTTCCTTGTTCTCCAGAATAATTTCACTTTCCTGCCTTCAAGGGACCCACATTTGTCTTTACTAATCTTTTTCTCTTCACATACCTTCACATTACTATCCTTCTTTATATTCTTGGCCAGCTTACCCTGATACTTCATCTTTTCACCTCACGTTGCCCTTTTTGTTACCTTCTGTTGTCCTTTGAAAGTTTCCCAATCCTCTGGCTTCCCGCTACTCTTTGCTATGTTATACACCTTTTCTTTCAGTTTTATTCCATCCCTAACTTCCCTTGTCAGCCACGGCTGCCTCTTACTCCCCTTAGAATTTTCTTCCTCTTTGGATTGAAATGATCCTGCATCTTCTGGATTATGCCCAGAAATTCCTGCCATTGCTGTTCCACCGTCATTCCTGCTAGGATCCTTTTCCAGTCGACCTTAGCCAGCTCCTCTCTCATGCCTTCATAGTCCCCTTTGTTCAACTGCAACACTGACACTTCTGACACCTTCTCCCTCTCAAATTGCAGATTAAAATTTTTCATATTATGGTCACAACCTCCTAGCGGTTCCTTTACTTTGAGTTCCCTTATTATATCTGGTTCATTAGACAACACTAAATCTAGAATTGCTTTCTCCGGTAGGCTCCAGTACAAGCTGCTCTAAGATATTTATATCCTTTCCTTTTATATCCCAAAGATGTGTTCTTTGGTAAGTTAACGGGCAATGTAAATTACCCCTTGATAGGTGGGTGACAAAATTAATTGGAATGCAAGATATGTTTACAGGGGAAATTAGTGGTGGGATGGAATTGCTTAGTGAGCTAGCATTTAGTTGATGGCTGGTCGGTATAGGTAGACGGCGCGACCCACGTCGCAGCGGCCTCTGCAGTCCGTCTGTCTTTTTTTTATTTTTTTTGTCTCGTTTGAGTGTAGTGTGTAGTGTTTTTTTTAAACTGGGTATGTGGGTGGGGAAACTTTTAAAATCTTTTCCCTGTACGGAGGACCCGACCTTTCTCTGTCGGGTCTCCATTGTCGTTGGGGCCTAGCACCGTGGAGCGGCCTCCAACCGGAACGACCTGGGGCTCCAGTCGCGGAGCCTGCGGACTACTCACCATCGTGGAGCTGGCCGAGTTCGGAGCGTGGAGAGCTGCGGTGACGCGCGGCTGTGACCCGACCCCGGAGATTTGGAGGCTCCAGCCGCAGGTCTGGTGGACGGTGACATCGGGAGCTCGCGGGTCCCTGGTGGGAGACCGCTTTTCGGGGCTCCCGCAACGGCAGCTACTCCCGCCCGAGTTGCAGGGTTGAAAATGACCTGGAGCGGGGTCTTACATCGCCCGGCGCGGCTTTAAATGGCTGCGGGACTTGCTAGCGCTACCGGGGGCTCCAACATCAAGAACCGGAGCGCGGCCTTGCATTGCCCGGCGCGGATTTAATGGCCGCGGGACTTCTTACCATCGCCCGCCGGGGGCTTTGACTTTAACATCGGGAGGAGAATGGGGAGTGCAGGGGAGACAAGACTTTGCCTTCCATCACAGTGAGGAGGAGATTCACTGTGATGGATGTTTGTGTAAATTGTGTTGTGTCTTGGTTCTTTTTTTGTTGTATGACTACAGAAACCAAATTTCGTTTGAACCTCATTTGAGGTCCAAATGATAATAAACGGTATTGTATTGTATCTCAGTGCCTGAAGAAGGGTTTCGGCCCGAAACGTTGCTTATCTCCTTCGCTCCATAGATGCTGCTGCACCCGCTGAGTTTCTCCAGCACTTTTGTCTACCTTTAGTTGATGGCCGCCTTTTACCGACGAACCAAGGCCGCACAGAAACATGGAGAAAAATACAGGGAAGTTTCAGTTTTAAACAGCAAGATGTTCTGATCTGAAAGATATTGCCTGATGTTGTGCCCTCTTCCCCCACCCCACAGTAAGAGTCAGCACACTCTCTCTCTCCCCTCCCCAGCCCACTCACCGTGCTCCTTCACTCTGCTCCCCGTGGGTGTTGTAGTTAACCGTCAGCACCTTCACCGAGTCCTTCAGCGCCACCGCCCCCTTGCGCAGGTACTCGAGAGTCCGGCGGACCGGGAAGCGGCCTTTCATCGGCATCGCCGCTCCGCTCCTCCCGCGCCTGCGCACTATGCCCGCTGGCCCCGGCCGCCCCGCGCCTGCGCACTATGCCCGGCTGAGGTCGGTTTGTCCGTGGCAAGACAGACACATTGAAACAGTAAAATAGGCGCAGGAGTAGGCCATCCGGCCCAAAGATATAGGATCTTTGATCCAGCCCTTCGAGCTAGCACCGCCACTCAATATGATCATGGCTGATCCTCTAAAATCAGTACCCCGTTCCTGCTTTTTCCCCATATCCCTTGATTCCTTTGGTCCTCAGAGCTAAATCTAACTCTCTTGAAGAACTTGAACTCTCTTTTAAGAAGCCAGAGATACACGGCTGTGAAGCACGACGGACATTTAACATTACCAGTCGGTTATCCTTGGTTCTGAAAAATACTGCTTACGTTTTTTCCCCCCCAATTGGCCAATGAAATTCACTGGTCAGCACCGGCTACAACCTACGAGAACCTTCGACCTCCTGGCGACCCACCTACGGCACGAGAATTCTAGCTACTCTCCATGGCGGCTTCATTCTAGTTGCCGCTAATTTTTCAACATGACCGTAATGAGGCCGCAATTAGTTCCCAGAATATGGGAACTCCTCACGACCATTAAGGCGACACCCTTGCAACTACCCGCGAACATGTGGCAACCATGTGGCAACCGCACAGTCTTCTGCAGTTGCCTAAAAAGTCGCCTAAGTGGGACAGGCCCATTATTCTTAAATTGTGACCCTTTGGTTCTGGACTGGAGTGCTGTGCGCTGGAGTGAGCCAGCGGGTCAGGCAGCATCTGTGGAGTAACTCAGCGGGTCAGGCAGCATCTGTGGAGAGAAGCCCTCTTCCCACACCCCGTTGTCTGTGCCGGCATCATAAGTGACAGGAGCAGAATTAGGCCATTCAGGCCATTCGGCCCATCGTCTGCTCCGCCATTCAATCATGGCTGATCTGTCCCTCCTATCCTCATTCTCCTGCCTTCTCCCCATAACCCCTGACAGCCGCAATGAACAAGAATTTATCTATCTCTGCCATAAAATTATCCATTGACTTGGCCTCCAAAGCCTTCTGTGGCAAATAATTCCAAATTCACCACAATCTGACGAAAGAAACCTCTCCTCATCTCATTCCTAAAGAAACGTCCTTTAATTTTGAGACTATGACCTCTAGTCCTCGATATTCCCACTGGTGGAAACATCCTGTTCACATCCACTCTATCCCAAGCCTTTCACTATTCGGTAAACATCAGTAAGCATCTGCTGGCCTCTCCCCTCCTGTGCTGGGGATCATTGTCCGATATCGACCCTCTCAGCCACATTACTTTTAAGACTAGGGGAAATGTGTAGGAAGGAAATGCTGGTTTACACGAAATATATACACAAAATGCTGAAGTAATTCAGAGGGACAGGCAGCATTTCTGGATAGAAGGAATCCAGAGATGCTGCCGGTCCTGCTGAGTTACTCCAGCATTTTGTGTCTGTCTTACTTTTATCACTGCTGTTTTCGGTTACCGGTGAGTATGCGATGTTGCGGAGTAGGATAGGGAGGTGCAGCCATGGGATACAGACTGGGCAAAGTGTAACACCTCATTAAATACCCGTCTACATTTGACCAAGTAGAATGGAAATACCTTTTCACAGTACTGCAAACATTTCAGATGGGAGAGAATTTTATTTCATGAATAAAATTACGATATGATAGGCCGTTTCAATTCAATTCAATTCAATTTTTAATTGTCATTGTGCAGTGTACAGTACAGAGACAACAAAATGCAGTTAGCATCTCACCCAGAAGAGTGAACTTAGGAAAAATGAGCAGTAAAATATATATATGTATGGCAGTATCAGTAGTGCAATTTTTCTGGCGGAATGAGTGTCCGGGGGGGGGGTGACTGGCAATCACCGAGGTGCAGAGTTCAGTAGTGTAACAGCCGCAGGGAAGAACCTGCTGGTTCGGCAACGGAGGGACCTGTAGCGCCTCCCGGATGGGAGGAGGGTAAACAGTCTGTGGCTGGGGTGAGAGCAGTCCATGACGATGCTGCCCGCCCTTCGCAGACATCGCTTGCTTTGGACAGACTCAATGGAGGGGAGTGAGGAACCGGTGATGCGTTGGGCGGTTTTCACCACCCTCTGCAGTGCTTTCCGGTCGGAGACAGAGCAGTTGCCATACCATACTGTGATACAGTTGGTAGGGATGCTCTCGATGGTGCAGCGGTAGAAGTTCACCAGAATCTGAGGAGACAGATGGACCTTCTTTAGTCTCCTCAGGAAGAAGAGACGCTGGTGAGCCTTCTTGACCAGTGTTGATGTATTGTGGGTCCAAGAGAGGTCATCAGAGATGTTGACCCCCAGAAACCTGAAGCTGGAAACACGTTCCACCTCCGTCCCGTTAATATGGATGGGGGTGTGCGTGCAGCCCCTAGACCTCCTGTAGTCCACAATGAGCTCCTTGGTCTTCTTGGAGTTAAGGGCCAGGTTGTTGTCAGCGCACCATGCTGCTAGGAGCTGAACCTCCACCCTATAGGCCGACTCATCGTTGTCGCTGATGAGGCCAATCACCGTGTATCATCTGCATACTTGATGATGGTGTTAGAACCATGTACAGGTGTGCAGTCGTAGGTGAAGAGGGAGTAGAGGAGGGGGCTCAGTACATAGCCCTGTGGAATGCCGGTGTTCAGGGTGAGGGTTGAAGAGGTGTGGTTGTCCAACCTAACAGACTGGGGTCTGTTAGTTAGGAAGTCCAGTAACCAGTTGCAGAGGGAGGGGTTGATGCCCAGGTCGCTGAGTTTGGTGATCAGTTTTGAGGGGATAATGGTGTTGAATGCTGAGCTATAGTCGATGAACAGCATTCTCACGTAGGTGTTTGTGTTGTCGAGGTGCGAGAGGACGGAGTGGAGTGCCGTTGAGATGGCATCCTCCGTACTCCTGTTCTTGCGGTAGGCAAACTGATAGGGGTCCAGTGTGGGAGGTAGGCAGCCTTTGAGGTGTGCCAGGACCAGCCTCTCGAGGCACTTGGTGATGATGGGAATAAGTCATTAAGGCTTGCCGCAGTGGAGTGTTTTGGCACCGGCACGATGGAGGTGGTTTTAAGGCACGTGGGGACAACTGCTTGGGCAAGTGACAGGTTGAAGATGTCAGTCCAGACGTCTGTCAGCTGCGCAGCACAGGTCCTGAGGACGCGCCCGGGGATGCCGTCAGGGCCAGCAGCCTTACGTGCATTAATCCTACTCAGTGCTACATACACGTCGTAGGGGGTGAGTGTGAGGGGCTGGTGATCAGCAGGGAGCACAGCCTTGATGGCCATCTCTTGATTGTCCCTGTCAAAGCGGCCATAAAAGTGGTTGAGCTCCTCAAGGAAGGATGCGTCGCTCGATGTGGGGGTGATGTTAGTGGATCTATAGTCCGTGATGGCCTGGATGCCTTGCCACATGCGTCGGGGGTCAGAGTTGTTATTGAAGTGCTCCTCAATCCTAAGCTTGTAGCTATGCTTGGCATTCTATTCGTTTGCCAGAATACTGACCAACCACATACTTTCTCAGAAATTTCAACTATCCAGGGGCAATAGACAGGGATGTGCATTATCTTTTTTTTATTTTTTGTTGTTTATTTATTTATTTATTAGAAGTACAGTAAATTACAATAAATTACATTAATACACACCACGTATATCTTATTACATTTAATGTACCCCTTAATTTTTTAAAGCTATTAAGAAAAGATGGAAATTGAGAAAATAGAGAAAGTGAAAGAAAATAGTGTTAGTGTAAAAGCGTGACGAAAGGAAAGAAGAAAGACCCTTTAGACGAGAAATTAGAGAAACAAAATTAAGAGATAGACCCTAGGAAAGAAAAAAGAGAAAGAAGAAAAAAGAGAAAGACAGATATTCTATTATGAACATCGCACAAAAGGGATATACCAGCTCGCCTCTTTTCATCCCCCTTTACCAAGTCCTGACACCGGTGCCTTTTTAAAGTACTGTTGCACCTTATGCTTGTAGTAATTCTATAAATGAAGACCACGTCCTATAGAAGTGATCTGATTTGCCTGCCAGGTGGAGTCTCATCTCTTCCAGGTGTAATGTTTCAAACATATTTGAAATCCACATGTTTATGTTGGTATAGGAGTGTTTTTCCAGAATTTTAGAATAAGCTTTTTTCCAGTTATTAACCCGTAATCAAATAGGGATGTGCATTATCACCCCTGTTATTTGCCCTTGCGATTGAACCCTTAGCGGAAGGTATAAGAGTACATCCGAACAGTCACGGCTATAATATTAAACACGCCAATAATTAAATATCATTATATGCAGATGATGTATTATTATATATCACCAATTCTCAAGTTAGTATTCCAAATATATTAAACCTTATAGAGGAATTCGGTTCCTTCTCAAGATATAGAATAAACTGGAACAAAAGTGAAATTATGGCAATAAAACCTCAAGAGCCAACACACCTTTTAAAATTCCCTTTTCAGAATTGCTATAGAAAAATTTAAATATCTGGGTGTTCAAGTAACCAGAAAATATACTTCTTTATTCAATGCAAACTTCCCGCCTTTAGTTACTAAATTAAACGCTCTTATTCAATTCTGGAAAACACTTCCGATGTCTCTGATAGGCAGAATAAATGCCATAAAAATGATTTTCCTCCCACAAATTCTCTATTTATTTCAATCAATACCGTTATACCTACCTAAATTTTTTTTTTAAATCTTGATTCCCGGATTACAAACTTTATCTGGGATTATATATCACATAGAATTCATAAACGACATCTATGTAAACCCAAAGAAATGGGTGGATTGGCGCTCCCCAATTTCTTATACTACTATTGGGCAACGAATATTAAAAATGTAATTTACTGGCTGGATAACGCATGCCAACTTGTAGACTGGTTCATAATGGAGAGAGAGGATTGCTCGCCTTTTAATATAGGCGCGATTTCTCTCCCCAATAAAGTTGAAGAACACAATATATGAGAAAAATCCGATTATTCACAGCACTTTACGAATCTGGAGACAAGTAAAATCAACTTTTAAACGAAGAAATTTATCTCTTCTTTCACCAATAGCTAATAACCCGTCGTTTAAGCCATCTATTATAGATAAAACGTTTACTTATTGGGAAAGACTAGGATTAAAAAGCTTGGAGATCTGTACGAGATGGGAAATCTCCTGTCATTTCAGAAATTACAGTCGAAATACAGTCTGAAAGGTATTCAATATTTTAGATATCTTAAAATTCGAGATTATTTGAAAACATATACCCATGATTATCAAACTCTGCTGCCAGATATATTAGACGAAGGCATGAATAGAAACTCAGTCAAACAATCTAACATCATACTTGTATAATACCTTTCTAAATATAGAAATTCCATCGTCAGACGCAATTAGAAGAGAATGGGAAGAGGAATTAGGCCTAATAATTTCCAGACAGATGGGAAAAATATCTCTTATATATACATAATTGTTCGATTAATGTTAGACACAATTTAATCCAATTCAAAACGACTGCACAAAAGGATTTGAGTATAGGAGCAGGGAGGTTCTACTGCAGTTGTACAGGGTCTTGGTGAGACCACACCTGGAGTATTGCGTACAGTTTTGGTCTCCAAATCTGAGGAAGGACATTATTGCCATAGAGGGAGTGCAGAGAAGGTTCACCAGACTGATTCCTGGGATGTCAGGACTGTCTTATGAAGAAAGACTGGATAGACTTGGTTTATACTCTCTAGAATTTAGGAGATTGAGAGGGGATCTTATAGAAACTTACAAAATTCTTAATGGGTTGGACAGGCTAGATGCAGGAAGATTGCTCCCGATGTTGGGGAAGTCCAGGACAAGGGGTCACAGCTTAAGGATAAGGGGGAAATCCTTTAAAACTGAGATGAGAAGAACTTTTTTCACACAGAGAGTGGTGAATCTCTGGAACTCTCTGCCACAGAGGGTAGTCGAGGCCAGTTCATTGGCTATATTTAAGAGGGAGTTAGATGTGGCCCTTGTGGCTAAAGGGATCAGAGGGTATGGAGAGAAGGCAGGTACGGGATACTGAGTTGGATGATCAGCCATGATCATATTGAATGGCGGTGCAGGCTCGAAGGGCCGAATGGCCTATTCCTGCACCTAATTTCTATGTTTCTATGTTTCTACTACTCAAAGACTAAACTGAATAGGATTTTTTCAAATGTATCTCCTATTTGTGACAAAAGTCTCCTTCAAGAAGCAACTATAACACACTCCTTTGCCTCTTGCATAAAACAACATAACTTGTGGAAAGGAATCTTTGAAATTTTCTCAAAAACATTAAAAACAAAACTGAACCCCCATACGGAACTGATTATTTTCAGAACAGCAGAAGCCTGCCCTGAGCTATCAATATTTCAAAGACGTTTCCTTAATTATGGCCTGATAATGGCGAAAAAACATATACTTAAATTTTGGAAAAATACATCTGCCCCTACTCTTAAAATGTGGATTACAAAAATGTCTGAGACGCTACATCTTGAAGATATGAGACTTGTCTTAGCAGGAAAATCAGAGCAATTTTCAAAGACATGGATTCCTTTCATTGATTCATTACAAGGATAGTATGGTGCAACACAACTTCGGAATTAAACCGATTTATGGACTGGGTAATGGGTGGGGAGAGAAATGAAGCAGGTATATCAACACTTTTTTTTCTTCCGTTTTTGTCTTTTTATTTCTTTACTTTTTTCCTATTTCTTTTACTTACTCACTCTTCGACTACACTCATTTGGTAGTTTAGGGGTTCTATTCTTACACATTCACTTTCTCTTTAATTTTCTTTCTTTCTTGCTCTTTGTCTCTTTTTCTATTTCATCTTTGCTAAAATTAAAATTGAAGCTGTACAATAAATGTATTATGTCATATACCGCGGTTTATACTTTTGTACACTGCTTCTAATAAAAATATAAATAAATATAAATAAATAAATAAAAATACCCGTCTCCAGCAGTACCTGGCCCTCACAGCACCACTGCCTCAATCCTCAGCAACAAAGGATGTCATTGGGATTTGGAGTGACTAGAATGGACAGCTGCTCTTAAAGTAGGTAAATCACCCAGTCTAGATGGGATGCATCCTAGGGAAGTAAGGGAGGACATTGCAGAAACTTTGGGCTATAATCTTCTATACATCACAAAATTTAGAGACATTTTAGAGGACAAATAAAATCCAAATACATCTTTGTTCAAAAAAAGGGTCTAGGGATAAACCAGGAACAAGAGACCAGTCATTTAATCTCAGTAAATGGGAAATGTTCTAGTAAAAATAACTAAGGATACAATTAGCAGTCACCTCGATAAAGATGGGTTGATGAGAGAAAGCCAGTGTAAATGTGTTAAATATGAATTGGATCTCACTAACAAAAAGACAAAATGCTGGATACATTTAGAAATGGGACAGAGCAACTGCAACTTAAAACCAACCTGCTTTCTCTTTCCCAGCTCTGATGAAGCATCTTCAACTTGAAATGTCAACTCTGTTTCTCTTTCCACAGAAACTGCCTGACCACCTGAGTGTTTCCTATATTGCTCATTTTTGTTTCAGATTTACAGCACCTGCAGCTTCTTGATTTTCATTCATTGTTCATTAACTTTTACTGGATACACAACTCCTCCTGTTTTTAATAGTTCATTAAGACCGATAGTTCGTTAAAAAAAAAACATTTAAAAATGTGAGATAAACCTAAACAAAATAAAGGTTGTTTAAAAAAAATGCAGACTGGGATAAATGAACCCTGACTCACAGTCTGAAGAAGTGTCTCAACCCGAAACATTACCTATTCCTTTTGTCTAGAGATGCTGCCTGGAGTTACTCCAGCATTTTGTGTCTATCTTTGGTTTAAACCAGCATCTGCAGTTCCTTCCTACACAATGGGGAACTATTACTGGCCACTAGGGGGCATTCCTGTAAAGCTACTTCAGAAAGAACTGCAGATGCTGGAAAAATCGAAGGTAGACAAAAATGCTGGAGAAACTCAGCGGGTGAGGCAGCATCTATGGAGCGAATGAATAGGCGATGTTTCGGGTCGAGACCCTTCTTCAGACTGAAGTTGTGCACGTGGGCACAAACGACGTCGGGAAGAAGAGGAAGGAGGTTCTGCAACGCGAGTTTAGAGAGTTAGGAAGAAGACTGAAAAGAAGGACTTCTGGGGAGGTTATCTCTGGATTGCTTCCAGTACCTTGTGCTAGTGAGGGTAGGAACAGGGAGATAGTGGATCTGAATGTGTGGCTGGGGGGCTGGTGCAGCGAGCTAGGATTTAGATTTATAGACCACTGGGATCTCTTCTGGGGTAGGGGTGACCTGTGCAAAAGGGACGGGTTACACCTTAACTGGAGGGGGACCGACGTTCTGGCAGGCAGGTTTGCTAATGCTACACGTGTAGATTTAAACTAAATAGTGGGGGGGAGGGATTGACAAATTGGGAGTATAAAGGAGTTAAAGGGAAAGTGAGTACAGGACAAGTTACAAAAAACTCCCGAATTAATGGGAAGGAAAGTTTGAGAAGTCAAGTCAAGTCAAGTCAATTTTATTTCTATAGCACATTTAAAAACTCTCGTTGACCAAAGTGCTTTACATCAGTGCAGGTACTAACGTGCTACAAACAGTGGTACATAGATCTAACAATACATACATAACTACATACATACAGCGCTCCCTCAGAGGACCTCAAGAAAGGGATAAGAGAGTAAGGTCAGAGCCAATAGTGATCGTTGTGAGAGGGGAGGTGAATACCGAAGTCAAAGTGTTGTATATGAATGCGTGAAGTATAAGAAATAATGTGGATGAGCTTGAGGCTTAGTTAGAAATTGGCAAGTGTGATGTTGTGGGAATTACAGAGACATGGCTGCAAGAGGACCAGGGCTGGGAACTGAATATTCAAGGGTATACGTCCTATCGAAAAGACAGACAGGTGGGCAGACGGGGTGGGGTAGCTCTGTTGGTGAAGAATTAAATTCAGTCCCTTGCGAGGGGTGACATAGAATCAGGAAATGTAGAGTCAGTATGGATAGAACTGAGGAATTGTAAGGGTAAGAAGACCCTAATAGGAGTTATCTACAGGCCCCCAACCAGTAGCCTGGATATAGGGTGCAAGTTGAATCAAGTTAAAATTGGCATGTCGCAAAGGTAATGCTACGGTTGTTATGGGAGATTTCAACATGCAGGTACTGGGAAAATCAGGCTGGAACTGGACCCCATGAAAGGGAGTTTGTGGAGTGCCTCCGTGATGGATTCTTAGAGCAGCTTGTACTGGAGCCTACCAGGGAGAAGGCAATTCTGGACTTAGTGTTGTGCAATGAAGCGGATTTGATAAGGGAACTCGAGGTAAAGGAGCCATTAGGAGGTAGTGACCATAATATGATATGTTTTAATCTACAATGTGAGAGGGAGAAGGGTAAATCATAGGTGTCGGTATTACAGTTGAGCAAAGGGGACTATGGAGCCATGAGGGAGGAGCTGGCCAAAGTTGACTGGAAAGATACCCTAGCAGGGGTGACAGTGGAACAACAATGGCAGGTATTTCTGGGAATAATACAGAAGGTGCAGGATCTGTTCATTCCAAAGAGAAATAAAGATTCCAAGGGGAGTAAGGGGCGACCGTGGTGGACAAGGGAAGTCAGGGAGAGTATAAAAATAAAAGAGAAGAAATATAACGTAGCAAAGATGAGCGGGAAGCCAGAGGATTGGGTCACTTTTAAAAAGCAACAGAAGATAACTAAAAAGGCAATATGGGGAGAAAATATGAGGTACGAAGGTAAGCTAGCCAAGAATATAAAAGAGGATAGTAAAAGCTTCTTTAGGTATGTGAACAGGAAAAAACTAGTAATGGCCAAAGTTGGACCCTTGAAGACTGAAAAGGGTGAATTTATTATGGGGATCAAGGAAATGGCAGATGAGTTGAACAGGTACTTTGGATACTAAGGAGGACACAAACAATCTTCCTGATGTACTAGTCAGAGGATCTGGGGTAACGGAGGAACTGAAGGAGATTCACATTTGGCAGGAAATGGTGTTGGGTAGACTGATGGGACTGAAGGCTGATAAATCCCCAGGGCCTGATGGTCTGCATCCCAGTGTACTTAAGGAAGTGGCTCTAAAAATCGTGGACGCATTGGTGATCATTTTCCAATGTTCTATAGATTCAGGATCCGTTCCTGTGGATTGGAGGGTAGCTAATGTTGTCCCACTCTTTAAGAAGGGCGGCAGAGAGAAAACAGGTAATTATAGACCAGTTAGCCTGACATCGGTGGTGGGGATTGTAAATCACTTTAGACTGTATAAGATTTACACACGTCTTTAATCAGCACAGTAACTTGGCAGCATTACAAAACGAGGTGTTGTCAGTACATCCTAGCTGCTTCAACTAACGGTGCTGGGAATGGGCGTTAGTATAAATGTTATAATGGGGTGGAGTTAGCGATAAGTGTAATTGGTTCACATGCATCATCAATCTACATCCTTCCCTCTAAAGATTAAATGTGGAAAGGAAGTGTATTAACCATACTTGCCACACCTGTCTGGTGGTCTACTAACACGGCCCGAACGCGTGCGGACCCAACCATCCCCTCCCTCCACTGAAGGATTAGGCGGAGAGGCTGAAGGTGAAAATCGCACAGGAGAGGCTTGTAGTGACCGAGGGGGGAAACATGCGGTAGGTGTAACCCCGTGGTTAGTGGAGACCGAGGGACGTGGGGGGGGTGCAAGGCATGCGGGGACGGGCGGGAGACATTGCGAAAGGCGGCTGGAACTGGAGCGGCGGAGCATAGGGATCAGCAGGCGGTGGTCGGGGCTCCTTCACAGCAAGCAGGTGTTGTCGACTTCTCCGGTATACCGCTCCCTCACAGTCCACAAGGTACGATCGCGGCTCATCAGTCGGGCGTACAACAACGCCCAGACGAGAATGACCAGTTGAAGTTCGTAGACGGACGACCTGGCCCGGCAGTAGAGGCTGGAGTGGTCTGCTGGAACTGTCATATGACCGTTTCTGGATGTCGTGCTTCTCTTGGAGACGTTGCTGGATAGTGGCGGGCTTCAACACCCGAGGGACCAGCTGCTGTTGTACGATGGGGACCGGAGACCTCGTCGCCCTCGACAGCAGACGCTGTGCTGGTGACCCCAAGGTTCCGTCTCTTGCGATGTTTCTGAGATTCAGGAGATCGAGATAGACGTCTGACTTTGAAATGCGCGCTCCCTCCAGCAAGTGCTTGGCGCTTCTGACAGCGCATTCAGCGAGTCCATTACTCTGTGGATACTCGGGATTGCTTGTGACGTGCTGGAAGTTCCATTGGTCTGCGAAAAGCTTGAACAAGTGGCTGGTGAACTGTGGACCGTTGTCGGTTCTCAGGATGACAGAAGCGCCATAGGCTGAGAAGTGTCTTTTCAGCTTCTTGATGACCATCTCAGACGTGAGGGAGGTCAGTTGGTCAAGTTCAAACCAGTTGGAAAAAGAGTCGACCAGAACGAGGTAGTGCTTACCGCACCATTCGAAAATGTCCGCAGCCAGCGACGACCAAGGCAATGCTGGTGGAGGTTGTTGCAGAAGGGGTTGCCGCTACTGATGAGGCGCAAATTTTGTTGCAAGTGGGGCAGGAGGCTACGCGGTCCCGGATGTACGTGGCCATTCCAGGCCAGTAGAACAGATCCCGGCGCGTGCCAGTGTGGAGTCGGCTCCTGGGTGACCACTGTGTACCTCTTTGAAGTACTCGTCTTGTAGCGATGAAGGTACCACTACCTTGTGACCCTTAACGACAACACCATCCTGAACCACCAGTTCATCACGGACCAAGAAGTACGGCTGCACCTCTGTGGGCGTGTTGGATTGTTTGTCTGGCCAGCCTGTTTTGATGATGGATGAGAGGGCTTGAAGCGTATCATCATTAGCAGTGTGCGCGGCCAGAATGCGCAGTTGCTTGCTGGAGATTAGACCGACACCGAGAACCGTGAAATTCTCCCGTTCATGCGGGTGTTGTTCGCAAGATGCTCGAGGAGCACGAGAGAGTGTGTCAGCGACATGCATGTCCTTACCCTTTGTGTAGGTAATAGAGAAGTCGTACCGCTGCAGCTGCATCATCATGCGCTGCAAGCGAGCTGGCGCGGCATGGATAGGCTTGTTCAGGATTGTCACCAGTGGTTGGTGGTCCGTCTCAACCATGAACGTGTTGCCATGGACGAAGTCGTGGAATTTGGAGCAGGCAAAGACGACAGCCAGCAGTTCCTTTTCGATTTGCGCGTAGTGCTGCTCCATGTCGGTCATGGTGTGAGAGGCATACGCGACAGGTAGTAGGGTGCCATCATCAGACGGTTGCAGGCAGGCTGCGGCGAGCCCGAATTTCGAGGCATCGCAGGTGATCGCCACCGGACGTTTCAGGTCGAAAAAAGTCAGGGTCGGTGCACTGGTCAATTTGGATTTTAGAACATCACAGGCATCCTGACGTTGCTGGAACCATCACTTTAGACTGTATAAGATTTACACACATCTTTAATCAGCGCAGTAACTTGGCAGCATTACAAAACGAGGTGTTGTCAGTACATCCTAGCTGCTTCAACTAATGGTGCTGGGAATGGGCGTTAGTATAAATGTTATAATGGGGTGGAGTTAGTGATGCTGGCTAAGTGTGATTGGTTCACATGCATCATCAATCTACAGGGATGATGCTGGAGTCAATAATAAAAGATGAAATAGCGGCACAGTAGCAGGATCGGTCCGAGTCAGCATGGATTTACGAAGGGAAAATCATGCTTGACTAATCTTCTGGAATTTTTTGAGGATGTAACCAGGATAATGGACAAGGGAGAGCCAGTGGATGTAGTGTACCTGGACTTTCAGAAAGCATTTGATAAGGTCCCACATAGGAGATTAGCGGGCAAAATTAGAGCACATGGTATTGGGGGTAGGGTGCTGACATGGGTAGAAAATTGGTTGGCAGACAGGAAACAACGAGTAGGGATTAACGGGTCCCTTTCAGAATGGCAGGCAGTGACTAGTGGGGTACTGCAAGGCTTGGTGCTGGGACTGCAGCTATTTACAATATATATGAATGATTTGGATGAAGGGATTCAAAGTAACAATAGCAAATTTGCAGATGACACAAAGCTGTGTGGCAGTGTGAACTGTGAGGATGCTATGAGGATGCAGGGTGACTTGGACAGGTTGAGTGAGTGGGCAGATGCAGTTTAATGTGGATAAATGTGAAGTTATCCACGTTGGTGGCAAAAACAGGAAGGCAGATTATTATCTAAATGTTTTTCAAGTTAGGAAAAGGGGAAGTACAACGGGATCTGGGAGTCCTTGTTCATCAGTCACTGAAAGTAAGCATGCAGGTACAGCAGGCAATGAAGAAAGCAAATGGCATGTTGGCCTTCATAACAGGAGTTGAATATAGGAGCAAAGAGGTCGTCCTGCAGTTGTACAGGGCCCTAGTGAGACCACACCTGGAGTATTGTGTGCAGTTTTGGTCTCCAAACTTGAGGAAGGACATTCTTTCTATTGAGGGAGTGCAGCGTAGGTCCACAAGGTTAATTCCCGGGATGGCAGGACTGTCATATGTTGATAGATTGGAGCGGCTGGACTTGTATACCTTGGAACGTAGAAGGATGAGAGGGAATCTTATTGAAACATATAAGAATATTAAGCGTTTGGACATACTAGAGGCAGGAAACATGTTCCCAATGTTGGGGGAGTCCAGAACCAGGGGCCATAATTTTAGAGAAAGTGGTAAGCCAGTTAGAACGGAGATGAGGAAAAACTTTTTCACACAGAGTTGTGAGTGTGTGGAATTCTCTACCTCAGCAGGCTGTGGAGGCTGGTTCTCTGGATGCTTTCAAGAGAGAGTTAGATAGAGCTCTTAGAGATAGCTGAGTTAAGGGTTGTGGAGAGAAGGCAGGAACGGGGTACTGATTGTGGATGATCAGCCACATTGAATGGCGGTGCTGGCTCGAAGGGCCGAATGGTCTACTCCTGCACCTATTGTCTATTGTCTATTGTCTCTGGGTGAAAAAAATGTTCCTCATCTCAGTCCTAAATGGCCTACCCCTTATTATTAAACTGTGACCCCTGGTTCTGGACTCCCCCAACATCGGGAACATTTTTCCTGTATCAAGCCTGTCCAATCCTTTAAGAATTTTATATGTTTCTGTAAGATACCCTCTCATCCTTCTAAATTCCAGTGAATTAACCTGGTGAACCTACGCCGCACTCCCTCAATTACAATAATGTCCTTTCTCAAATTAGGAGACCAAAATTGCACACAATACTCCAGGTGCGATCCTGTACATTTGGAGAGAATACTTTGGGATAGGATTTACTCCTATTTGGAAGAGAATGGGCTAATTAGGGATAGCCAACATGGCAGGTCGAATCTCACTAACCTGATTCAGGTGACAAAAGAAATTGATGAAGGTAGGGCGGTGGATGTTGTATATATGGATTTTAATAAGGCTTTTGATAAAGTCCCTCATGGTAGGCTGGTACAGAAGATTAAGATATACGGGTTTCACAATGACTTGGTCATATGGATTCCGAACTGGCTTATTCATAAAAGACGGAGGATTGTGGTGGAAGGTAGTTATTCTGGCTGGACGTCTGTGACCCGTGGATTTCCACAAAGATCTGTGCTGGGACCTCTGCTGTTTGTGATTATATATAAATGAGTGAGATGTAAATCAAGGTGGATTGGTGAGTAAATTTGCTGATGAGAGGAGTTGCAGATAGTGAGAGAGACTGTCAGAAGATACAATGGGATATAGACCAGCTGCAGATATGGGAAGAGGGAATATAACCTGAGCACATTTGAGGTGTTGCACTTTGGTAGATTGAATTATAAGGAGAGAGTATACAGTTAATGGAAAG
This sequence comes from Malacoraja senta, assembly GCA_038087875.1. Classification (NCBI taxonomy): domain Eukaryota; kingdom Metazoa; phylum Chordata; class Chondrichthyes; order Rajiformes; family Rajidae; genus Malacoraja; species Malacoraja senta. The sequence continues at coordinate 157,393 of JAXLNO010005278.1, read as the reverse complement.
ACCCATAACAGCATTAATGTGTAGGGAGATGTTGGTGTCCAAGTTCATAGCTCACTATAGATGGCAGCACAAGTTGATAGGGTGGTTAAGAAGGTGTATGGTATGCATGCCTTCATGGCTAGGGGCATTGAATGCAAGAGTCACAAAGGCAGGAACGGGGTACTGATTGTGGATGTTCAACCATGATCACATTGAATGGCGGTGCTGGCTCAAAGGGCCAAATGGCCGACTCCTGCACCTATTGATGCACCTCTGCAGGATTTTGGTTAGGCTGCATTTGGAGTATTGTGTGCCGTTCTGGATGCTACATTACAGGAACGTTATGGAGGCTTTGCAGAGGAGATTTGCCAGAATGCTGCCTGGATTAGAGGGTTTCATCTACAGGGAGAGGTTGGATAGATTTTGATTCTTTTCTCTGGAACGTTGGAGGTAGTGGGAAGACTTGATAGAAGTATATAAAATTATGGGAGGCATAGTGAGGGTAGACAGTCAGAACCTTTTTCCCAGGGTGGAAACATCCAACAATCAAAGGCATAGCTATGAGGTGAGAGGGGGACAGTTTAATGGAGATCGACCAGTGGCACTAACGTCTGTGGTGATGAAGTGCTTTGAGAGGTTGGTTATGGGGCATATCAACTCCTACCTCGACAAGAACCTCGACCCACTACAGTTCGCTTACCGCCACAACAGGTCAAAGGAGGATGCAATCTCACTGGCTCTCCACTCCGCATTAGACTACTTGGACAATAAAAACACTTATGTCAGGCTGTTGTTTATAGACTACAGCTCGCCGTTCAATACCATCATCCCCTCCAAACTGGTTACGTGGTGGGGTTAGAAAGGGAATACTCCCTGTCCACGGACACCCTGGGGGAGTTCCGGGACCGCTGGGCTCCGCAGGGTGTTGAATGCATCCTTGACAAGGAGTGTAAGATAGTTGTACAGTAGTTTAGTAAGGATATTTGTTTGTATTGTATTATGGTGGTGGGATCTGGTTTGTTTTATTGTAGTGTAATATTATTTTTTTAATAATCTAATAAATTTTTTGATTAAAATTTTTTTTTTTTAAATGGTTACATGAGGTGGTCTTGGTGATTTGGAGCTCCCGTCCAAATACAGAAATAAGTGATTTAAACATCTTTTGGAATTTGGAGGAGGCACAACGATACATTTAAACATCTTTGTGTATCGCTGCGACATTGCAGAGACTTGTTTTAAAGTTTTCTGCTTGTTTTGGGACTGCGAACAATCTTATCAACTGACTGCGTAGCTCCCACTACGGTGGCTGGCAACTTAGCAGGAAACTATTTGCGCACCAAAAAAGGGGAGAAAAATCTTTCTGGACTTTTACACCTGCATCCAGAACAACCCCCCTTACTGCCTCGCGGTGCTGACCGGGCCGGTCTGGTTTTCGTGTGGTGTGGGAGGATTTCTGCACCTGCACCATCTCGACCTCTTTCTGTGGCCTTGGAGCCTGGAGCTGAAGACTAAGCCTCCTTTCTCTCGGCAAGACCGTCGGAGATAAGAGGCTTCCAACAACAAGCATGCAGGCAAGTCCCTTTCGTTGCTGTAGGAGCTGGGATTGCCTGCGAAGGTCAGCAGCTCACCAGGGAACGCAGGAGAGCCGAGATAGCCGGGCAGAGTTGGTGACGCAGCTGTTTTTCGGGGAAGCCGCCATTATCAACGTTCGAGGTGACACCACTTGCCTCCCTCCCTCGAACTGTTCCATATTGTTTTTGTGTGTGGACTTGGCCTTGTGCCATTTGGACTGTCTGTGTCTCAGGCTTTGTGTAAGTGTTATGTTTAAATCGTAGCACCTGATACCATGCTGGGTCAGTGTTCTGGGGGAGCGGGGCCTTCCAGGAGTTATGCAAAGGCGGCTGCTTCAGCTGTTTCGGCTGCTGCTCTGGGGGCCCGGTTCTCCATGAGGAACCTGCCTTTCGAGCATGGAATAAGGTGCTAATTGCTCCCTCATATGAACCTGGAAGACTACTCGGCTGCCGTGGCCGTAGCGGCCAAGCCCGCAGGCGTCCTGTACGTGGGAAGGATGTTTGGGAAGGCCGTGTTCTTCCTCGAGTCTGTTGAGGGGGTGATCGTGGCAGTGAGTAAAGGGATCTCAGTGGGGGGAACATTCCTACAGGTCGAGCCCTTGGCGACCATGGCACAGCAGGGTGGCCCTGTCCAACGTCCCGCCCTGCATCACAAATGAGGCCCTCCTTCCCCACCTTCACACCCTGGGAAAGGTACTCACGGACATCACCCCCATATCCCAGGGGTTCCGCAGGAAGGAGCTGCGGTACATTCTTTCCCTCCGGCGCTAACTGACGATGTTGCTGGACCAGGAGGAGGTAGTTGACGGGCACTCTGTGTCCAGCAGGATGGGCGTGATTTCACCGTCTACTGGACATCGGAGCGCCCAAGGTGCCATGTCTGTAAGGAAGTGGCGCATATTCGGATTAATTGCCCCAAATCCCAGGCGGAGGCCTCTGTCTCAGGTGACCCCAGAGTCTGTGAGCTCCTCCCCATCGAAAAAGAGGAATCTCTCTAGGGAGGAGCGGAAGGGGGACGAACGGGAATCCTCCAGGGGGGAGGGGGACGAACGGGAATCCTCCAGGGGGGAGGGGATTACTATGGTGGAGGAAGATTCCCGTCCTCTGGTTCGGGCCCCAGTCCCATGTTCTGGAGGGGATTCTGGGGAGGGTGGCGATGGGGACCACTCGGGTGATATGGAGCAGTGGGAGATTCCTGTTGGGGAGGGAGTCCCACATCAGGCACCCAAGGAAGCCCAGGAACAACCCACCTAGGACGAGGCGCAGAGCACGCCTCTGTAGAGACTGTAGGCGGGGAGGGGGTTGGGGAAACCAACCCTTCTCTCTCTCAGGACCTGGCTCAAGAGGGACTCCCTGAGTCTGGTGCACCAGAGTCCACTCTGGGCCCAACTGAGGAAGGGATAGTCGCCCCCACTGTCGATGGTCTTGACTCCCCGGGTACATCTGGGGAAGGCCGCTCTGCCACTGGCCCCAGAGTTGGGACTGAGGTGGAGGAGAGACCAGCAGGTGGGATAGAGGCAACCGCCGCACAGGGTGGGGCGGGTGTATCGAGCACTAAGGGTGTGTCCGGGGATGGGGATGGTGCCTCCATCTGCAGTGAGAAGGTGGAAGGGGACTCCTCGGACAATGAGTCATTGGATGTTCTCGTTCCCCCCGACGCCACTCCATTCATTCCAGTGGAGGAAATCCGCGAGTTCATCCAGGCCACCGAAGGAGCCCAACATCGGCCCAGACTGGCCTCCCTCCAGTGGCCAAACCTACATGGGCTCACCAGCTCGCTGAACCTCATCCTCAGAAGGAGGGGGAGGGGCAAGGGCGTGAAGGGGAACGACCGGCTCAGCTCAGGTCTTTCTTGGACGACCTGGAGAAGGATGCTAAGACCAAGAGCAGCATCGTTCCTGTTGATGGTAGAGGGACCAGTAGAGCGTCCCTTGTAGCCAGGGTCCGGAGGGCAAGGAGCGCCGCCACTCCAGCTAGGGCCCGTAGGGGGAGGAGTGGGTCTGCTGTCAGTGACCGAAGGACTGGTGACGGGATCTAGGGAGTAGGCAGGGCCGAAGATGTCCTGGTTGGGTTGCTCCTAGGCCTGGCCAAGCTGGCTATCCACGAGTCACGGCGCCAGGCGGAAGAGGGCTTTGCCCGAGCCAGATGCTTGCCCCTTTACCAGGGTTGGATAATAGTTATTAGTAACATAGTTGTTTGATGATTTTGCAACATGGTAGTGGGTATGTCACCACCTTGGTTTTTTGGGGGGGGTTTTGTATCATGTTGAAATTAAATAAATTATTTTTTGCTTAAGAAAAAGCTGGTTACTAAGCTCACGTAACTGAGTCTCTGCGAATCCCTCTGCAATTGGATCCTCGACTTCCTCATCCACAGACCACAATCTGTCCGAATTGGTGGAAATACCTCATCCTCAGTAAACATCAGTACGGGAGCACCTCAAGGACCCTCTCCAACGCCAGCACCTCCTTCCAGAGATATGGGGCCCAAATCGGTTTACAATATTCCAAATATGACCTCACCAGCGCCTTATAAAGCCGCAGCATGATATTCTAGCTTTTATATTCTAATCCCCTCAAAATGAATGCTGTCATTGTAATTTCCTTGCCTACCACCAACTCAACTTGCAAATTAATCTCTTGGGGATCCTGCACCAGCACTCCCAAACCTCTTTGCACCTCTGATTTCTGAATCCTCTCCTCATGTAGACAGTAGTCTACACCATTCATTCTACCAAAGTGCACATCTGTAAATTTTGCTGTGCTGCATATCATTTGTCACTTCTTTGCCCACTCTTCCAACCTGTCCAAGTCCTTCTGCAGACTCTTTGCTTCCTCAACACTACCCGCCCCTCTATCTAGCTTTGTATCACCCACAAACATGGCCACAAAGCCATCATCCAAATCATTAACATATAACGTGAACAGTTGCGGATCCAACACCGACCCTTATGGAACACCACTAGTCACCGGCAGCTGACCAGAAAAGTATTCTTTCAGTCGGTCAATCTTTTATCCATGCTAGTACCTCGCCTCCATACCATGGGATACAATCTTGTTTGGCAACCTCACATGTGGCACCTTATCAAGGGCCTTCTGAAAATCCAAGTAAACAACATCTACTGATTCTCCTTTGACTATCCTGCTTGTTACCTGCTCAAAACCCCCCAACAGTTTTGCTACACAAGATCTCCCCTTAACAAAACCATGCTGACTTTGGCCTCTTTAATCATGTGCTTCCAAGTACCCCGAAACCTCATCCTTAATAACGGACCACAGTACTACTAACTGGCCTATAATTTCATTTATTTTTGCCTCGCTCCTTTCTTAAACAGTGATTGTGATTTTCCAGTCCTCTGGAACCATTCCTGACTCTAGTGAATCTTGAAAGATCACTGCTAATGCCTTCACAATCTAAACAGCTACCTCTTTCATACCTTAGGGTGTAGTCCATCTGGTCCAGGTGACATATCCACCTACAGAACTTTCAGCTTCCCAAGCATCTTATCCTTAGTAATAACAACTCCACTAATCTCTGCCCCCTAACTCTCTTGAATTTCTAGCATATTGCTGGTGCCTTCCACTGCGAAAACTGACGCAAAAAAAACGTATTAATTCACCCGCTATTTATTTATTCCGTATTACTACTTCTCCAGCATCATTTCCAGTGGTCCAATGTCCACTTTTGCCTCTCTTTTACGCTTTATATATCTGAATAAATCTTATCTCCGCTTGTAGGCTTTTTTTGCTGCCTTTTGTTGGTTTTTAAGTGAGATCGACCGATTGACCAAATGGTGCCAGCACAACAACCTGGCTCTCAACATCAGTAAAACCAAGGAACTGATTGTGGACTTTGGAAGGGGAAGGATGAGGACCCACAATCCTGTTTATATCAATGGGACGATGGTGGAGAGGGTCAAAAACGTCAAATTCCTGGGCGTGCATATTTCCGATCTTTCCTGGACCCAGCACACTGATGCAATTATAAAGAAGGCACATCAGCACCTCTACTTCCTGAAAAGATTACGGAGAGTTGGTATGTCAAGGAGGATTCTCGAACTTCTACAGGTGTACAATAGAGCATACTGACTGGTTGCATCGTGGCCTGGTTTGGCAATTTGAATGTCCAGAAGCGGAAAAGACTGCAAAAAGTTTTGACCACTGCCCAGTCCATCACTGGCTCTGACCTCTACACCTTCGATGGGATCTATCGAAGTCGCTACTTCAAAAAGGCATCCAACATCATCAAAGACCCACACCATCCTGGCCACACACTCATTTCACCATTGCCATCAGGAAGAAGGTACAGGAGCCTGAAAAGTATAACGTCCAGGTTCAGGAACAGCTTCCTTCCCTACAGCCATCAGGCTATTAAACGCAACAAATAAGCTCTGAACAGATTGCATTATATTTGTTTATTTCTTGAGTTTATATACACATGAACTTTTTTTCTCCCGTTATGTACTATGTTTACATATTCTGTTGTGTTGCAGCAAGCAAGAATTTCATTGTCCTATCTGGGACATATGACAATACAACTCTTGACTCTTGAAGTTTTTCAATCCTTCCCACTAATCTGGATTACATAAACATAACTCCAAATATTTTTGGCAATTAAAATGTATCCATTACTTTGTAATAAACCTCTCCTAATATTTTCTAGTGTCAGTAACCTTAAATATCACCCGCATAACTATATTAAAAATTATCATAATAGGATGATTTATTAGGAACCTGAACTTTTTTTTACAGTAAGGGTGGTATGTGGAACGACTTGCCAGATGAAGTAGTTGAGGCAAGTACTATCTCAATGTTAAAAAAAAATTGGACAAGTACACGGATAGGGCAGGTTTAGTGGCATATGGGCCAAATGCAGGCAGATGGGACTAGTGTAGATGGGGCATATTGGTCGGCGTGGGCATGTTGGGCTGAAGGGCCCGTTTCCACATTGTATATGACTTCTTACAGCTGAACCTGGTTGATTACCCACTTTTCCTGGACATTGTCTGCTTAATTTCACTCGATTCGGTAGTCACTTTCCTATTTTTTATCCCAGTTAGACCATTCTCATATCACAGGTTAATCATTGACCCGTACCCAACCGGCACACGGGCGCTTTCACCGTGATAATGGTGATCTATAGATTGTCGAAGAACATGATAGTCTTGCAAGTTGAGCATAACCATTTGCCTTGGATGGTCAGATTCAATACTTTAAATTAAAAATATGTGATTGGTATATGCCTGTACGCACGAATTATTACATGGGTCGCGTCTGAAACGAACGTATTTCCCCTTCACCCCAGATTTGGTCCTGATCAAAGTTCAGCTCCGCCCCATCTTTGATTCCAATGGACCTCGCCGCCAAAGATCATAGATCTTTGCTCGCCGCCGCCCTGAATGAAAGGGGGCGTCCGAGAAGCAGAGCAGGGGCGAGCTTCCGGGTGGGCGGTTGCTGAAGTGACGAAACTTCCGGCCTTCTCTTCCTCTTTGTCTGGCGCGGCGCGGAGCGGTGGACGCCATTTTGAGCTTCCTTGTCGTCGAGTGAGGTACACGATCATCTCGCTGCTAACATGTCGGACGAGGGAATTATTCGTCGGCGGTCTTAACCTCGACACAGACGAGCAGGCCCTGGAAGAACAGTTTTCCAAGTACGGGCAGATCACCGAGGTACGGGTCATTAAGGACCGAGAGACCTGTGTATCGCGTGGTTTCGGCTTCATCACTTTCGATAACCCGGAGGATGCCAAAGACGCGCTGCAGGCCATGAACGGCAAACAGATAGATGGCCGCCAGATCCGAGTGGGCCACGCCGAGAAGAAATCGGGCGGTCGCGGCGGTTACGGCCGGGGCAGCGGCGGCGGCGGTAGTTACGGCAGCCGCAGGAGAGGCAGCGGCGGCGGCTACTGGGACAGCGAGAGGAGCAGCTATGGCGGCGGTGGTGGCGGCGGCGGCAGCCGGTACGAGCAGCAGGACCGCGACAGCTACTCGGGTGGGTACCGGAGTCAGAGCAGTAGCGGTTACTTCGGCGGAGGTCGCTACCGGGACTATGAATGATGGGCGAGAATCGACCGTTTGTGCCGGATTCCCGTCGACTTGCCGCCCAGCGCGGCTCCTGGAGTCGCAGAAAGCCGCTGTGAATGAATTTGATTTGCCTGTTATGTTAAAATGCTAGAAACCCAGTTTGACCATTGTCTTGATTAATCTTGTTACCTGTTGTTTGTTCTGAGGTCTTCCTTAAGTTGGGCTTTCGACTTTGCGCCCCTTTGCCATGTGGTTTTCTGTGATAATTTTTTTTACCCGACCCACGGAGCCTCTGTGTCATTGGGACGGTGTGTTGGCGATTTAAATTGCCCGAGTCTCCTTCCGTGAGCTTCTTTTGGAATTTGTCGAAACGTTTCGCTTTTCTGGTGAGCTCTTTCCCACAATTCCATGCGGCGCAAAGAACGAAATCGGGCGGAAAACCTTTTAACTCCCACTTCCTGACCACTTTATCCGATTGCCATCTTTAAGATCTCAATGCGGATCGCTCGAGTTTCTTTTGATCGACCGACCGATTTTCTTCACTTAATTATCTCATGAAGATTGAACACTTAAAAAAAAAACCTTACTATCCCGCATTATAGCTTTTTAATGCATTTAAATATCTTTTGGACCAGTAAAATGGAACCCGTAGAAATCATTCATTTGAGCGGGAAACCTTGTCTGTTGCCAACAGTACACCCGAGTGCTGAGTCACTTATCTCTAAAACATAATGAGAAAATCAACTACAGAGCAGCTCTTCTGTCGTACACCTTGTCACAGGCCTCTTGGAAAGCAAACTGATCGTGGTCTTTTTATTTTGAAACATTTATTGAAAACTGTATACATTTAAATTTTCATTTACCATTGTTGTACTTTCATCGACCAGTATGGTCCATTTTGGACATCAATTTGCCACTTGGGAGACCAATCTTTGCCAGTGGATGTATCTCAATAAAATAGCTTCAGGTACTCTAGTGACTTGTCTTTGTTACAAACCATTTAAATTCACTCCAAGGAGATGAATCTGAAGATTGTCTTTTCTTGCTAAACATGTCTCACCCTGATAACTTGATTCCTATTACTGCAGAAGGTTGAAGGTGGTCCTCAAAATCTATCAAATCTAAGGTAATAAATGTGTTAGATATTAGTTTGGAGTGAATGTATAATTTTTATTGTGTTTTTCAAAAAGCCTGTGTAGAAGCCATTTTTGCATTCCTTTATATCATGGAATTAACATGCTTTTTCCTTTTTACAATGGCATTCTGCATACTCTTTGTAAAGTAGTAACAATTTATTCATTTTGCCCGCAGATGCACTGATGTTTGTAGCCTTCTATTAATTAATTCAAAGTTTCTATTCCTGTGACCGTTCTGGCGATTTTTTTAAAATGGGGACTATATCGGCGTTCTTAATGTAGTTTTACTATCCTCGAAATAGTGGGTGGGCATTGGCTTCAAGGAATTAAATGTGACCGCATTGAAAAACATACATGGAACAATAGATAAAAGGCTAAATAATCTGGCCGAATGTAACAATGAATATGTGAAAAAAAGAAAGTAGATTCTGGATCTGATATTTAAGCTGTTACCAAAGTGTGTCTTGAAATGGAGCAAGACTTGCAGCTTGCTTTCCTCATTACATGGGTTTTTATAATGAAGGCAACGGAATGAAAAGTGAAGCTATATTGACTGAATTAAAGATGGGGGGGGGGGGGGGAAAGGCTATCTTGGATATAAGGGACATCCGCCCAGTTTGACAAATCTGGGTATAAATTTGGATGTAAATGTTTGACATGCAAAAACATTAGGTTAGTAGATGTGGAAGATTTCAATTCCTTTCTATCTACTGGGATACTAAGTGTACTGAGCACTTTATTGCAATGAGGAAAACTTTTTTTCAGCAAGCCAAACAATGGAAGAGAAGACTCGAGGAACTGCAGGTGCTGGTTTACAAAAAAGACAAAATGCTGAATTAACTCGGTGGGTTAGCCAATAACTCTGGTTTGACATCTACAAACTTACTGCCTTATAAACTCACTCTGTTATCAGGACTTGCAAAGACACCACACCCTACTCTTAATTCCCCAGAAATCCCTGAATTTCTCTGACACATCTGCTTTCCATGCTAGGGCATTCAAGATATCCCATTCCATTATTAAACGTGGTTTACCTCCTGTTGTAGATGGATACCTCACCCCTGTCTCCTGTGCACCATAGTAATGCTCTTGCTCTCTTCTCTTCCTCCACCAAAAAACAAGACCAGTTCCCCCACCAGCCTCTGCATCCAACACATTCCGACATTTCCACCCCCTTCATCGCGATCCCGCTACCAGTCACATCCTCCCAGCCCCACAACTTTCCAAAGTTACCTCCCTCCACAACTGGTTTACTCATCCCATCCAAATCAAATCACTCAATGTCAAGTTACTTTCCTCAGCAATCTCAGATGTAACACCTGTCTCTCCTCCCTCGCATCCATCCAGGGACCCAATCAGCCTTTCCAGATGAGACAGAGGTTCATACGCATCTCCTCTGACCTCACATGCTGCATTTAGTTTTCCTGTGTGGCCTCCAACTGTATACTAGGTGACCGTTTTGCTGAACCTTTGTGCTCGGTCTGTCGCTGCTTGCTGGATCTACCAATTGCTAACCATTTTAACTTCCCTTCCCATTCTACCTTTCTGTCCTGGGCCTCCTCCATTGCCAGAGTGAGTCCACAAATTGGGATACATCACCTAATATTCTGCTTGGATAGCTTATAACCCAGCAGTGTGAACATTGAATTCTCCAATTTTGGGTAACCAATCTAGAACCACTTCCGTGTGTCCCACCTGGATGTGCAGCTGCTTCTCCTTGCCCTCTCCCCAAACCTATATTTCTTCTGGCACCGTTTCCATCTCTCGCCTTTGCCTAATCATCAGCCAATCAAATATTCCTTATCTGTATCCACCTATCACTTGCCAGATTTTGCCCAGGTGTCTTTACAATCAATCCAGAAAGGGTCCCACCCTAAGCATTGCCTATCCATGTTCTCCAGTGATTTGGTCTAACCTGCTGCGTTACTCCAGTAGTTATGTCTTTACAAGAAAGAGAATTTGCTATGCTTTGGCGAGTGAAGTAGCACAGACGAAGGACGACAAATGGGATATTAATTTTGTTATTGTATTTAAATATGTTGGTCTAATCAATGCAAACCATTTGAGACTGGTTCAAAGCTGTTTACATGAAGAAAAAAAAGGACCACCAAATCCAGAGCACCCGGATGACAGAATACAGTGCATCAACCTCTGCTCTGAAAGGAAAGCCCGTGACAAAATAAAACTTAAAGATGGTGACCTCGAAGGTGTTGTTGGTGATTATACCATGGATTGTCAGGAGTAGGTCGTTATATTCCCATATTGGGGGGAGCCATCATTGAGCCATTCTGTGGTTCAAATATTGCCCCATAACAGCTTGTGCACATGCAGTGAAGTGGAAAATTGGCTATCATATCACATGACCTTTGCTGTTCCCCCTTATCTGTCAGGCCATTGTTATGTGAACTGACATACTTAATTGTGGAACTGATCTTTCTGCCTAGGACTGGACTCTTGAATTTCTTTGAAATGTATCCCATTTCCAAGATGCATATATATTTAGTTTGTTACAATACTGGGAATAAAATTGTTAAGAGCTGGTATTTAAATATGAGCTACATTGATCAGAGATATTAGGAGGTTGACGATACTGGTTGTAGAAACAAGAAACTGCAGATGCTGGTTTACTAAAATAAAGGCACCAAGTACTGGAGTAATGCAGTGGGTCAGACAACTTCCCTGGAGAACCTTCCTTTGGCTTCACAATTTGTAACTCAGTTCAGTTCAGTTTTATTTGTCGTATGTAGGTTAACACAGTGTCAACGGTACAATGAAATGTTTTTGACAAGACAACGGGTCACCTCAGCAATGATATTAATTCCTTTTCATCCCCTCTACATACATTCCTTCCTCTGACTTTACTATTCGCAACTTTGTCCAACATCTGCCTATCATATCCCTCCCAAGCCCGTGTTCACCTATTGCCTGCCACGCTTTGTCCACGCCCCTTCCTTACAATCAGTCTGAAGAAAAGTCCCAACCCAAAACATCACCTATTCCCACCCCCTCCCCTGGGTACTTTCCCCTGCCACTGCAGGAGAGATAGCCCTTGTCCCTATACCTCTGCCCACCCACTGACTGCATCCGGTGTTCCCAGTGGTCTACATTAGTGAGACGAAGTGTGGATTCGGCGTCTGTTTCACCAAAGATCTAGGCTTGGTCCACCAAGGTCTACTGGATGTGCCACTTACCATTTTAACCTCCAATTCCCATACTGACCCTTCTCTCCTGGGCCACCTCAATGCCAGAGTGAGACGATGCACAAACTGGGAGAACAGCACCTTGTTTTCCTCTTGGATAGCTTTTAAAAACAACGGTACGAATGTTGAAATCTATCATTTTACGTAACCTCCAACTCCCCCCCCCCCCCCCCCCACACTCTCCACTGTAACCCATTTTGAACTCGCCCATTTCTCCCCCCTTTATCTGCATTCCTCACAATTTGTAGCTCTTCAATCTGTCGTACCTGGGGTTTTTTTCAACTCTGGCCTTTGTTCAACCATATGCCTATCAACTCCCCCACACCAGTGTTCACCTATTATCTGTTGGGTTTTGTTCTGCCCCTTTTCTCTACCAGCTTTATTTGCCCCTCCACCCTGCAATCAGTCTGAAGGCTCCCGACCCAAAATGTCACCTATCCATGTTCTCCAAGGATGCTGAGTTACTCCTGCACTTTGTCTTTTGATGTTTATGATTGTTTCTTCTCTGTTCCTTGTTAACCACATCTTTGAAATATCTGGAGACATGAGACTGACGAATCTGGAGCAAAAGACAAACTGCTGGAGGAACTCTGCAGGGCAGGCAGCATCTACAGAAGAAAATGCACATACAATGTTTCAGGACGGGATCCTTCAAGGCTGGTGCAGAGGAAAGAATAGAAAGGGGTAGGGTGAAAGCTGGCAAATGATGGGTAGATTTGGGGTAAGGAGGTGTTGATTGACAAGAGAGTCAGGTGTAGAAAGAAGAGTGGTCATGGTTCCAAGGGTTGGAGGTAAGTGGAAAAGACAAGCTCATTTGGTGTAACCTGATGAGGGTGAATAAAACAAAACCAGAGGGAGGGGGATGGTTAGATGGAAATGGGAGAAGGGCGTAGGATGTGCAGGAGGAAGAGGAGAGGAACTGGGTGATGGAATGGGAGGTGTGTATGGAAAGACGCGTAGACCAAAAGAATAAAGCCAGGGGAGGGGGTGGTGGTTTGCCTGAAATTTGTGATCAGTGTTCATGCTGTTGGGTTGATATGGTTCCAGTTTGTGTGCGTGTGTATTCATTCGGGCAATGGAGGAGGGCAGTCTGTTACACGACACCTCCAATTATACTCTCATTCCATGCCCGTCTTATCAGGTCAGGCCAGCTGCAGCCCCTTGATCTTCGTGTCACCTCCACCTTCACTTGTCAGCTTTTATCCCAATCTTCCCCTCACTTCTTTCTACCACCTATCTCCCTACCACAGTTGTGGAGAAGGGTCCTGACAAAAATATCACCTGTCCATTTCCATTCATTCCCATTTCCTAATCAATACAAAATGTTTTTAAAAAACTTGCTTGACTGCTCAATAGGTAACTATTGGTTCTCATGAGTATGCGGTCCTTATTAATGTCCAAGACATTTAAACTCATCATCTAACTTGACGTTTGCCAATTAAAATGCCATACACTTATTCTAGCTTCTGTAAATAGCCTCTTAAGTAGACATTTAGCATTCTCGATTGTTTCCAAATTTGAAGCTTTTCTTAAAATTAAACATTTCCCATGCCTGCATTATCTCTAAGAACTGGGAAAAAAATCAGCTTTTTTGTTTGTCCTGAGTGCGTCTCTGCTGATATTGGTGTCTATCCCCAAAATTTTGCCTTTTTTGCCTTCCAAGTCACTTTAGGTATAAATTATTAATTTTTGCCAATCTTTCATTCATTGTTCTATATCTCTACACCATCGTCTATCTCTCGTTCCTCTTTTCTGTGACTCGGTCTGAAGAAGGGTCTCAACCCAAAACGTCACCTATTCCATCTCGTTCATTATTCCAGCTTTCTATGTCTAAGGTTTATCTTTCATTGCTATTTTGTTGTCATGACTTCCAACAATTCCATATTCATTATTTGCATGCTATCCAGGAAAATCATATCATGCACAGATATCTATGGAGAGAAGGAATGGGTGACGTTTTGGGTTGAGCCCCGAAACGTCACCAATTCCTTCTCTCCAGAGATGCTGCCTGTCCCGCTGAGTAACTCCAGCATTTTGTGTCTATAGACAATAGGTGCAGGAGTAGGCCATTCGGCCCTTCGAGCCAGCACCGACATTCAATGTGATGATGGCTGATCATCCTTCTCTCCAGAGAAAAATGATCTTTGTCTACCTTTGATTTAAATCAGCATCTGCAGTTCTTTCCTACACATCCTGCACAAATACAACGGGTAGTGTGAAAGATAAACTGGAAGCTCTCGATCATCTCTTCGGTACCAGGTGTGTACTCCACCCTCTTCCTGGAGTTACTGACCAGTTCCTTTATTTGACTGACATTGAACGAGGTTTTGTTGCCTTGACACCATGTTACTAAGATCTTGTTTCCTTCCTGTACTTCACCTCATTATTTGAGATCCATCCCATGACGATGATAGCATCTACAAAATTGCAAATTAAATTAGAACATAATTTTGCTGAACAGCCAGCCATGAGTGTGGGGGAGTATAGCAAGGCTGAGAACAAGCCCTAATGGGGCACTGGTGTTGAGAATTAATATGGAGAATGTATTGTCCTTATCAATTGCAGTCCATGGGGTCAGCAATTAGGCAGCAGCTGGGCTAAAGTAAATTAATTCACATGGATACTTTTCAGAGTTGAAGATTGAGAAAACGATTGTTTTAAGTTGCAGATAAGGGGAAGAGGTGGAGTGATGTCCAGCGCTGGAAACCAAGAGGTTTAATGGTGTCAATGATGCTTGCTGGAGAGGATAGTGAAGAATTCTTAATGAAGGAAATAAGAAAAAGGTGGAAAATAAAATTGGTCAGGCAGCAAGTGTGGGAAACACTGACCTTGGAGCAGAACTGGACAATTGGAGATCCATGGTTCCTTCAGGTACACTACTTAGTGATATCCCTGTATCTAAAATAAATTTATTCTACAATTAATTAATTGGTCAGGCTGCTGTGGCTGACATAATTGAGTGCATACAGTTGAATGTGTTGCTGTTGCAGAAATTCTAGGTTGGGTTCTACCTTTTCACTTGGTAGAATTGATTACTTCTGGTCTCGCTACTTCCTTTATGCTTGGGCCAGTCATCTGCCCTGAGATTCCATCCCCAGGATTTGTTTCCCATCCTTATTTCTTGCTGTGTAGCTCTTCACTGAGCATTCTATCCTTTGCCAGTTAAACTGCTTGTCTGCACTTTTTTTCCAGGGGGAGTCCTGTAACTTGGCCTCTTCACATTGTCACTGCCTGCCCTGTCCTGTGCCTTTTCCAGAATTCTGCTGTTTAATTTACTGTATGCTTTCCCAGGCCCCTTCAACAGAGTTCACATGCTACTTCTCTTATCTATTCCACCTAGATGTGAGTGGCTTCCACATCACTTGAATTTTTGTCATGCATCTTCCAAATTTGTCCTGACTTAGCTGAATTGGTAATAAATTCTGAGAGTAACCATTTGTGGTGTGCACCTTCTGACAATTGATTTTGATTTAAATTATTCCTCCTTTCATTATAAACAGGCCACAATTTTCTAGCAAACGGTTCCATTTGTTGAGCTTGGCCCTGAATAGTTGGTGACCTTGGATAGATTAAACCTCCATTCACACCAACTTCCCGAATGGGCTGTTTAGTATTAATCCCAATTTGTGAGACGAACCTAGTTGATGCAAAATTGTTGTAAATGCATTTCTACCAAAGGAGGAGGTGAATGGGAACCTAACCTGGGATGTCTGCAACACCCATGCATTCAACTGTGAACATTCAAACATGACAGCTTTTTACCCCTTTTAAATTAAAACAAAAAGAATGCAAAAAACAATCTGCTGAACGAAACAAGTGGATCCATTAGCACCTATGGTGGCAAAGTTATGATCCACGTTTTGGGTCAACATCCTGCATCGCATACGTTTTTTCCATACAAAGTCAAGAGTTTTATTGTCGTATATATACCGAAACAGAACAATGAAATTCTTACAGGTTTGTAAACACTGTATTCAATCGATAATATAAACAAAGTTTAAATTTTGATTTAAATCGATATAGTGTAAAAAAAAAGTCCCAGGTGTAATTAAGGCAGCTCAGTGTTCAGTTGGAGTTTGTTGTGTTCAATAGCCTGATGGTTGTTGGGATGAAGCTGTTCCTGAACCTGGATGGTGGACACGAAATGCTGGAGTAACTCAGCGGGACATGCAGCATTTCTGGAGAGAAGGAATGGGTGACGTTTTGGGTCGAGACCCCCCTTCAGACTTCAGAAGTTGTTGACTCCACCAATGACCCGTCAATGAAGACCAGTTTCCTCTTCTAAAATCCCCAATCAGTTCCTTGGTTTTACTGATGTTGAGAGGAAGATTGTTCTGGCACCATTCAATCAGATGATCGATCTCCCTCCTATACCCTGATTCATTAGATAGAGTTGGAAATGTGTCGGGCTACACAAACATGGGATAGTGAGAGTAGAGCAGGGGGCAGAGCACACAAATTTGAGGTGCTCCTATGCTTATTATCAACAAGGAAATGTTGCCAATTCATACCAATTGTGCTCTGTTGATGAGGAAACCAAGGATAATACTATGGGAGAGGAGTTCTATATACCCAATCTCATAATTTTATACACTTCTATCAGGTCTCCCCTTAAACTCTGACATTTGAGAGAAAGCAATCCAAGTTTGTCCAGCTTCACCTTATAGCTAATACCCTCTAATCCAGGCAACATTCTGCTCAGCCTCTTCTGCACTCTCCCAAGTCTCCATATCCTTCCTGTAACGGGGTGACCAGAACTGCACACAATACTCCAAATGCAGCCTAACGGAAGGCCTATAAAGCTGCAATATAACTTCCTGACTTTTGTACACAGTGCCCTGACCGATGACTGCAAACATTCCATTCGTCTCTTTACCACTCTGTCTGCTTGTGTTGGCACAGCACAGATAATCGGTATTAATTTAACACCTCTCCCTTATCTCCTGACTACATGCATAGTTTACCCATTTGGTCACTAATAGAACCCACCCTTGCCCTGGATCCCTACTTGCTCCTGACACAGACTAACTTGTTAATTCTGAGTCTGAAGAAGGATCTCCAACCGAAACATCACCCATTCCTTCTATCCAGAGATGCTGCCTGAGTTACTCCAGCATTTTGTGTCTATCTTGGGATTCTCAGTCTTGTGTGGGGGAACAGTTTGCAAATAGAGATTGCAATACAAGTCTATGGTGGCCAAAAAGATGTTGGAAGACTTCAATGAGTGTTCTGTTTTCACAGTGAAAGAAGAAAATAGATTACAGCAATACAGGAAATGAAGTTAATTCCCAATGACTTCGATCCAAGAGTCCTACGAAAAATAGGTAAGCAAATGGCTATGTTAGATATAATCATCCAAGTGGTCTGGCTCATAAATATTTTGACCATTGAAGTACTGAGAAACACTATCAGCAGGTGGCTCAGCACCGGAGGATATGGATTTATGATAATTGACAGAATAATTCGATTTACTGTCTTTGAAGAAAACTTTTTCTATTACAAATTAAATATTGAAACTCCGAAACTACTATTGCCATGATTTCATGTCTTAACGGCTGGTATTTCTACATCTAGTCTGTGTGACAATGCTATCCATGATGCTATCAGAGAATTTGGTGACAAAGGGATGTGCATATTTTCCAAGTGAGAATGGTGTGTGACATGGGCGTAACCTGCAGCTAGCTAGTCGTGTTCCTAAAATGTCGTGCCTCGACTATGCCTGCTTTTTATTGGGTATGTTGAACACTCCTTGTTCCAAACGTACCCTGGCACCTTTCCCTAGCATGAACTTGGACTATCTCTGAAACCCCCCCCCCCCCCCGTTCGATCTTTGCCTGCATCACCGAGGACAGACTATCGATTGACATATACTATAAACCCAACAACTCCCATGATTGCATTGACCACACTTCTTCCCACTCTGCCTCGTCCAAGACTGCCAAATCCTACTCTTAAATTCTTCATCTCTATGCATCTGCTTTCAGGATGACGCTTTCCACTCTAGCATATCCAAGATCTCTTCAATAAACATAGTTTTTCCCCCTGCTGTTGTAGATGTACCTTGTCTTGCCCTTGTCTCCTGCTGCTCTCATGCCACCTCCCTCTCCACCATCCAGGGCACCCAGGAGTCGTTCCCAGTGAGACAAGTTCATGTGACCTCTTCAGACCTTATGTATTGCATTTGGTGTTCCTGATGTGGCCTCCTTTACATCGAAGAGACCAAGTGTAGCCCAGGCCACTTTTTTGCGGATTACTTGCGCTCACTCTGCCAAGGCCTGATGGATCTCTCAGATGCTAACTGTTTTGATTCCCCTTCCCATACCAGCCTTTCTGCCCTCTGCCTTCTCCACTGCCAGAGAGAGCTACATGCAAACTGGAGGACCAGCACCTAATATTCCACGTGGATAGTTTACAACCCAGCATATGAAGTAATATCCCTGTAAACCAGTATCTACGGTTCCTTGTTTCTACAGGTCTAACAATGGGTTATCAGCACATAAAGCAACTAGGTGCGTGTAACCTGTTGAGCTACTCCAGCACTTTGTATTGGATTTAGATTTATAGACCACTGGGATCTCTTCTGGGGTAGGGGTGACCTGTACAAAAGGGACGGGTTACACCTTAACTGGAAGGGGACCGACATTCTGGCAGGCAGGTTTGCTAGGGCTACACGTGTGGGTTTAAACTAAATAGTGGGGGGGAGGGATTGACAAATTGGGAGTATAAAGATGGAGTTGAAGGGGAAGTGGCTACAGGAAAAATTACAACAGATTCTCGAATTAATGGCAAGGAAAGCTTGAGAATGGACAACAGAGTAAGGTCAGGGCCAATTACGAGGGGGGAAGTGAATACGGATGTCAAAGTACTGTATATGAATGCGCGAAGTATAAGGAATAAAGTGGACGAGCTTGAAGCTCAGTTAGAAACTGGCAAGTATGATGTTGTGGGAATTACTGAGTCATGGCTGCAAGAGGGCCAGGGCTGGGAACTGAATATTCTAGGGTATACCTCCTATCGAAAAGACAGACAGGTGGGCAGAGGGGATGGGGTTGCCCTGTTGGTGAGGAATGAAATTCAGTCCCTTGCAAGGGGTGACATTGAAACAGGAGATGTGGAGTCAGTATGGATATAACTAAGGAATTGTAAGGGTAAAAATACCCTAATGGCACTAATCTACAGGCCCCTAAACAGTAGCCTGGACATAGGGCGCAAGTTGAATCAGGAGTTAAAATTGGCATGTAGCAAAATTAATGCTGTGGTTGTTATGGGAGATTTCAACATGCAGGTAGACTGGGAAAATCAGGTTGGTACTGGACCCCAAGAAATGGACTTTGTAGGGTGCCTTTGTGATGGATTCTTAGAACAGCTTGTATTGGAGCCTACCAGGGATAAGACAATTCTGGATTTAGTGTTATGTAATGAACCAGATTTGATAAAGGACCTCGAGGTTAATGAGCCATTAGGAGGCAGTGACCATAACATGGTCAGGTTTAATCTACAATTGGAGAGGGAGAAGAGTAGATCGGAGGTGTCAGTGTTGCAGTTGAATAAAGGGGACTATGGGGCCATGAGGGAGGAGCTACCAAAGTTGACTGGAAAGATACACTAGCAGGGATGATAGTGGAACAAAAATGGCAGGTGTTTCTAGGAATAATACAGAAGGTGCAGGATCAGTTCATTCCTAGGAGGAAGAAAGATTCCAAGGGGAGAAAGGGACGACCATGGCTGACAAGGGACGTCAGGGACAGTATAAAAATTAAAGCGAAGAAGTACAGCCTAGCAAAGATGAGCGGGAAGCAAGAGGATTAGGTAATGTTTAAAGAACAACAGAAGATAACCAATAAGACAATACGGGGAGAAAAGATGAGGTACGAACGTAAGCTAGCCAAGAATATAAAGCAGGATAGTAAAAGCTTCTTTAGGTATGTGAAGAGGAAAAAATTAGTTAAGACCAAAGTTGGACCCTTGAAGGTGAATTTATTATGGGGAACAAGGAAATGGCAGATGAGTTGAACAGGTACTTTGGATCTGTCTTCACTAAGGAGGACACAAACAATCTTCCTGATATAGTAGTGGCCAGAGGATCTGGGGTGACGGAGGAACTGAAGGAAATCCACATTAGGCAGGAAATGGTGTTGGCTAGACTGATGGAACTGAAGGCTGATAAATCCCCAGGGCCTGATGGTCTGCATCCGAGGGTACTTAAGGAAGTGGCTCTAGAAATCGTGGATGCATTGGTGATAATTTTCCAATGTTCTATAGACTCAGGATCAGTTCCTGTGGATTGGAGGGTAGCTAATGTTATCCCACTTTTCAAAAAAAGGCGGGAGAGAGAAAACAGGGATAGACCAGTTAGCTTGACATCGGTGGTGGGGAAGTTGCTGGAGTCAATTATAAAAGATGAAATAGCCGCACATTTGGATAGCAGTAACAGGATCGGTCCGAGTCAGCATGGATTTACGAAGGGGAAATCATGCTTGACTAATCTTCTGGAATTTTTTGAAGATGTAACTAGGAAAATGGACAAGGGAGAGCCAGTGGATGTAGTGTACCTGGACTTTCAGAATGCATTTGATAAGGTCCCACATAGGAGATTAGTGGGCAAAATTAGGGCACATGGTATTGGGGGTACACAAAAATGCTGGAGAAACTCAGCGGGTGCAGCAGCATCTATGGAGCGAAGGAAATAGGTAACGTTTTGGGCTGAAACCCTTCTTCAGACTGATAGGGGGTGGGGAGAAGAAAGGAAAAAAGGAAAAAGGCGGAGGAGGAGCCCGAGGGCTGGGGGAGGGGAGGAGACAACCAGATGGCTGATGAAGGGGAGGGGACAGCAAGGGCTAGCAGAATTGGGAGAATTCAATGTTCAAACCACCAGGATGTAGACTGCCCAAGCGGAATATGAGGTGCATTTCCTCCAATTTACGGTGTTGCTCGCTGTGGCCATGGAGGAGACCCAGGACAGAGAGGTCAGATACGGAATGGGAGGGGGAGTTGAAGTGCTGAGCCACCGGGAGTTCAGGTTGGTTATTGCGGACTGACCGGAGGTGTTCGGCGAAACGATCGTTTCGTATTGGGGGTAACTTGTGGTGCTGACATGGATAGAGTGCTGACATGGATAGAGAAATGGTTGGCAGACAGGAAACGAAGAGTAGGGATTAACGGGTCCCTTTCAGAATGGCAGGCAGTGACTAGTGGGGTACCGCAAGGCTCGGTGCTGGGACCGCAGCTATTTACAATATACATCAATGATTTGGATGAAGGGATTCAAAGTAACTTTAGCAAATTTGCAGATGACACAAAGCTGGGTGGCAGTGTGAACTGTGAAGAAGATGCTATGAGAATGCAGGGAGACTTGGACAGGTTGGGGGAGTGGGCAGATGCATGGCAGATGAAGTTTAATGCGGATGAATGTGAGGTTATCCACTTTGGTAGCAAAAACAGGAAGGCAGATTACTATGTAAATGGCGTCAAGTTGGGAAAAGGGGAAGTACAACGGGATCTGAGGGTCCTAGTACATCAGTCTATAAAAGTAAGCATGCAGGTTCAGCAGGCAGTGAAGAAAGCGAATGGCATGTTGGCCTTTATAACAAGAGGAATCGAATATAGGAGCAAAGAGGTCCTTCTGCAGTTGTACGGAGCCCTAGTGAAACCACACCTGGAGTATTGTGTGCAGTTTTGGTTCCCTAATTTGCGGAAGGACATTCTTGCTATTGAGGGAGTGCAGTGTAGGTTTACAAGGTTAATTCCCGGGATGGCCGGACTGTCGTATGCTGAGGGAATGGAGCAGCTGGGCTTGTGCACTCTGGAGTTTAAAAGGATGAGAGGATATCTCATTGAAACATATAAGATTGTTAAGGGCTTGGACACGCTAGAGGCAGGAAACATGTTCCCGATGTTGGGGGAGTCCAGAACCAGGGGCCACAGTTTAAGAATAAGGAGTAAGCCATTTAGAACGGAGACGAGGAAACACTTTTTCTCAGAGAGTGGTGAGTCTGTGGAATTCTCTGCCTTAGAGGGCAGTGGAGGCAGGTTCTCTGGATGCTTTCAAGAGAGAGCTAGATAGGGCTCTTAAAAATAGCGGAGAAAGGGGATATGGGGAGAAGGCAGGAACGGGGTACCGATTGGGGATTATCAGCCATGATCACATTGAATGGCGGTGCTGGCTCGAAGGGCCAAAAGGCCTACTCCTGTGTCTATTGTCTATTGTGTTGCTTTTCAGTATTTGTAATTTGTTACGGGCAAGGTGGAAGGATGGATCCCAGAGGAACAAATTTGATGAGCTTGTAGCATAGTTGGAAATTGGCAGGTATAATGTTGTAGGCATTGACGTGCCTGCAAGAGGATCGGAGCTGGGAGCTGAATATTCAGGGTTGTACGTCCTATCTGAAAGGCAGAAAGGTGGGCAGAGGGGGTGGGGTAGCTCTGTTGGTTAGGAATTAAATTCAGTCCCTAGCGAGGGGTGACATAGGATCAGAAGATGTAGAGTCACTGTGGATCGAGTTGAGAAATTATACGAGTAAAAAGACGCTAATGGGAGTTATTTACAGGACTCCAAACAGCCAGGATATAAGGTACAAGTTACATCAGGAGATAAAATTGGCATGTAAAAAAGGCAATGCTACGGTGGTCATGGGAGATTTCAATATGCAGGTAGACTGGGAAAATTTGTGTTCTGTAATGAACTGGATTTGATAAGGGAAGTCAAGATAAAGGAACCATTGGAGGTAGTGACCACGATAAGTTTTAATCTACAATTTGAGAGGGAGAAGGTGAAATCGGATGTGTCAGTATTGCAGCTGAGCAAAGGGAACTACAGAGGCATGAGGGAGGAGCTGGCCAAAGTTGACTGGAAAGAGCCCCTTCAGAGGTGATGGTGGAACAACAATGGCAGGAACTTCTGAGCATTTCCAGAAGATGCAAGACCTTTTCATTCCAAAGAGGAAGAAAGATTCTAGGGGGAGAAAGAGGTGACCATGGCTGACAAGTAAAGTCAAGGACAATATAAAACTAAAAGAGAAGGCATATAACATAGCAAAGATTAGTCGGAAGCCTGAGGATTGGGAAGCTTTTAAAGAACAACAGAAGGTAACTAAAATGGCAATACGGGGAGAAAAGATGAAATATGAAGGTAAGCTAGCCAATAATATAAAAGAGGATAGCAAGAGTTTATTCAGTTATATAAAGAGTAAGAAAGAGGCAAGTGGAAATTGGACTGCTGGAGAATGATGCAGGGGGAGTGATAACGGGATAAAGAAATGGCAGTTCAATAACATCAGTCTTCACATCAGTCTTCACAATGGAAGACACCAGCAACGTGCCTGAAATTCAAGAGAGTCAAGGGGTGGAAGTTAGTGGAGTGGTTATTACTAGGGAGAAGGTGCTGGGAAGCTGAAAGGGCTGAAGGTAGATAAATCTCCTGGACAGGATGGACTGCACCCTAGGGTTCTGAAAGAGGTGGCTTTAAAGATTTTGACAGTGGTAATTCAAAAATCACTAGAGACAGGAGAGGTTCCAGTTGATTGGAATATTGCCAATATTACCCCGCTGCACAAGAAGGGAGCAAAGCAGAACAGTGGGAACTATAATAGGGCCGGGTAGTCTTGAGTGGTTGGTGAGATTATAGTGTCCACTAAACCAAGAGGGACCTGTTGGGTCCCATCCTCTCAACGTGCGGTTGCGGGGGGGGGGGGGGGGGGGCGGCAGCCTGCGGCGTCACACACACAGTAACCACCCCCTACACACACACACACACTAAACCCTTCCCCTTGATATTATATTAATATTATTCATTCGCTCCTTTTGCCCCATCCCCGCCCTATCCACTCACGCATAGCCCCCAACTGCACAGGCGGGGGAGGGGAGGTGGAGAGGGTGAGGGGATGGAGAGGGTGAGGGGGTAGAGAGGTAGATGGAGGGGGGTAGAGTCTGAGGGGTGGGGGGGAGCGTGCGGCGTCACGGGAGGCTGGTTCCCGAACGCAATACTCCCTCCAGGCGCCAACCCGAGTCCGGCCGCTCAGTCCAGGACCTGACTTCATCTCCAGCAGCGTCTTTTGAATAACAGGGGAAGGGGGGAGGGGTGACGTCCACTCACAGCGCGTGGAAGATGGCGCGGAGCAGACCCATTGCGACGTCATCAGCGAGAGCTCGTTTAAATTCAAAGTCTTTTGATATTTTAAAATATTTTCAGCAATAGGTAGAGAAATAAAGCATGACATTTTCAGATAAGGTGATTTCGGACTCACGGGAAAAATGTCAACCGGAATAGAGAGAGGGAGAGGGCAGACACAGAGGGAGAGGGCAGCGGGCGGACGTGCCGCATGAAATTTTCAGATAAGATGATTTTGGACTCAACAGGAAAAATCTCAACCGGAATACAGTGGCTTGCATAAGTTTTCATACCCCTTGAACTTTCCCACATTTTGTCACGTTACAACAACAAACGTAAATGTATTTTATTGGGATTTTATGTGATAGACCAACACAAAGTGGTGCATAATTGTGAAGTGGAAGGAAAATGATACATGGTTTTCAAATTTTTTTACAAATAAAAAACTGAAAAGTGTCGCGTGCAAAAGTATTCAGCCCCCCTGAGTCAATACTTTGTAGAACCACCTTTCGCTGCAATTACAGCTGCAAGTCTTTTGGGGTATGTCTCTACCAGCTTTGCACATCTAGAGACTGAAATTTTTGCCCATTCTTCTTTGCAAAATAGCTCAAAGCTCAGTCAGATTGGATGGAGAGCGTCTGTGAACAGCAATTTTCAAGTCTTGCCAGAGATTCTCAATTGGATTTAGGTGTGGACTTTGACTGGGCCATTCTAAAACTGGGCGTTGATCTAAACCATTCCATTGTAGCTCTGGCTGTATGTTTAGGGTCGTTGTCCTGCTGGAAGGTGAACCTCCGCCCCAGTCTCAAGTCTTTTGCAGACTCTAACAGGTTTTCTTCCAAGATTGCCCTGTATTTGGCTCCATCGATCTTCCCATCAACTCTGACCAGCTTCCCTGTCCCTGCTGAAGAAAAGCATCCCCACAGCATGATGCTGCCACCACCATGTTTCACAGTGGGGATGGTGTGTTCAGGGTGATGTGCAGTGTTAGGTTTCCACCACACATAGCGTTTTGCATTTAGGCCAAAAACTTCAATTTTGGTCTCATCTGACCAGAGCACCTTCCTCCACATGTTTGCTGTGTCCCCCACATGGCTTGTGGCAAACTGCAAACGGGACTTCTTATGGCTTTTTTTCAACAATGGCTTTCTTCTTGCCACTCCTCCATAAAGGCCCGATTTGTGGAGTGCACGACTAATAGTTGTCCTATGGACAGATTCTCCCGCCTGAGCTGTGGATCTCTCCAGCTCCTCCAGAGTTACCATGGGCCGCTTGGCTGCTTCTCTGATCAATGCTCTCCTTGACCGGCCTGTCAGTTTAGGTGGACGGCCATGTCTTGGTAGGTTTGCAGTTGTGCCATACTCTTTCCATTTTCGGATGATGGATTGAACAGTGCTCCGTGAGATTTTCAAAGCTTGGGATATTTGTTTATAACCTAACCCTGCTTTAAACTTCTCCACAACTTTATCCCTGACCTGTCTGGTGTGTTCCTTGGGCTTCATGATGCTGTTTGTTCACTAATGTTCTCTAACAAACCTCTGAGGCCTTCACAGAACAGCTGTATTTATACTGAGATTAGATTACACACAAGTGGACTCTATTTACTAATTAGGTGACTTCTGAAGGCAATTGGTTGCACTGGATTTTATTTAGGGGTATAAGAGTAAAGGGGGCTGAATACCTTTGCACGCGACACTTTTCAGTTTTTTATTTGTAAAAAAATTTGAAAACCATGTATCATTTTCCTTCCACTTCACAATTATGCGCCACTTTGTGTTGGTCTATCACATAAAATCCCAATAAAATACATTTACGTTTGTGTTTGTAACGTGACAAAATGTGGAAAAGTTCAAGGGGTATGAATACTTTTGCAAGCCACTGTATATATATGTGTGTGTGTGTGTGTATATATACCACACACGCGCGCACTGGGGCCGTTACTCTCCACGTTGTATATTAATGGACAAGGGGATTGAAGGCTTTGTGGCCAAGTTTGCAGATGATACAAAAGTCGGTGGAGGGGCAGGTAGTGTAGAGAAAACAGGGACTCTGCAGAAGGACAGGTTGGGAGAGTGGGCAGAGAAGTGGCAGATGGAATATAGTGTAGCAAAGTGTGGAGTCATGCATTTTGGTAGTAGTGACCTGGTTGGAACAGTAATAGTCCGTGGGCCGAGCATCGAAAATGTGTCGAGAATTTAACTTTCGTGACACATGTCTGGTATCTACTTGAAATTTGGCACAGATTTAGATAAAATATAATTGAGAAGGAATTCATAACTCATCAATGCAAAATGTTGCACACTAATTAATTAAGCTAATTAGAAAATTAGATCAAAAAAGTAAGCGCCATCTCGTGCTTAATGCTCATATTATTCTGGGGAGCCTAATTCTGTGCTGCGGTCTAGTTAAACCATATTATTATACCATATACATATATATATATATATATGTGTGTGTGTCTTGTGAATATGACTGGAGTTACATATAATTATATGTTATATTATAAAAATAATATAATTAATATAATTGTGAGTCGGACTGGAGGTGTAGGTTGAGTGAGACTGCCGCAGAGGTCAAGGGTTTCACCTAATTAATCGGTGAGGGCTAATCCTGTGTGTTCCCCCGTTTACTGAACCTGACTGCCAGTGTGCAGAGTGGGGATCATGCCCATAGTGGGACTGGGGCAGTGCCAGGCTGGGGGAAGGCTCGGGCATCTGCCACTGAGAGGAAAATGCCTAACCCTAACCCTAACTCGCCCCCCCCCCTTCCAGAGCTGCCCACGGCTTGAGCCGCTTTGGGACCGGCTGCGGGCTCCATACGTGTGGCCGCTCAGCGCGTCCACCTCAGCCAGCCTGCCCTTCTGGATCATCATCATCAGCAGCAGCCCACCCGACGCCACGATTACACCGAATGTCAACATGGTGGGAAGCAGCACTGCCCTGCATGCCGCTCGTGCCGCCTTCAGCACCCCCATAGCGCCGGCTCCGTCAGCCCGCCCGCTCGCTGTAACACCGGCTGGCCGACAGTCCGACCGAACCCTCATTGCACCCACCGGCTGGCCGACAGCCTGACCGACCCCTCATTGCCCCACCGGCTGGCCGACAGCCCGACCGACCCCTCGTAGCACCCACCGGCCTACCGACAGCTTGAGCGACCCTTCGCAGCACCCACCGGCCTACCGACAGCCCGACCGACCCCTCGCAGCGCCTACCGACAGCCCGACCGACCCCTCGCAGCACCCACTGGCCTACAGGCAGCCCGACCGACCCCTAGCAGCACCCACCGGCCGGTTGACAGCCAGACTGACTGACCCAACCCTAATCCTAACCCTAGCTCTACATTTTTATTTATCATTTTTATTTAACAGTTCACATCATAACTTTACAAAAATAAATCAGTTGTAAAACAAAATTATCAGCAAGCTAAGCATTACCTTTATTCCTTCGAAACCTTGCTAATGTTTTGATGTTATTAGGAGGCAGCCATGATCCCGGTGTGCTCGCTGCCTAGCCAGCATGAAACTAAGCGCGTGATTGGTCAATTGGCGTCCGACTCGATGTCAAACGTGCTTTGATTGGACAATTACTACGCGGAAAATTGGAGGTTTTTCTCATATTTTAAAAATATGTGCAAGTTTTGTTCTTGACGAGTTTTAGGTATGATTTCTATAATTTTTTACACAGCATGCTATAAATACAGGTAGATATGTGATTTGGGTCACGAAATGAAACGAAAAAGCACATCGGCCCACGGTCTATAAGTGCACGTATTTCTTATTCCGCTCTATGTTTATACCACATGGAACAATAAAATTGCAAACACCGTTTCCACTTCATTCACCTGATCATGTAGTAGAATACTGCATCCATCTGAGTGGACACGGCAACGTGTGTTACACATCATACACACAAACGTACGTTGCGGTGGACACTAAAAGATTTGGTGTCCCAGAAAACGAACATTACATTATTAGCGAAAACCAAACATTTTTACCAATGTGATCTAAATGGAATATTACCTTATGGATTTGAGCTATATTGATGGTCGATGATTCGTCAGAACGTTTGATTTGGGCTGATATTTTAGTAAATATCAGCTTCCCGAAGTTGACACAAAGGAATGAAGTTTGCAACTTGGTCTGTACGAAAGGTAAACAAGGGACAGTATGTTGCCAAATTGAAGATTGGCTCAGTTTCTTAGTTTTGATGACCAATTGATGTCCAAAACATTTTTAAAATTGATTTAAAAAAGTCGGAAAATATGTCGTAAACGGTCGTTGCGTTTTTGACACCACAATGTTTTTGATATATTAAATTGGAAAATAAGAAAAAATAATTAACCCGCCCAGAAATCGTTACTACCATAAGATACGTCGTTGGGCTTTTGAAAAGCATTTGAGTTTTGGCGCCTCCGTGATTTAACTTGCGGAGGTATCGACCCCGATAACGGTAGTTGTGACAATGGACACCAAGCACAACGACCATTACGGGATATTCACTGTACTGTATTATCTTTATGTTACTGTATTTTTCTCCTGGTATTGATGAAGATATTTCCCTAGCACATTATCAAAACGTATATGTATGAGGGGCCATCTGAAGTTTATTTATGAATTAAATATTCATGACTAAATGTGGCAAAGTTTTTAATGTCACATTTTTGGTGTCCAAATTGGTGGCAAAATGATGAAGATTTGTCTGTCATGAAAAAAACGTCTTGACTTTGGGTCTAGAAGTTATCTAATTTATATCTGTTATTTATAAGGTTTCACATGATGGGCAGATTTTTGTTAAGTACAGTGTATTGGTGTAAAAAAACAGAATAATCTTGTTCCTCAAAATCTCTTCAGCATTGTAAAAAGACACGTAGAATATAGACTTTGTTATGGAATAGAATAGAGCATAGAACAGTCCAGTACAGGAATGGGGCCCTTCGGCCCCCAATGTCTGTGTTGAACATGATGCAAATAACATCCAATTTCTTCATTTTATTCAATGTTTTTTCTTAGTCATAGAGCATGGAAAGAGGCCCTTCGGCCCACCTTGCCCACCCTTTCCAGCTTCACAACATCTTCCCTATAATACGGTGACCAAAACTGAACATAATACTTTCTCATTGTACCGCTGCTGGCAAATTCATTTCACTTGCACTTTATGTGCAATGTGACGAATAAAACCGTATTGTATTGTACACTCGGATTCCTATTAAATATTTTCCCATTCACCTTGAACTTATGTCCCCGATTCCCCTACTCTGGGCAAGAGATTCTGTGCATCTACCCAATCTATTCCTCTCATGATTTTATGCACCTAAATAAAATCACCCCTCATCCTCCTGTGCTCCAAGGAATAGAGACCCAGTCTACTCAACCTCTCCCTATAGCTCAAACCCTCTAGTCTTGGCAACATCCTCGTAAATCTTCTCTGAACCCTTTCAAGCTTGACAATATCTTGCCAAAAAACATGGTGCCCAGAACTGAACACAATACTCTAAATGCAGTCTCACCAACGTCTTATACAACTACAACATTACCTTCCAACTTCTATACTCAGTCCAAAAGGGCCTACCCCTGGTTCTGGACTCCCCCAACATTGGGAACATTTTTCCTGCATCTAGCCCGTCCAATCCATTTATAAATTTTATATGTTTCTACGATACCCTTTCATCCTTCTAAATTCCAGTGAATATAAGCCCAGTCGATCCATTCTTTCATTATATGTCAGTCCCGCCATCCCAGGGATTAACCTGGTGAATCTACGTTGCACTCCCTCAATAGTAATATTGTCTTTCCTCAAATTAGGAGACCAAAACTGCACACAATTCTCCAGGTGGTCTCACCAGGACCCTGTACCACTGCAGTAGGACATCCCTGCTCTGAAACTCAAAACCTTTCACAATGAAGGCCAACATGCCATTAGCTTTCTTCACTGGCTGCTGTACTTTCAGAGACTGATGTGCAAGCACACCCAGTTGCACCTCCCCTTTTCCTAATCTGACACCATTCAGATAATAATCTGCCTTCCTGTTCTTGCCACCCAAGTGGATAACCTCACATTTATCCACATAACTGCATCTGCCCACTCACCCAACCTATCCAAGTCACCCTGCAGCCTCATAGCATCCTCATCGCAGTTCACACTGCCACCCAGCTTTGTGTCATCTGGGAACTTGGAGATTCCATCATCTAAATCATTAATATATATTGTAAATAACTGTGGTCCAAGCACCGAGCCTTGCGGCACCCCACTAGTCGCTGCCTGCCATTCTGAAAAGGACCTGTTAATTCCTACTCTTTGCTTCCTGTCTGCCATCCAGTTCTCTATACATGTCAGTACCCTACCCCCAATACCATTGCTCTAATTTTGCACACTAATCTCTTGTGTGGGTCATTGTCAAAGGCTTTTTGAAAGTCCAGCTACACCACATCCACTGACTCATCCTTATCCATTCTATATGTTACATCCTCAAAAAATTCCAGAAGATTCATGATTTCCCCTTCATATATCCATGCTGACTTTGAACGATCCTGTCACTGCTTTCCAAATGTGCTGCTATAACATCTTTAATAATCAACTCCAGCATCTTCCCCACCACTGATGTAAGGCTAACCCGGTCTATATTTGCCTGTTTTCTCTCTCCCTCCTTTCTTAAAAAGTGGAGTTACATTGGTTACCCTTCTTAAAAAGTGGAGTTACATTGGCTACCCAGTGAGGTTACATTGTCTACTTCTCTCCCCTTTCTTGACCTGTCTCCCATAGGGGACAGCCTATGCACTGATGTCAACTACAAACCCAAAGATTACCAGTTATCTTGGGGTCAAGGAAAGAGCGTTCACGTCGCAGCCCTGTTTCCACCAGTCTTTCCACCACCATGCACAAGACAGACACCATTTATGCAGATGGAGAGAAGCATGTTCAGATCTGGCTGAACAACTTCTAATCTTGTGTGTGGACTCGATAAGACCAGTTACCTTGACTGCACCCCCTCCCGCACATTGGCAAAGGATTGGAAGAATAGAGAGAAACAAAATGCATAAAAGCCACAAATCTCATTTTGTATCCAGGATGGAACTTTTGGAACTTTATTAAAGATCGCAGAGGTAAAAATAAATTTAGGTTCATGAAAAGATCCTTGTTGAATTAAATGATTCCTTTGTGTGACAATAGAGGTAAATAGCTTTGAAGCAGGGGAATATTGAACTTCATTGAGGCAATTAATTCAATGTATCTGGTACAGAAAAGCTTTTTTGGGAAATATTCAACTGGCAAATATTCAGTCGATTGACATTTGTTGGCAGATTGGAACAATGTAACTGGGACTCGTGTGGGACATATTAAAAAAACATAAATCTTCAACTGCGTCACCAGCACAATTGTTAGATTTACACTGTATATGAAAATTGATTAAACTAATTATTCATCTGAAACATTAACTTCCTCCTTATTTAGATGCTGCCTGCCTTTAATTTTTTCCAGTATCTACTTCTTCCCTCATCCTACCACACAAATCTAGCCGGTCCCCCGATTAGATACCTCTGGCTCCTGCATCACCACATCCCCTCATCTTTATACCAGCAATGCCCCCCTCCATTTTGTCCTGATATAGGAGTTCGACCCGAAACGCCGACCATCCCTTTGCCCAACAGATGCTACTGGACCCACTAAGCTTTTGAAACATGCGGGGTTGTTGTACAAGATTCTTCACTGGTTGTGTCTGAAACGAATTTATTTCCCTCTAAGTTCTTAGTACTTCGTGCCTGCCTTGGACGTTGGTTTGATTAGACAGACAGACACTCGATCCCCAAAGAATTCGCTGCTGCATCGAGGGGGCGAGAGCGAGCAGGGGCGAGCTTCCGGGTGGGCGTTTGCCCAATGACCTCAAGTGACGAAGCTTCCGGCCTTCTCTTCCTCTTTGTCTGGCGCGGCGCGGAGCGGTGGGCGCCATTTTGAGCTTCCTTGTCGTCGAGTGAGGTACACGATCATCTCGCTGCTAACATGTCGGACGAGGGAAAGTTGTTTGTCGGGGGCCTCAACTTCGACACAGACGAGCAGGCCCTGGAAGAACAGTTTTCCAAGTACGGGCAGATCACCGAGGTACGGGTCATTAAGGACCGAGAGACCAGTATATCGCGTGGTTTCGGCTTCATCACTTTCGATAACCCGGAGGATGCCAAAGACGCGCTGCAGGCCATGAACGGCAAACACATAGATGGCCACCAGATCCGAGTGGGCCAGGCCGAGAAGAAATCGGGCGGTCGCGGCGGTTACGGCCGGGGCGGCGGCGGCGGCGGTAGTTACGGCAGCCGCAGGAGAGGCAGCGGCGGCTACTGGGACAGCGAGAGGAGCAGCTATGGCGGCGGCGGCGGCGGCGGCAGCGGCGGCGGCAGCGGCAGCGGCAGCGGCAGCAGCCGGTACGAGCAGCAGGACCGCGACAGCTACTCGGGTGGGTACCGGAGTCAGAGCAGTAGCGGTTACTTCGGCGGAGGTCGCTACCGGGACTATGAATGATGGGCGAGAATCGACCGTTTGTGCCGGATTCCCGTCGACTTGCCGCCCAGCGCGGCTCCTGGAGTCGCAGAAAGCCGCTGTGAATGAATTTGATTTGCCTGTTATGTTAAAATGCTAGAAACCCAGTTTGACCATTGTCTTGATTAATCTTGTTACCTGTTGTTTGTTCTGAGGTCTTCCTTAAGTTGGGCTTTCAACTTTGCGCCCCTTTGCCATGTGGTTTTCTGTGATAATTTTTTTTACCCGACCCACGGAGTCTCTGTGTCATTGGGACGGTGTGTTGGCGATTTAAATTGCCCGAGTCTCCTTCCATGAGCTTCTTTTGGAATTTGTCGAAACGTTTCGCTTTCTGGTGAGCTCTTTCCACAATTCCATGCGGCGCAAAGAACGAAATCGGGCGGAAAACCTTTTAACTCCCACTTCCTGACCACTTTATCCGATTGCCATCTTTAAGATCTCAATGCGGATCGCTCGAGTTTCTTTTGATCGACCGATTTTCTTCACTTAAATATCTCGTATTGAAGATTGAACACCTTTTTTTCTATAAAAAAAAAAGCTACCCATCCCGCATTTTAGCCGTAATGCCTTTAAATATCTTCTCTTGGACCAGTAAAATGGAGCCCGTAGAAATCATTCATTTGAGCGGGAAACATTGTCTGTTGCCAACAGTACACCCGAGTGCTGAGTCACTTGTCTCTAAAACATAATGAGAAAATCAACTACAGAGCAGCTCTTCTGTCGTACACCTTGTCACAGGCCTCTTGGAAAGCAAACTGATCGTGATATTTTTATTTTGAAACATTTATTGAAAACTGTATACATTTAAAATTTCATTTACCATTGTTGTACTTTCATCGGCTGGTGAGCCTCTTTTGGACATCAAATTGCCACTTGGGAGACCAATCTTTGCCAGTGGATGTATCTGAATAAAGTAGCTTCAGGAATTCTAGTGACTTGTCTTTGTTATAAACCATTCATATTCACTCCAAGGAGCTGAATCTGAAGATTATCCTTTCATGCTAAACATGTATCCTGTCGTGGTTATTTCCTTTTATATTTCTGAATGATGTCAGTGCTGGAGATTTGAAGATTGTGATCAACAAAAGGAAGAATGAAGGTAAATTGCATGTTACATTTTTGTCCTTTTTCGATATTGTCTAAATCCCTTTTTGATTACAGGAGGTGTTAGGTTGCTTCCAGCCTCTTAAGCCGTGTTTCTAAGAATGGACAATGTGTGTTGGGGATTATATATATGGAAGGGATAAAAGGTCATGAGCTATAACCTCATTCACATGGTGCTAGGTGCAGCCATTAATTCTGTACAGCTCTATGTAGACAATTGAGCTAGTTCCTCGATGTCCATTTCTTCTCCACGCTGCAAAATCTACTTTCACATATACCATTTTAAACATCACAATTTTGCTTCCACAAGTATTCAATCTGCCATATTTGGATTGTTTTCAACACCTGGTGGTAACATTTAGCTGTTTTCATGTTGGTTTTGTAAATCATTATTCCATCTCCTACTTATAACCCCCCCCTCCCCCCCCATAATTTCTCTACAGTGTGTATATTTCATGAATTTAAATTTCCTCATCTTTTTCATAGAAAGGCAGCCTAGTTTTTCCACGCGATCCAAATGGTAAGATTTGATAACAATTTGGTAGAGAATGCAGCACTGATTAATCAAATATGTCAAGCCTTATGTTCAGAATTCTTCTCCAGTGGCTTTCGCCACTGTTTTGCAGATGGTTTAATACGACTTCCTTGCCTAAGTACTTTCTGCCTCCACTAAGCTTAATTTTGATGGCTAAAGGTGACAAAATGGCAAATTGGGATAAAGAAATAGTGGTAGGCAACTGGTCACCCGTGTGGATTGGTTTTTGTTTATAAAGCAGTTACCTGATCCAAATTTGGTTTCAACATTGTAAAGCCATGTTGGGACACATAAAGATAATTAGAAAAAAATGATTTGGTTGAGGTCAGCTTAGATCAGGGGTCAGCAACCTACGGTCCCCGGGCCAATGGGGCCCGTAACCAGAAATCATCCGGCTTGCAGGCAGATGTTTTGCCCCGTAATCATCCGGCCCACCGAGCGTGGCAGAGCGCCGAGCACTGGCTGTACCGCATCCTGCGCAAAGCCGCCGGCATGGCAGCGCACCTTCTGTGAACACGTTTAAGAAAGAACTGCAGATGCTGGAAAAATCGAAGGTAGACAAATGCTGGAGAAACTCAGCGGGTGAGACATGCAAGGATTGCACGAGGCTGCCTCACCCGCTGAGTTTCTCTAGCATTTTCGTCTACCTTATGTGAACACGTGATTTGATGCCTGCCATCCGGCACGGGATCTATGTACACATGATAGATGTGGCCTGCCATCCGCTCACAGACATGCATCCTGGCCCCCTATGCAGAACAAGGTTGCCGACTCCTGGCTTAGATCAACCAAATGATACGGTGGGGCAGACTTGAGCAGCCTGGTAGCCGGGAGAACTGGAGAAATGAACCAAGAATTTGTAAAGAATTCTTGTGGGATGCAAATTTCACAATTACGTTGAATGTAAAGACTAGCGGTGGAAGGTGGGGGAAGGAGAGAGAGAAGTGCAGGAATTGGTGAATGGTTGTGCTCTCAAATATGGTAGAGGGGAAACTAAATTGAGAGGAAAATATGAAGCACAGTTCTGACAATGCTTTTGTCATCAGATGCACCTGAGTGATTATTAATGTAAGATTTCCAGCCACTGCTGTGTTCTGCATCTCAGTTCCAATGTTTTTCTTTGTTTGCACATTGCCTGCACCCCTATATGGCATTTTCATCACGTTGGGTCGATTTTTTTTCCATATGTATGGGTATAGTGATGTCCAAGTACAATGAAAATCTTGCAGCACACCATAGATACAAGTCCATCACCGATTTTCCAGCACCCGTGGTTCCTGAGCCTATATGGGTTATCCGTTTTGCCAGTCCAACTGCCTGAGCCGCCAAAGGACTGAGATACCAGGTTGTGGGAGTTAATCTGCTGGCTCTATCCTGATGGCAGGAGTCAATTTTGACCTACTGATTGCCACTGAGGTCTCTATCAGGTTGAGATCAGCTACCATACCCAGCCTAGGCGCCACATTTTTGGGGGATGACAATAGACAATAGGTGCAGGAGTAGGCCCTTCGAGCCAGCACCGCCATTTAATGTGATCATGGCTAATCATCCCCAATCAGTACCCCGTTCCTGCCTTCTCCCCATATCCCCATACCGCTATTTTTAAGAGCCCTATCTAGCTCTCTTGAAAGCATCCAGAGAACCTGCCTCCACTGCCCTCTGAGGCAGAGAATTCCACAGACTCACAACTCTCTGAGAAAAAGTTTCCTCGTCTCCGTTCGAAATGGCTTACTCCTTATTCTTAAACTGGCCCCTGGTTCTGGACTCCCCCAACATCGGGAACATGTTTCCTGCCTCTAGCGTGTTCAAACCCTTAACAATCTTATATGTTTCAATGAGATATCCTCTCATCCTTCTAAACTCCAGAGTGTACAAACCCAGCCGCTCCATTCTCAGCATATGACCGTCCTGCCATCCCGGGAATTAACCTTGTAAACCTATTCTGCACTCCCTCAATAGCAAGAATGTCCTTCCTCAAATTAGGGGACCAAAACTGCACACAATACTCCAGGTGTGGTCTCACTAGAGCTCTACAACTGCAGAAGGACCTCTTTGCTCCTATATTCGACTCTTGTTATAAAGGCCATCATGCCATTCGCTTTCTTCACTGCCTGCTGTAACTGCATGCTTACTTTCATAGACTGATGAACAAGGACCCCCAGATCCCGCTGTACTTCCCCTTTTCCCAACTTGATGCCATTTAGATAGTAATCTGCCTTCCTGTTTTTGCTACCAAAGTGGATAACCTCACATTTATCCGCATTAAACTTAATCTGCCCACTCCCCCAACCTGTCCAAGTCACCCTGCATTCTCATAGCATCCTCACAGTTCACACTGACACACAGCTTTGTGTCATCTGCAAATTTGCTAATGTTACTTTGAATCCCTTCATCCAAATTATTGATGTATATTGTAAATAGCTGTGGTCCCAGCACCGAGCCTTGCGGTACCCCACTAGTCACTGCCTGCCATTCTGAAAGGGACCCGTTAATCCCTACTCTTTGTTTCCTGTCTGCCAACCAATTTTCTATCCATGTCAGCACTCTACCCCCAATACCATGTGCCCTAATTTTGCCCACTAATCTATGTGGGACCTTATCAAATGCTTTCTGAAAGGCCAGGTACACTACATCCACTGGCTCTCCCATGTCCATTTTCCTAGTTACATCTTCAAAAAATTCTAGAAGATTAGTCAAGCATGATTTCCCCTTCGTAAATCCACGCTGACTCGGACCGATCCTGTTACTGCTATTCAAATGTGCGGCTATTTCATCTTTTATAATTGACTCCAGCATCTTCCCCACCACCGATGTCGGGCTAACTGGTCTATAATTCCCTGTTTTCTCTCTCCCGCCTTTCTTTAAAAGTGGGATAACATTAGCTACCCTCCAATCCACAGGAACTGATCCTGAGTCTATAGAACATTGGAAAATTATCACCAATACATCCACGATTTCTAGAGCCACTTCCTTAAGTACCCTGGGATGCAGACCATCAGGCCCTGGGGATTTATCAGCCTTCAGTCCCATCAGTTTAGCCAACACCATTTCCTGCAAATGTGGATTTCCTTCAGTTCCTCCGTCACCCCAGATCCTCTGGCCACTACTATATCAGGAAGATTGTTTGTGTCCTCCTTAGTGAAGACAGATCCAAAGTACCTGTTCAACTCATCTGCCATTTCCTTGTTCTGCCATAATAAATTCACCTTTTTTCGGTTTTCAAGGGTCCAACTTTTGTCTTAACTAATTTTTTCCTCTATGGTCACTATCTCCTAATGGCTCATTAACCTCGAGGACCTTTATCAAATCCGGTTCATTACATAACACTAAATCCAGAATTGCCGTCTCCCTGGTAGACTCCAATACAAGCTGTTCTAAGAATCCATCACGAAGGCACTCTACAAAGTCCCTTTCTTGGGGTCCAGTACCAACCTGATTTTCCCAGTCTACCTGCATGTTGAAATCTCCCATAACAACCACAGCATTAATTTTGCTACATGGAATTTCAAGTGTGCTCTTCTGATTTTTTTTCCGGATTAAAGAAGGCACTGGCCGAACCATCAGTTGCCGGAAAATCGGTAGTGTATCCGTACTTGAGTTCAGATAACAGAAAATATACATAAATTACACAATTACAAAAAGAAAGGCTGTGCAAAACAAAAAAGGGCTAATGCAAAAGTCTGTGTTTATCGAAGAAGTGGACAGTTATGTTCAGTTATTTCCTGGTCCATCACAGGTACTGACCTTCCTGTTGTGGAAGGGATCTATTGGAGGTGTTGCCTAAAAATGGCTGCCAACATTAAAGATGCATGCCACCCTGGCCATGCTGTCATTTTACTGCTACCATCGGGAAGAAGGTACAAGGAGCCTGCAAATCGTGACATCCAGATTCAAGACAGCTTCTTCCCAGCAACTCAAACTCTTGAACACTAACCACTTCCTCAGCATATATGATCTATACACTTTTTTTGGTTGCACTGACTGGTTTTGCACTTATGGTTACCAAGTATTGTTATTAATTTATTGTAATATATATTTGTGAATACGTTAATGGGCTTGTTAACCTACAGAAAAATAATTTCACTGCTCCATTTTCGGTTGGTATATATGACAATTGTGGTAGGATTAAGATTGTGCAAGTTGATTAGTTGTTGGAAAGTAGCATATCTTGAATTTGATGCTGTGGTACTTCAGGCATCTGTACTTCTTGCCCGATATTAACATTGAGATGGAGAGTAGACAAAAAATGCAGAAGAAACTCAGCGGGTGAGGCAGCATCTATGGAGAGAAGGAATAGGCGACGTTTCGGGTCGAGACCCTTTAGACTGATGTTTGGGGGGGGGGGGAGAAAGGAAAAGGCAGAGACAGTAAGGGGGGAGAAAGCAAGGGCTATCTAAAATTAGAGAAGTCAAGGTTCATACAGCTGGGTTGTAAACTACCTAAGCGAAATACGAGTTGCTGTTCCTCAAATTTGCGCTGGGCCTCACTTTGGCAATGGAGGAGGCCCAGGACAGAGAGGTCAGTTTGGGACTGGGTGGGGGAGTTGAAGTGCTGAGCAACCGGGAGATCAGGTTGGTTAGAATTAACTGAGCAGAGGTGTTGGGCAAAGAGATTGCCGAGCCTGCACTTGGTCTCGCCGATATCATTGGCTATATTTAAGAGGGAGTTAGATGTGGCTCTTGTGGCTAAAGGGATCAGGGGGTTTGGAGAGAAAGCAGGTACAGGATACTGAGTTGGATGATCAGCCATGATCATATTGAATGGTGGTGCAGGCTTGAAGGGCCGAATGGCCTACTCCTGCACCCATTTTCTATGTTTCTATGATATAGAGAAGTTGACACGAGGTACTGTATCATGGAGTTACTTGATAAAGGGGGGAGGAGCTGTGTTCTTGGTGGATCTAGCTGAAAAGATGCATCGTGGCCTGGTATGATCGTGATGCACCACTCTAAAATTTGTTGTGCTGTTGTGCATGGGAATTGCCGTACCAGGCCACGATGCACCTTCTCTTCATTCCTTCCCTGTCCATATATTTAAAACACGTTTTCCCACTTTTTAAGTTACAATGACAGATCATCGTTAAAGTTTCTCTCTGGATATTGCCTGGCCTGTTTCTCTTTTGGATTTCTAACAGAGGTTTAAACAGACATTTGGATGAACTGACTTTTTCCTCCTTGATTCATTCAATGCCTTTTAGGTCCACATCAACTGCATCAGTTTATAAAAAGTATGTCAAATTGGTGTGATTTTTTTTCCTCCTCTACTTTCCCACCCCCAATTCATGTTGCCTCGCTCTGATCAATCGACACTTGGCTAAGCGAGTGCTAAATTTTGTCAGAGTCGTAGTCACACAGCGTGAAAACAGGCCCTTCGGCTCAACTTACCCACCAACATGCCCCACCTACACTAGTCCCACCTGCCTCCGTTTGGCCCATATCCCACTAACCCTGCCCATCTGTGTATCTGTAATTGTTTCTTAAACACTAATAGGCCCTGCCTCAACTACCTCACCTGGCAGCTCGTTCCAGACACTCACCATGCTTTGTGTGGAAAACGTTACCTCTCAGATTCCGATTAAATCTTCCCCTTCACCTTAAACCTATGTCCACTGGTTCTCGATTCCACTACTCTGGGCAAGAGACTGTACGTCTACCTGATCAATTCCTCTCATGATTTTATACACCTCTAAGATCACCCCTCATTCTCCTGTGCTCCAAGGAAGCTCCAGCCTGCTCAACCTCTCCCTATTGCTCAGACCCTCGAATCCTGGCAGCATTCTCATAAATCTTCTCTACCCTTTCCAACTTGGCAACATATTTTCTGTGTAATGGTGCCCAGAACTGAACACAATACTATAAATACAGCCTCACCAATGTCTTGTATAACTGCAACATGGCCTCCCAACTTCTATACTCAATATTCTGACTGATGATGTGTGCCAAAAGACCTTTTTGACTACCTTATTTACCTGTGGCGCCAGCTTCAAGGAACTATGCCCCTGGATCCCTCTGTTCTGTAACACTTCCCAGAACCGTACCATTCACTGTGTAGGTCCTGCCCATGTTAAACTTTTCAAAATACAATACCTCTCATCTCTTAAATTCCATTAACCATTCCTCATCCCACCTGTCCAAACGATCAAGATCCTGCTGCAATTTTTGACATTTATCGGCAATACCACCCACTTTTATATCATCTACAAATTTGCTAATCTTGCCATGTATGTTCGCATCCAAATCATTGATATAGATGACAAACTGTAACAAGCCTAGTACCGAACCCTGAGGCACACTACAGGCCTCCAGTTCGAAAAGCAACCTTACACCATTACCCTTCCATGAAGCCAATTTTCTATCCATTCATCTAACTCTCCTTTGATCCCAAGTTCCTCAGTCCTCTCTCCACGGTAAAAATGGAGAAATACTGAGGACCTTGCCCGTCTCATGTGGCTCCACACATAGTTCACCGCTTTGATTCCAGAGGGGTCCCACTCTCTAGTTCCCCTTTTCCCCTTTATGTACTTGGGATTATCCTTAATGCTATCTGCAAGAGCCATCTCCTGTCCCCTTTTTGCCCTTCTGATTTGCTACTTTAGTTTGATCCCAGCTGCCTATACCCGTGCCATGCCGCCTCCTTACTCAAAGCCTCGATTTCCCTCGTCATCCAAACTCTGAATATTCCTTCTAGAACATTTTTCATTTCTGGATTTAAACTTTTTTTTGGTGCAAGGGCAACGTGTGCAGTTTTGTAGTCATAGGGGACCCTTCAGTTTTGTCCCATCAGCAATCAACGATACAGCTCACCTGGGACCCTATGACCTATCCGCTTAAAATGTGGCTGGTCTTTGCAGTATCTCTTATCATTCTTTAACCCATATAGAATCTCAGTTGTTCAGTTTGCTGAGACTTTCCTGATAAAGTCTTACCTTAAATATGTATTAATACTTCAATCATGCTTGTCCTTTCAAGGTAAATTTCCTGTTAATGTTTGGAATACTCTTGAATTCTTTAATATTTACCGCTGGACTTCTCATGCTCTCAACAGCTTGTTTCCTTTTTTTAAACCTCTCCTCAACTTTCCATAGTTCAACTTGTCCTTGGCATTCAACCTGAATGGGCTGAAGGATTTGCTCCTACCTCTCTTCCCAAGAAGGTGACTTTACTTGACAAGTTTTCTTGGGCTATTGTTTTAGGAGGTGCTCTGCTCCATTGTTTGGGATAGTAGATAGGTGGAGGATTCGATGCATGCTATTTTAAAACAAGTTCTCTGCTTTAGAGTGATGCAGTCCAACACTTCACCATAGAATAAAGCACTGAGCAAATGGTAAATATTAGAAATGTAGTCATGAGCTATCTCCAGTGCCATTTCTGCCCTTCTGATTTCCAGTCATGAGAATGAGCAGGAATGTCTGTAAAGTATCACTGTGTGCCCTGCATAATGCGTTACGTCCTTGGTGTTGGAGTGAAGGACACCATAGAGAAGTCAGACATGATTATAGAGTTGTATGGGTCACTTTCATTTAATGGTTGTAGGAAGGTAGCTGTTCCTGAACCTGGTGGTGTGGGACTTGGGGCTTCTTTACCTCCTAGTGTGAAGAGAGCATGATCAGTTTGATTGGGGTCATTATTGATAGCCGCTGTCTTTTTGAAGCAGTACCTCATAGATTCTGGATAAAGCAGACAACAAGCGCTTTGGGGTAGCAGGGAAATTTAATGCATACCAGTGCAGGGAAATATTTTACCTTAAAGAGCAAGGAGAGGACAGGCCAAATAGGATCGAATAAGGGGTGCAGGAACATTGTATTCTATTAACATATATATTAAAACAGAGAAGACCATGCAGCCCATGGAGATGATGCCAACTTTCAGCAGAGCAGTCCCATTCATCCCGTTGCCCCTCCTTTGCCTCTGCAATTAGTCCTGCAATTTTCTTGTGGTCATTAACTCCCCTTGAGTTCATTTTCAGCTTCTTGCACTACATTTCTGGGTTATGAGAGAGATGGTGCCCCAAACCTAGAGGTAAAAGGGAGAATGCACTTTACACTGCACTGCACCCAAGGTAAGATCGAACCTGATTAATTCCAGTGCCACACCATGCGCTGAAGGCAGTATGCTAAGTTAAGGTTCTTGAGCGTAAGAAATGACACAGAGTCTTTATGAAACATTGGCTCGGCCACAACTGGAGTGCTACATTTTGTTCGGGTTGGACCAAAGAGGGCTTAGGGGAAATGTGATAGTGGGGGAAAAAAGTCTTGATACATTTGAATTAGATGAATAGGTCCATTTTCATGACTTTGGACCCAATTTATTATTGGATAAAGATCCAACAGCTCTGTGAGAAATAAACTTCTGCAATTTTTGCCATCTGGCAAGTAGTGCCTCGGGATGTAGTTGATGCAGATTAATTTCATGGCTTCAAAGGAGATTGGACAGATATTTAGAGATAAGCATTTGCAGATATAGGGAT
This sequence comes from Malacoraja senta, assembly GCA_038087875.1. NCBI lineage: Eukaryota > Metazoa > Chordata > Chondrichthyes > Rajiformes > Rajidae > Malacoraja > Malacoraja senta. The sequence goes on along the minus strand of JAXLNO010005278.1, from coordinate 114,749 downwards.
AATTGAATTAGTGGATATTAGTAAAGGGAAGTGATGCTAAGTTAAGAGTAAACAATGAATGGCGTGGGAATGATGGCTAAATGGCTTATTATTTATTTTCTAGGATTGAGGAGTGGGAGTATGACTTGAATTTACTGTAAAGAGCTGACATAATGGCCTCTTGCTGTCTTGATTTCATAATTGCAATGAACTCACAACGAACGGCTTGTACTCACTGGAATT
>JAXLNO010005278.1:0-114327 GCA_038087875.1 Malacoraja senta | reverse complement strand
GTTCCTCGATGTCCATTTCTTCTCCACGCTGCAAAATCTACTTTCACATATACCATTTTAAACATCACAATTTTGCTTCCACAAGTATTCAATCTGCCATATTTGGATTGTTTTCAACACCTGGTGGTAACATTTAGCTGTTTTCATGTTGGTTTTGTAAATCATTATTCCATCTCCTACTTATAACCCCCCCCTCCCCCCCCATAATTTCTCTACAGTGTGTATATTTCATGAATTTAAATTTCCTCATCTTTTTCATAGAAAGGCAGCCTAGTTTTTCCACGCGATCCAAATGGTAAGATTTGATAACAATTTGGTAGAGAATGCAGCACTGATTAATCAAATATGTCAAGCCTTATGTTCAGAATTCTTCTCCAGTGGCTTTCGCCACTGTTTTGCAGATGGTTTAATACGACTTCCTTGCCTAAGTACTTTCTGCCTCCACTAAGCTTAATTTTGATGGCTAAAGGTGACAAAATGGCAAATTGGGATAAAGAAATAGTGGTAGGCAACTGGTCACCCGTGTGGATTGGTTTTTGTTTATAAAGCAGTTACCTGATCCAAATTTGGTTTCAACATTGTAAAGCCATGTTGGGACACATAAAGATAATTAGAAAAAAATGATTTGGTTGAGGTCAGCTTAGATCAGGGGTCAGCAACCTACGGTCCCCGGGCCAATGGGGCCCGTAACCAGAAATCATCCGGCTTGCAGGCAGATGTTTTGCCCCGTAATCATCCGGCCCACCGAGCGTGGCAGAGCGCCGAGCACTGGCTGTACCGCATCCTGCGCAAAGCCGCCGGCATGGCAGCGCACCTTCTGTGAACACGTTTAAGAAAGAACTGCAGATGCTGGAAAAATCGAAGGTAGACAAATGCTGGAGAAACTCAGCGGGTGAGACATGCAAGGATTGCACGAGGCTGCCTCACCCGCTGAGTTTCTCTAGCATTTTCGTCTACCTTATGTGAACACGTGATTTGATGCCTGCCATCCGGCACGGGATCTATGTACACATGATAGATGTGGCCTGCCATCCGCTCACAGACATGCATCCTGGCCCCCTATGCAGAACAAGGTTGCCGACTCCTGGCTTAGATCAACCAAATGATACGGTGGGGCAGACTTGAGCAGCCTGGTAGCCGGGAGAACTGGAGAAATGAACCAAGAATTTGTAAAGAATTCTTGTGGGATGCAAATTTCACAATTACGTTGAATGTAAAGACTAGCGGTGGAAGGTGGGGGAAGGAGAGAGAGAAGTGCAGGAATTGGTGAATGGTTGTGCTCTCAAATATGGTAGAGGGGAAACTAAATTGAGAGGAAAATATGAAGCACAGTTCTGACAATGCTTTTGTCATCAGATGCACCTGAGTGATTATTAATGTAAGATTTCCAGCCACTGCTGTGTTCTGCATCTCAGTTCCAATGTTTTTCTTTGTTTGCACATTGCCTGCACCCCTATATGGCATTTTCATCACGTTGGGTCGATTTTTTTTCCATATGTATGGGTATAGTGATGTCCAAGTACAATGAAAATCTTGCAGCACACCATAGATACAAGTCCATCACCGATTTTCCAGCACCCGTGGTTCCTGAGCCTATATGGGTTATCCGTTTTGCCAGTCCAACTGCCTGAGCCGCCAAAGGACTGAGATACCAGGTTGTGGGAGTTAATCTGCTGGCTCTATCCTGATGGCAGGAGTCAATTTTGACCTACTGATTGCCACTGAGGTCTCTATCAGGTTGAGATCAGCTACCATACCCAGCCTAGGCGCCACATTTTTGGGGGATGACAATAGACAATAGGTGCAGGAGTAGGCCCTTCGAGCCAGCACCGCCATTTAATGTGATCATGGCTAATCATCCCCAATCAGTACCCCGTTCCTGCCTTCTCCCCATATCCCCATACCGCTATTTTTAAGAGCCCTATCTAGCTCTCTTGAAAGCATCCAGAGAACCTGCCTCCACTGCCCTCTGAGGCAGAGAATTCCACAGACTCACAACTCTCTGAGAAAAAGTTTCCTCGTCTCCGTTCGAAATGGCTTACTCCTTATTCTTAAACTGGCCCCTGGTTCTGGACTCCCCCAACATCGGGAACATGTTTCCTGCCTCTAGCGTGTTCAAACCCTTAACAATCTTATATGTTTCAATGAGATATCCTCTCATCCTTCTAAACTCCAGAGTGTACAAACCCAGCCGCTCCATTCTCAGCATATGACCGTCCTGCCATCCCGGGAATTAACCTTGTAAACCTATTCTGCACTCCCTCAATAGCAAGAATGTCCTTCCTCAAATTAGGGGACCAAAACTGCACACAATACTCCAGGTGTGGTCTCACTAGAGCTCTACAACTGCAGAAGGACCTCTTTGCTCCTATATTCGACTCTTGTTATAAAGGCCATCATGCCATTCGCTTTCTTCACTGCCTGCTGTAACTGCATGCTTACTTTCATAGACTGATGAACAAGGACCCCCAGATCCCGCTGTACTTCCCCTTTTCCCAACTTGATGCCATTTAGATAGTAATCTGCCTTCCTGTTTTTGCTACCAAAGTGGATAACCTCACATTTATCCGCATTAAACTTAATCTGCCCACTCCCCCAACCTGTCCAAGTCACCCTGCATTCTCATAGCATCCTCACAGTTCACACTGACACACAGCTTTGTGTCATCTGCAAATTTGCTAATGTTACTTTGAATCCCTTCATCCAAATTATTGATGTATATTGTAAATAGCTGTGGTCCCAGCACCGAGCCTTGCGGTACCCCACTAGTCACTGCCTGCCATTCTGAAAGGGACCCGTTAATCCCTACTCTTTGTTTCCTGTCTGCCAACCAATTTTCTATCCATGTCAGCACTCTACCCCCAATACCATGTGCCCTAATTTTGCCCACTAATCTATGTGGGACCTTATCAAATGCTTTCTGAAAGGCCAGGTACACTACATCCACTGGCTCTCCCATGTCCATTTTCCTAGTTACATCTTCAAAAAATTCTAGAAGATTAGTCAAGCATGATTTCCCCTTCGTAAATCCACGCTGACTCGGACCGATCCTGTTACTGCTATTCAAATGTGCGGCTATTTCATCTTTTATAATTGACTCCAGCATCTTCCCCACCACCGATGTCGGGCTAACTGGTCTATAATTCCCTGTTTTCTCTCTCCCGCCTTTCTTTAAAAGTGGGATAACATTAGCTACCCTCCAATCCACAGGAACTGATCCTGAGTCTATAGAACATTGGAAAATTATCACCAATACATCCACGATTTCTAGAGCCACTTCCTTAAGTACCCTGGGATGCAGACCATCAGGCCCTGGGGATTTATCAGCCTTCAGTCCCATCAGTTTAGCCAACACCATTTCCTGCAAATGTGGATTTCCTTCAGTTCCTCCGTCACCCCAGATCCTCTGGCCACTACTATATCAGGAAGATTGTTTGTGTCCTCCTTAGTGAAGACAGATCCAAAGTACCTGTTCAACTCATCTGCCATTTCCTTGTTCTGCCATAATAAATTCACCTTTTTTCGGTTTTCAAGGGTCCAACTTTTGTCTTAACTAATTTTTTCCTCTATGGTCACTATCTCCTAATGGCTCATTAACCTCGAGGACCTTTATCAAATCCGGTTCATTACATAACACTAAATCCAGAATTGCCGTCTCCCTGGTAGACTCCAATACAAGCTGTTCTAAGAATCCATCACGAAGGCACTCTACAAAGTCCCTTTCTTGGGGTCCAGTACCAACCTGATTTTCCCAGTCTACCTGCATGTTGAAATCTCCCATAACAACCACAGCATTAATTTTGCTACATGGAATTTCAAGTGTGCTCTTCTGATTTTTTTTCCGGATTAAAGAAGGCACTGGCCGAACCATCAGTTGCCGGAAAATCGGTAGTGTATCCGTACTTGAGTTCAGATAACAGAAAATATACATAAATTACACAATTACAAAAAGAAAGGCTGTGCAAAACAAAAAAGGGCTAATGCAAAAGTCTGTGTTTATCGAAGAAGTGGACAGTTATGTTCAGTTATTTCCTGGTCCATCACAGGTACTGACCTTCCTGTTGTGGAAGGGATCTATTGGAGGTGTTGCCTAAAAATGGCTGCCAACATTAAAGATGCATGCCACCCTGGCCATGCTGTCATTTTACTGCTACCATCGGGAAGAAGGTACAAGGAGCCTGCAAATCGTGACATCCAGATTCAAGACAGCTTCTTCCCAGCAACTCAAACTCTTGAACACTAACCACTTCCTCAGCATATATGATCTATACACTTTTTTTGGTTGCACTGACTGGTTTTGCACTTATGGTTACCAAGTATTGTTATTAATTTATTGTAATATATATTTGTGAATACGTTAATGGGCTTGTTAACCTACAGAAAAATAATTTCACTGCTCCATTTTCGGTTGGTATATATGACAATTGTGGTAGGATTAAGATTGTGCAAGTTGATTAGTTGTTGGAAAGTAGCATATCTTGAATTTGATGCTGTGGTACTTCAGGCATCTGTACTTCTTGCCCGATATTAACATTGAGATGGAGAGTAGACAAAAAATGCAGAAGAAACTCAGCGGGTGAGGCAGCATCTATGGAGAGAAGGAATAGGCGACGTTTCGGGTCGAGACCCTTTAGACTGATGTTTGGGGGGGGGGGGAGAAAGGAAAAGGCAGAGACAGTAAGGGGGGAGAAAGCAAGGGCTATCTAAAATTAGAGAAGTCAAGGTTCATACAGCTGGGTTGTAAACTACCTAAGCGAAATACGAGTTGCTGTTCCTCAAATTTGCGCTGGGCCTCACTTTGGCAATGGAGGAGGCCCAGGACAGAGAGGTCAGTTTGGGACTGGGTGGGGGAGTTGAAGTGCTGAGCAACCGGGAGATCAGGTTGGTTAGAATTAACTGAGCAGAGGTGTTGGGCAAAGAGATTGCCGAGCCTGCACTTGGTCTCGCCGATATCATTGGCTATATTTAAGAGGGAGTTAGATGTGGCTCTTGTGGCTAAAGGGATCAGGGGGTTTGGAGAGAAAGCAGGTACAGGATACTGAGTTGGATGATCAGCCATGATCATATTGAATGGTGGTGCAGGCTTGAAGGGCCGAATGGCCTACTCCTGCACCCATTTTCTATGTTTCTATGATATAGAGAAGTTGACACGAGGTACTGTATCATGGAGTTACTTGATAAAGGGGGGAGGAGCTGTGTTCTTGGTGGATCTAGCTGAAAAGATGCATCGTGGCCTGGTATGATCGTGATGCACCACTCTAAAATTTGTTGTGCTGTTGTGCATGGGAATTGCCGTACCAGGCCACGATGCACCTTCTCTTCATTCCTTCCCTGTCCATATATTTAAAACACGTTTTCCCACTTTTTAAGTTACAATGACAGATCATCGTTAAAGTTTCTCTCTGGATATTGCCTGGCCTGTTTCTCTTTTGGATTTCTAACAGAGGTTTAAACAGACATTTGGATGAACTGACTTTTTCCTCCTTGATTCATTCAATGCCTTTTAGGTCCACATCAACTGCATCAGTTTATAAAAAGTATGTCAAATTGGTGTGATTTTTTTTCCTCCTCTACTTTCCCACCCCCAATTCATGTTGCCTCGCTCTGATCAATCGACACTTGGCTAAGCGAGTGCTAAATTTTGTCAGAGTCGTAGTCACACAGCGTGAAAACAGGCCCTTCGGCTCAACTTACCCACCAACATGCCCCACCTACACTAGTCCCACCTGCCTCCGTTTGGCCCATATCCCACTAACCCTGCCCATCTGTGTATCTGTAATTGTTTCTTAAACACTAATAGGCCCTGCCTCAACTACCTCACCTGGCAGCTCGTTCCAGACACTCACCATGCTTTGTGTGGAAAACGTTACCTCTCAGATTCCGATTAAATCTTCCCCTTCACCTTAAACCTATGTCCACTGGTTCTCGATTCCACTACTCTGGGCAAGAGACTGTACGTCTACCTGATCAATTCCTCTCATGATTTTATACACCTCTAAGATCACCCCTCATTCTCCTGTGCTCCAAGGAAGCTCCCAGCCTGCTCAACCTCTCCCTATTGCTCAGACCCTCGAATCCTGGCAGCATTCTCATAAATCTTCTCTACCCTTTCCAACTTGGCAACATATTTTCTGTGTAATGGTGCCCAGAACTGAACACAATACTATAAATACAGCCTCACCAAATGTCTTGTATAACTGCAACATGGCCTCCCCAACTTCTATACTCAATATTCTGACTGATGATGTGTGCCAAAAGACCTTTTTGACTACCTTATTTACCTGTGGCGCCAGCTTCAAGGAACTATGCCCCTGGATCCCTCTGTTCTGTAACACTTCCCAGAACCGTACCATTCACTGTGTAGGTCCTGCCCATGTTAAACTTTCAAAATACAAATACCTCTCATCTCTCTAAATTCCATTAACCATTCCTCATCCCACCTGTCCAAACGATCAAGATCCTGCTGCAATTTTTGACATTTATCGGCAATACCACCCACTTTATATCATCTACAAATTTGCTAATCTTGCCATGTATGTTCGCATCCAAATCATTGATATAGATGACAAACTGTAACAAGCCTAGTACCTCGAACCCTGAGGCACACTACAGGCCTCCAGTTCGAAAAGCAACCTTACACCATTACCCTTCCATGAAGCCAATTTTCTATCCATTCATCTAACTCTCCTTTGATCCCAAGTTCCTCAGTCCTCTCTCCACGGTAAAAATGGAGAAATACTGAGGACCTTGCCCGTCTCATGTGGCTCCACACATAGTTCACCGCTTTGATTCCAGAGGGGTCCCACTCTCTAGTTCCCCTTTTCCCCTTTATGTACTTGGGATTATCCTTAATGCTATCTGCAAGAGCATCTCCTGTCCCCTTTTTGCCCTTCTGATTTGCTACTTTAGTTTGATCCCAGGCTGCCTATACCCGTGCCATGCCGCCTCCTTACTCAAAGCCTCGATTTCCCTCGTCATCCAAACTCTGAATATTCCTTCTAGAACATTTTTCATTTCTGGATTTAAACTTTTTTTTGGTGCAAAGGGCAACGTGTGCAGTTTTGTAGTCATAGGGGACCCTTCAGTTTTGTCCCATCAGCAATCAACGATACAGCTCACCTGGGACCCTATGACCTATTCCGCTTAAAATGTGGCTGGTCTTTGCAGTATCTCTTATCATTCTTTAACCCATATAGAATCTCAGTTGTTCAGTTTGCTGAGACCTTTCCTGATAAAGTCTTACCTTAAATATGTATTAATACTTCAATCATGCTTGTCCTTTCAAGGTAAATTTCCTGTTAATGTTTGGAATACTCTTGAATTCTTTTAATATTTACCGCTGGACTTCTCATGCTCTCAACAGCTTGTTTCCTTTTTTTTAAACCTCTTCCTCAACTTTCCATAGTTCAACTTGTCCTTGGCATTCAACCTGAAATGGGCTGAAGGGATTTGGCTCCTACCTCTCTTCCCAAGAAGGTGACTTTACTTGACAAGTTTTCTTGGGCTATTGTTTTAGGAGGTGCTCTGCTCCATTGTTTGGGATAGTAGATAGGTGGAGGATTCGATGCATGCTATTTTAAAACAAGTTCTCTGCTTTAGAGTGATGCAGTCCAACACTTCACCATAGAATAAAGCACTGAGCAAATGGTAAATATTAGAAATGTAGTCATGAGCTATCTCCAGTGCCATTTCTGCCCTTCTGATTTCCAGTCATGAGAATGAGCAGGAATGTCTGTAAAGTATCACTGTGTGCCCTGCATAATGCGTTACGTCCTTGGTGTTGGAGTGAAGGACACCATAGAGAAGTCAGACATGATTATAGAGTTGTATGGGTCACTTTCATTTAATGGTTGTAGGAAGGTAGCTGTTCCTGAACCTGGTGGTGTGGGACTTGGGGCTTCTTTACCTCCTAGTGTGAAGAGAGCATGATCAGTTTGATTGGGGTCATTATTGATAGCCGCTGTCTTTTTGAAGCAGTACCTCATAGATTCTGGATAAAGCAGACAACAAGCGCTTTGGGGTAGCAGGGAAATTTAATGCATACCAGTGCAGGGAAATATTTTACCTTAAAGAGCAAGGAGAGGACAGGCCAAATAGGATCGAATAAGGGGTGCAGGAACATTGTATTCTATTAACATATATATTAAAACAGAGAAGACCATGCAGCCCATGGAGATGATGCCAACTTTCAGCAGAGCAGTCCCATTCATCCCGTTGCCCCTCCTTTGCCTCTGCAATTAGTCCTGCAATTTTCTTGTGGTCATTAACTCCCCTTGAGTTCATTTTCAGCTTCTTGCACTACATTTCTGGGTTATGAGAGAGATGGTGCCCCAAACCTAGAGGTAAAAGGGAGAATGCACTTTACACTGCACTGCACCCAAGGTAAGATCGAACCTGATTAATTCCAGTGCCACACCATGCGCTGAAGGCAGTATGCTAAGTTAAGGTTCTTGAGCGTAAGAAATGACACAGAGTCTTTATGAAACATTGGCTCGGCCACAACTGGAGTGCTACATTTTGTTCGGGTTGGACCAAAGAGGGCTTAGGGGAAATGTGATAGTGGGGGAAAAAAGTCTTGATACATTTGAATTAGATGAATAGGTCCATTTTCATGACTTTGGACCCAATTTATTATTGGATAAAGATCCAACAGCTCTGTGAGAAATAAACTTCTGCAATTTTTGCCATCTGGCAAGTAGTGCCTCGGGATGTAGTTGATGCAGATTAATTTCATGGCTTCAAAGGAGATTGGACAGATATTTAGAGATAAGCATTTGCAGATATAGGGATAATTGAATTAGTGGATATTAGTAAAGGGAAGTGATGCTAAGTTAAGAGTAAACAATGAATGGCGTGGGAATGATGGCTAAATGGCTTATTATTTATTTTCTAGGATTGAGGAGTGGGAGTATGACTTGAATTTACTGTAAAGAGCTGACATAATGGCCTCTTGCTGTCTTGATTTCATAATTGCAATGAACTCACAACGAACGGCTTGTACTCACTGGAATTTAGAAGACTGAGGGGGGATCTTATAGAAACTTACAAAATTCTTAAGGGGTTGGACAGGCTAGATGTAGGAAGATCGTTCCCGAAGTTGGGGGAGTCCAGAACAAGGGGTCACAGTTTAAGGATAAAGGGGAAATCTTTTAGGACTGAGATGAGAAAAACATTTTTTACACAGAGAGTGGTGAATCTCTGGAATTCTCTGCCACAGAATGTAGTTGAGGCCAGTTCATTGGCTATATTTAAGAGGGAGTTAGATGTGGCCCTTGTGGCTAAAGGGATCAGGGGGTATGGAGAGAAAGCAGGTACAGGATACTGAGTTGGATGATCAGCCATGATCATATTGAATGGCAGTGCAGGCTCAAAGGGCCGAATGGCCTACTCCACCTATTTTTTATGTTTCTATGAAGAGTCATTTAACTTGCTGGAAACCATTACATTTTTTCAGTGAGATTTAAAAAATGTATTTGATTAACAGAAATCTACCAAATCCAAATTTAAGGTGATAGTAGTAGAATTAGGCATTCCACCCATCAAGTCTACTCTGCCATTCAATCATGGCTGATCTATCTCTCCCTCCTAACCCCATTCTCCTACCTTCTACCCATAACCTCTGATGCCTGTACTAATCAAGAATCTATCTCTGCCGTAAAAATATCCACTGGCTTGGCCTCCACAGCCTTCTGTGGCAAAGTATTCCACAGATTCACCATCCTCTGACTAAATAAATGTCTCCTCGTCTCCTTCCTAAAAGAATGTCCTTTAATTCTGAGGCTATGACCTCTCGTCCTAGACTCTCCCACAAGTAAGCCATAAGATCCTTCAGATATGGTGCCCAAAATTGCTCACAATGTTCCAAATGTGGCCTTATAGAGCCTCAGCATTGCATCCCTGTTTTTGTCTTAAAAGCCCTCTTGAAATAAATGCTAGCGTTGAGTTTGCTTTCTCTTACCACCTCTTTGACTTGCAGATTAATTTTTTGGGAATCCTGCACCTGCTCTCACAAGTCCCTTTGCACCTCCGATTTAGAAAATAGTCTACGTCTTTATTCCTACTACCAAAATGCACGACTCCATACTTTGCTGCATTATATTCCATCTGCCAGGTCTCTGCCCACTCTCCCAACCTGTCCAAGTCCTTATGCAGAGTCCCTGCTGTCTCTATACTACCTGCCCCTCCACCTATCTTCATATTATCCACAAACTTGGCCACAAAGCCTTCAATCCTCTCGTCCAAATCGTTAATATATAACGTGAAGAGTAGCGGCCCCAGCACGGACCCCTGCGGAACTACGCTAGTTCCTGGCAGCCAACCACAAAAAGCCCCCATTATGGCCACTCGTCTTCTGCCATCGATCCAACCATGCTATCCATGCTAGTATCTGCCCTTTTATACCATCTTCCTTAGCAGCCTCACGTGGCACCTTATCAAAGGCTTTCTGAAAATCTAAGTAAACAACATCTGCTGACTCATTTGTCCTGCTATTCTTCAAAGAATTTCAGCAAATTTGTCAAGCAAGACCTCCCCTTCACAAAGCCTTGCTGACTGGGCATATTTTATCATGAACTCTGTAACTTCATCCTTTAGAATGGACTCCCAAATCTTACCAACCACCAAAGTCAGACTAACCAGGCCTATAGTTTCCCTTCTTGTGCAGCGGGGTAATATTGGCAATTTTCCAATCATCTGGGACCACTCATGTCAAGTAAATTTTGAAATATCACTGCCATTGCCTCCACAATCTCTAAAGCCAGCTCTTTCAGAACCTTAGGGTGCAGTCCATCCGGTCCAGGTGACATCCACCTTCAGCCCTTTCAGCTTCCCAAGCACCTTCTCCCTAGTAATAGCCGCTCCCCTGACTCTTGAATTTCATGCACGTTGCTGGTGACTTCCACTGTGAAGACGGATGCAAAAAGGTTATTCAACTCCTCTGTCATTTCTTTATTCCCCATTAGCACTTCTCCTGCATCATTCTCCAGCAGCCCAACGCCCACTCTTGCCTCTTTCTTGCTCTTTATATAACTGAAGAAAATCTTGCTGTCCTCTTTTATATTATTGGCTAGCTTACCTTTGTATTTCATCTTTTCTCCCCATATTGTCTTTTTAGTTTAAAGGCTTCCCAATCCTCTGGCTTCTCACTAATCTTATATTATATGCCTTCTCTTTTAGTTTTATACTGTCGTTGACTTCTCTTGTCAGCCACTGTCGCCTCTTCCTCTTTGGAATGAAAAGAATTAGCAACACTTTTTTTGCAGTTGTTTCAATGTCTTCCATCTTCAGTGCATACAATCTCCTTGAGGAAATGTGGCTCTAATTTAGTTTTAATTGTAGATTACCAGACCAGTGGAAGCATTTTATTTTTATATAGTGTATGTAAAATTGGAACTGCAAAGCATCCCTGGTTTATGTAATTATAATTTAATCTTTATGCTTAGTTACCAGCCTTCAATTAAATGTTGACAAATGGGCACTAATTAAATGTTCCTCTGCTGCTTGGGTCAGTTCCTCAGAACCTCTAAGAATATCTTTCTCAGGTCATCTAATGGGAGTTTTATGAAGTTGTAGAACATCTCATATCTTGTATTCTGGTTTTCTTGTACATAATACCCAGTGCAGTTTTTGATTAGCCTTGTTAATTATTTCATGAGGTGTTAGTGTATTTTTATGCAAGCCTGTAGTTTTTGGGGGCTTATTTAGGTTTTGACCATTTGTAAAGTGTGGTTCCATTTTAGATGCATGTTAAATAACATCATGTTTGTGTACAAGATAGCATTTACCTTGGTTTTGACCATTCTCTTTCTTTTTGATTCTTCTGCTGGTATCTAGTTTGCTTACCATGTTCAGGGTTAATAAAATTAAAATGTAGCTGGCTTTGATATTTCTCTTAACTGATTCGGGTAATCCAAACTTTCCTTTCAATTATTTGAACCACCTTTGTGCTGCACTATTGCTGAGCAGTGTTTACAGGCACTTCTTGATAGGTGACCTTGTGACATAGAATTCCAAAGATTTACCATCTTCTGAGTGGAAATAGTTTTCTTAAAATTGAATGTATGGCTATTTATTCAAGAATTATAATCTCCGGTTCTGGAGCTTTAATTCAAGGGTCATAGACCTCGACATTGACCCTGTCAAGCTCTCTAAGACTATTGTAGGTTTGAACAAATCAGTCACCCCAAAATGATTAATTTTGCTCACTGAGGCACGCATATCCTTGGGTAGGCAAAACAAATCACTGGAATTGATGGAAATTGTAGTCCAAATGTGATCTTTACTCAAAGTGCTGTGCTTTGCTTCTGGTTCACATTATAATGAGAGTAAAGTAACGTTATAACAATTAACATTTCTAGTCAATTATTTTTTGTTGGGACAGTTCTTGTGATGTAAGAATACAAGACATAGGAGCAGAATTAGTCAATTTGGTCCATTGAGAACACCACAATTCGATCATAGTTGATCTATTTTCCCTCTCAACTCCATCTCCTGCCATCTCTCTGTAACCTTTGATGCCAATCTGTTTCGAAATATCCAATGACTTGGCCGCCACAGCTGTCTGGCAATGGATTCCACAGATTCACCACACTCTGGCTAAATATATTTCCTCTTCATCTCCATTCTAAAGGTACATCCTTTTATTCTGGGGCAGTGCCCTCTGTTCCTGGATTATGTCACCACTGAAAACATCTCCATATCCAATATTTATCCAGTTCTGGAGTTTCCTTACAAGAGTCACATATATGTACAAATATGGTCAGGTGCAATGAAAATCTTGAAGCAGCTTCAGAGACAGGACACAAAACATAAATTATATATAAATTACATAAACTTTGCAAGACAGTGAAAAGAAAACTAAGAGACAAAACAATACTTTAATGCATATGATATTTAGAAAACAAGTTCCTGATGACTTCAATCTACATATAGATTGGGTGAATCAAATTGGCAGGGGTGCTGAGGAAGAGGATTTCTTGGAATGTATGCGGGATAGTTATCTAAACCCACATGTAGAGGAACCAACGAGAGAGCAGGCTATTCTAGACTGGGTATTGAGTAATGAGGAAGGGTTGGTTAGCAGTCTTGTTGTGCGTGCCCCCTTGGGCAAGAGTGACCATAATATGGTTGAGTTCTTCATTAGGATGGAGAGTGACATTGTTAATTCAGAAACAACGGTTCTGAATTTAAAGAAAGGTAACTTTGAGGGTATGAGACGTGAATTGGCCGAGATTGACTGGCAATTAGTTCTAAAAGGGTTGACGGTGGATATGCAATGGAAGGCATTTAAAGACTGCATGGATGAACTACAAAAATTGTTCATCCCCAGTTTGGCAAAAAGAATAAATCAGGGAAGGTAGTGCATCCGTGGATAACAAGGGAAATCAGGGATAGTATCAAAGCAAAAGATGATGCGTACAAATTAGCCAGAAAAAGCAGCATACCAGAGGACTGGGAGAAATTCAGAGACCAGCAGAGGAGGACAAAGGGCTTAATTAGGAAAGGGAAAATAGATTATGAAAGGAAACTGGCAAGGAACATAAAAACTGACTGCAAAAGTTTTTATAGATATGTGAAGAGAAAGAGATTAGTTAAAACAAATGTAGGTCCCTTGCAGTCAGAAACGGGTGAATTGATCATGGGGAACAAGGATATGGCGGACCAATTGAATAACTACTTTGGTTCCGTCTTCACTAAGGAAGACATAAATAATCTGCCGGAAATAGCAGGGGGCCGCGGGTCAAAGGAGATGGAGGAACTGAGTGAAATCCAGGTTAGTCGGGAAGTGGTGTTGGGTAAATTGAATGGATTAAAGGCCGATAAATCACCAGGGCCAGATAGGCTGCATCCCAGAGTACTTAAGGAAGTAGCTCCAGAAATAGTGGATGCAATAGTGATAATTTTTCAAAACTCTTTAGATTCTGGAGTAGTTCCTGAGGATTGGAGGGTAGCAAACGTAACCCCACTTTTTAAGAAGGGAGGGAGAGAGAAAACGGGGAATTACAGTCACTTATTAAAGATGGGATAGCAGCACATTTGGAAAGTAGTGAAATCATTGGACAAAGTCAGCATGGATTTACGAAAGGTAAATCATGTCTGACGAATCTTATAGAATTTTTCGAGGATGTAACTAGTAGAATGGATAGGGGAGAACCAGTGGATGTGTTGTATCTGGACTTTCAGAAGGCTTTCGACAAGGTACCACATAAGAGATTAGCATACAAACTTAAAGCACACGGTATTGGGGGTTCAGTATTGATGTGGATAGAGAACTGGCTGGCAAACAGGAAGCAAAGAGTAGAAGTAAACGGGTCCTTTTCACAATGGCAGGCAGTGACTAGTGGGGTACCGCAAGGCTCAGTGCTGGGACCCCAGCTATTTACAATTTATATTAATGAACTGGATGAGGGAATTGAAGGCAACATCTCCAAGTTTGCGGATGACACTAAGTTGGGGGGCAGTGTTAGCTGTGAGGAGGATGCTAGGAGACTGCAAGGTGACTTGGATAGGCTGGGTGAGTGGGCAAATGTTTGGCAGATGCAGTATAATGTGGATAAATGTGAGGTTATCCACTTTGGTGGCAAAAACAGGAAAGCAGACTATTATCTAAATGGTGGCCGATTAGGAAATGGGGAGATGCAGCGAGACCTGGGTGTCATGGTACACCAGTCATTGAAAGTAGGCATGCAGGTGCAGCAGGCAGTGAAGAAAGCGAATGGTATGTTAGCTTTCATAGCAAAAGGATTTGAGTATAGGAGCAGGGAGGTTCTACTGCAGTTGTACAGGGTCTTGGTGAGACCACACCTGGAGTATTGTGTACAGTTTTGGTCTCCAAATCTGAGGAAGCACATTATAGCCATAGAGGGAGTGCAGAGAAGGTTCACCAGACTGATTCCTGGGATGTCAGGACTTTCAT
Source organism: Malacoraja senta (assembly GCA_038087875.1). NCBI lineage: Eukaryota > Metazoa > Chordata > Chondrichthyes > Rajiformes > Rajidae > Malacoraja > Malacoraja senta. The sequence goes on along the minus strand of JAXLNO010005278.1, from coordinate 99,413 downwards.
ATGAAGAAAGACTGGATAGACTTGGCTTATACTCGCTAGAATTTAGGAGATTGAGAGGGGATCTTATAGAAACGTACAAAATTCTTATGGGGTTGGACAGGCTAGATGCAGGAAGATTGTTCCCGATGTTGGGGAAGTCCGACAAGGGGTCACAGCTTAAGGATAAGGGGGAAATCCTTTAAGACCGACCGAGATGAGGAAAAACTTTTTCACACAGAGAGTGGTGAATCTCTGGAACTCTCTGCCACAGGGTAGTTGAGGCCAGTTCATTGGCTATATTTAAGAGGGAGTTAGATGTGGCAAAGGGGATCAGGGGGTATGGAGAGAAGGCAGGTACGGGATACTGAGTTGGATGATCAGCCATGATCATATTGAATGGCGGTGCAGGCTCGAAGGGCCGAATGGCCTGCTCCTGCACCTATTTTCTATGTATCTATGTATCTATCTATGATAGTGTAAAAGGTGTGTTATGATGATGGATGTAGGAAAGTAGCTGTTCCTGATCCTGGTACAGGATTTCTGCCTTCTATATCTCCTGCACTATGGTAGCAGTGAGAAGAGACATGGCCCTGATGGTGGAGATACTTGATAGGTACTGGTTTCTTAAGGCAACACCTCATACAGATGTCTGTAATGGTGGGGATAGACTGGGCTACATTCACCACTCTACTGTCTCTTGCATTCCTGTGCATTGGAATTGCTTTTGCAAGCCATTATGCAACTAATTAGGATACTTTCTACAGTGCAGCGGAAAAGACTACAAAAAGTTGTGACCACTGGCCAGTCCATCACCGGCTTTGACCTCCCCACTGTCGAAGGGAGCTATCGTAGTCGCTGCCTCAAAGGCAGCCAAAATCATCAATGACCCACAGCATCCTGGCCACAAACTCATTTCACCATTGCCATCAGGAAGAAGGTATAGGAGCCTGAAAACTGTAACGTCCCAGTTCAGGAACAGCTACTTCCCTACAGCCATCAGGCTATTAAAGACAACAACGAATAAGCTCTGAACTCTAAACTGCAAAAGACTTATTATTGCACTATATTTGTTATTTATTGAACTTTTTTTTTCTCTTCCCCCGTTATGTACTATGTTTACATATTCACATAATCTGTTGTGCTGCAGCAAGTAAGAATTTCATTGTCAATCTGGAACATATGACAATAAAACACTCTTGACTAGCTATGCCATATGGGGGGAAAACGATCATCCAATATCTCTCAGTTTCCGAGATACCCCTTTTGACTCGGGGGTTCTAGCTACCTCTGCAGGATCCTGGATCACCCTCATATAGGGAACAACATAGGCTATATAGCAGCACCCGTTCCAGTGGTCGTTCTTACCCCATTTCCTTTCCCAAGTGCTGTAGTCTCCCAGTGGCATCCCTGGCAGCCACGGGTATGCCCATGACCCACGCACAAAGTATGTTCCATTTACTGATCGTGGTGGTCCCTGAGGAGAGATTATAGTGCATGAGCTGTTTCCCAAATATACCCCTTTTTCTGGGTAGTTGCAATGACATGACGTATTTAATGGTATACGGGGGTTGCTCGTTATTCTCAACCGGGGTATCTTCCATACCCTAGTTTCATTCACCTTTCACCCTGGTTCAAACGGGGGTGTGTACCATCCTTTAAAATTATCATACTCGAGTCCCCCATACCTACGGGTCCCATTTACCCGCAGCTTGATCACTCGGTAACTACTAGATGCTGTAGCATTGTGAAAACAGAGTAGGGCCAGACGTTCAGTTAGATTTAGGGGTATTGGCACTAGTGGCACTCCTCCCCTGCTGTTGTGTGGAACAGAAGTGCACACCCAACAGTTACTGCTATTTCCTCTGCGAGCAAATTCATAACTCATAGACAAAAAGGTCATCTGAGCCATTCCCAGGACCAGCAACAGGGGTGGCAGTGTCTGTGCCATATCCTTTTTGTTTAAGTCCAATTTTCTTACAGTCTATAAGATGTATCCAGCGAGGATGGTTCTCAATCTTCACGGCCGTTGGTGTAGTCAGCAACACTTGGTATGGCCTGTTCCACCAGGCGTCGAGTTTCTTACGATCCCAATTTCTTATAAGTACGTAGTCCCCTGGTTGGACTATTTCGCTCTGGTCACTGTCAGATAGAAACATAGAAAATAGGTGCAGGAGTAGGCCATTCAGCCCTTCGAGCCTGCACCACCATTCAATATGATCATGGCTGATCATCCAACTCAGTATCCTGTACCTGCCTTCTCTCCATACCCCCTGATCCCTTTAGCCACAAGGGCCACATCTAACTCCCTCTTAAATATAGTCAATGAATTGGCCTCAACTACCTTCTTTTTTTAATTTTTTTTATTTTATTTATTAGAAGTAATGTACATTACAGTGATATAAGCCAAAAATAACATAATACATTTCCTGTATCACTTCTTGTTTTAAACTTTAAAAATAAGAAAAATAGAGAGAGTTAGATAAGATAGTAAGTGCGTGAAAGAGTGATCAGGAGAAACCCGTAGAAACGTAAAACACGACAAAGCGTTAAAAAGAAAACCAAAGGAAAAGAAAGAGAAAAATAGAAAACAGAAGATATAAGAAAGTAAAATAAGATAAAAGGGATGTACCTACTTCGTATTTTTACACACCCCTCACTAGGTCCTGAAACCATTTATTTTCAAAGTTGTGTTGCACCCTATGCTTGTAATAAGTCGATAAATGGAGACCAAATCTTTTGGAAATGGTCTCATTTGCCTGCTAGGAGGAATCTCATGTCTTCTAGGTGTAACATTTCGGACATATTTGAAATCCACATTTTTATCGTTGGTGTGGGAGCGTTTTTCCAGAATTTAAGTATATGTTTTTTTGCCATTATTAAGCCGTAATTAAGGAAGCTCTTTTGGAACGGTCAGCTCAAAGCTGGCTTCCATTGTTCCAAAAATAATCAATTCTGCGTTCGGTTTCAGTTTTATTTTAAATAATTTTGTAAAGATTTCAAAGATTTCATTCCAAAACTACCTTCTGTGGCAGAGAATTCCACAGATTCACCACTCTCTGTGTGAAAAATGTTTTTCTCATCTCGGTCCTAAAAGACTTCCCCTTATCCTTAAACTGTGACCCCTTGTTCTGGACTTCCCCAACATCGGGAACAATCTTCCTGCATCTAGCCTGTCCAACCCCTTAAGAATTTTGTAAGTTTCTATAAGATCCCCCCTCAATCTTCTAAATTCTAGCGAGTACAAGCCGAGTCTATCCAGTTTTTCTTCATATGAAAGTCTTGCCATCCCAGGAATCAGTCTGGTGAACCTTCTCTTTTACTCCTTCTATGGCAAGAATGTCTTTCCTCAGATTAGGAGACCAAAACTGTACACAATACTCCAGGTGTGGTCTCACCAAGGCCCTGTTCAACTGCAGTAGAACCTCCCTGCTCCTATACTCAAATCATTTTGCTATGAATGTTAACATACCATTCGCCTTCTTCACTGCCTGCTGCACCTGCATGCCTACTTTCAATGACTGGTGTACCATGACACCCAGGTCTCGTTGCATCTCCCCTTTTCCTAATCGGCCACCATTCAGATAATAGTCTACTTACCTGTTTTCCTGCCACCAAAGTGTATAACATCACATTTATCCACATTATACTGCATCTGCCATGCATTTGCCCACTCCCCCAACCTATCCAAGTCACCTTGCAGCCTCCTAGCATCCTCCTCACAGCTAACACTGCCCCCCAGCTTCATGTCATCCGCAAACTTGGAGATGTTGCATTCAATTCCCTCGACCAAATCATTAATATATATTGTAAATAGCTGGGGTCCCAGCACCGAGCCTTGCGGTACCCCACTAGTCACTGCCTGCCATTCTGAAAAGGACCCGTTTACTCCTAGTCTTTGCTTCCTGTCTGCCAGCCAGTTCTCTATCCACATCACTACTGAATCCCCAATACCGTGTGCTTTATGTTTGCATACTAATCTCTTATGTGGGACCTTGTCGAAAGCCTTCTGAAAGTCTCTGGGACTCCTTTACCTGTAGATGTAATGCTGACAGAATATATATGAGCCTCTGAACATAGGTTATCATTTCATCGTTTAATGCGTGTAAATCTAAGGTTCCTTCATGAGTGATGCTTGCTCCCCAGGGGGTTCATAGAGGTTTACAGTAGATAATTTCTGCCGGGGATAGTTTCCTAGCACTATGAGGCGTTACCCTCGTTTCAAATAATGCTAAGGATAATACTTTAATCCAAATCTGTCCCATTTCTCCCATTAGCTTGGTAATCTTGTTTTTCAATGCCCCATTGGCTCTTTCCACCATCCCGGATGCCTGTGGGTGGTGTACACAGTGAAATTGCTGTCGGATATTAAACTGTGCACATAGTTCCTTATTAATAGTGGCAATAAAATGGGGACCATTGTCCGAGCTTATGACAGTAGGTTGGCCAAACCTGGGAATAACTTCTCTTAACAACAATGTTTCTGTAGTTTCAGCAGTATTATTAGTGATCGGTAGAGCTTCAATGCACCTGCTAAATAAATCTAAAATTACTAGGCAATATATATAGCAATGTGCCTTTGGCATTTTAATAAAATCAAACTGTATGCATTCAAGCGGTCGTGATGGCATTGGCTTTGCCCCTGGGGGTACCTGAATTGGTTTGCCTGGATTACTTCGTTGGCAAATCTTACATTCAGAGGCCTGCTTCAGCGCCTCTTGCCGAATGTTCGGGTGCCATCATGTTTCCTTTGTCACCCTAATCAGTCCCTCCTTACCAGCATGGGTATGGGAGTGAATATATGTTAGCAAGACAAGTAAAAATGCATCAGGTACACAGACTTGTCCAAGAGGGGTGAACCAGAGTCCCGTGGTGGAATCAATGGCACAGCCCTCTCGTTTCCATAGTCATTTTTGGTCATCAGAGGCGTCCCTCTGTATTGTACATACCTCCCTCATGTCTGGCAAGACTGTTCTGTCTACTAGAATGTTTGGTTCTGTGGTGACCAGCGTGCAGAATTTGCAAGCTGCCGTCCTAGCAGTAAGCAAGGGCATTCCCCTGGGAGGCTGCTTTGTCGCGGCCACTAGTCTGCGCATTGCACTTTATAATGGCCAGGTGGACTGGGAGGGCTGAGGCTTGCAGTGTGGCTAGTACAGTAGCCAGCGCTGTCTTTAAATTGTGAAAGTTGTCTTCTTGGAATGCGAGAGTTAAAATGAAAAAGGATTAACCAAGCCCAGAAAAGCCCCCATCTGCTAGGAGTGGGCCATTCACAATGGGATGGTCCGATTCCCTGTCAGTCAGGATCTTGGGCGCTGTGATTGGACAGTGATCTAGATTGTGATTGGTCAGACTTCCTGTCATTCAGGGTCTTGCCACACCCCACACTCGTCGGATCACTCACAAACTCTTTTTGTTTTAAACTACTGTTGGCTGCAAATGTTCTTGAGCAGCCTCGATTCTCATGCTTTTTTTTTTTCCTTTTCCAGTCTTTGATTTATCTGCTGTTTCTCTCTCTGGTGCTCTGTGTTTAACTCTCTCACTGCTGGATTCAATACTGCTCTTCCTTCTTCAGCATCAGCCCTTTCCCTTCTTTCTCATCTTCCTTTTCAGTCTCCGAGTCGCTATCAGTATCATTTTCTTCTGGGGGTGCCCTTCCCTGTGGGGGTGCCGGAGTCCCCCCCCCTTCCTACGGGATCTTACATGGTCTACACTATCCCCGAATTTGTTCCTCATTCACCCTCTTCTATAAACGGGGTCACCATGCCAGACAAGGGGGCTCAGGAGGACGTTCCGGGTTTCTTTTTAACTACTAATTGCTTGTTTTCGGAACTCTTCTTATCAGTGCTTTCTTCCATTTTTTCCCTGCATCTCTTTCCCAAATTAACATTTCTGCTTTTTTAACAGTTTCTACATTCCATGTTCCTCCGACTGGCCAAGATTCATCATCCAAATGTTTGGTCAATTTATAACTTAACTCTATAATCTTTATTACTTTTAGGATTCAAATAACACAGGTTGTATGGGCGTTCCCCCGTCATTTTTATCCAGATTATTCCCCATTGAGTCTCTCTCAGCCCGGCTACTTTGTGAACGACAAACATTTTTAGTTTGCGGGGCCAATTGCCGACTACTTTCCTCATAGCAAATTACCTTACCAGCTACTCTCCTAGCAGCAAAACCTCTTACCAACTACTTTCCTAGTAGCAAATTACACATTTGCGACAAACCTTTTTAGATTGCCATGCCCAATCGCCGACTACTCTCTTGGAAGCAAAAACATACACAATTGGTCTCACCTTTGTTGTCTATATTAAGGATCTCGGCAGGGAACCAGATCAACCTCTAACGAGGGACCACAGATGTTCCCGGGAGCTTCTTAGGGAGATGGTCCGACTAGAGCTCTATTTTCTCCCCGTCACTCTGCAGCCACTTACTCAGTCGTCCGTTGTCGGTCCCAGCGAGATCCTGCCGACTATGCCAATGATAACGTTCGCTACCTAAAAAACAGACAACAAACAATGGGTTAGGTAAACCAACTCAAGCTTTACTGCCGGCGGGAGTGTCGGGGATACCTCAGTCAAGTAAGCAACAGACACTTGACTCTCCCAAGCCACCACTCCAATGAACGAAGACATACAGGGTATTTTATAATGTATAGGAAACATGGTCACATGCTTATACAGAGTTGCAGCAATGACTTTTAACACAATTCTTAAATCAATCATAGGCTGAGCCCATTCAAAGCATACTTGTCACATACTACACATGTCATACTGTAATCAATCACAGGCTTTAGTTACAAAAACACTTACTTTTTTTTTAATTTTTTTTATTTTATTAGAAGTAAGTACAATTGTATACAATCATATTTTCATAATACCTTTTATGTACAGCTTATTTTAAAAAAATTTTGAAATAAAGAAGAAAAAGAAAAAAGTTAGATAATGAAAAATAGAAAAATGTGAGATATATAGTGTGTGAAAAAGAAAAATAAAGAATGAAATAAGAAAGTTGAGACATAGAAAATAGAAGAAAGAGAATAAATGAAAAGAAAAGAAGAAAAGAAAATAGAAGGAGATCATTTATAATCTTGACCATCCGCAGTCACGGATTAGCTTTTACACCTGTTTTGCACCATACGTTTCCAAAAAGACGACAAATGGAGACCAACTCGTTATGAATTGGTCAAATTTATCTATTAGGAGGAATCGCATTTCCTCAAGATGTGCGGTATCCAACATACTTGCAATCCACATTTTGAGCGTTGGTATTGGTGTATTTTTCCAAAATTTCAATATTAATTTTTTTGCTATTATTAAACCATAATTAAAAATTGACTTTTGAGATGAGCTCAATTTGTTCCCGTCTTCCATTACCCCAAATATAATCAGTTCATTATTGGGTTCCATTTTTGTCTTAAATAATTTTGTAAATATTTCGAAAATATCACTCCAAAATCCATGAAGTTTTATACAAGAAACAAAAGAGTGTGTTATAGTTGCTTCTTGGATTAAACATTTATCGCAAATGGGCGATATATTTGGATAAAATTTATTTAATCTTGTTTTTGAGTAATATAATCTATGTAAAATTTTAAATTGGATTAGATTATGTCTTGCGTTAATCGAACACTTGTGAATGTATGTCAAATACTTTTCCCATGTAGCCTTCGTAATTTTTATCAATAACTCCCGTTCCCACTCTTCTCTAATTACCTCGGTCACAGGTAAATCTATATTTAAGATACTATTATATAAATATGCTATTAATTTTTGTGTATCAGCTTTTATATTCATTACTTCTTCTAGTAAATCAGGAGTTATTTTTTGATATCCCTGTATGTATGTCTTCAAAAAATTACAAATCTGAAAATATTTAAAATAATGAGTGTTTTTCAGTTTAAATTTTAATTGTAATTGTTGAAATGATAATAAATCTCCCATTTCATACATATCCCCGATCCTTTTAATTCCTAAACTTTCCCATTGATTATATATTTTATCCATCATAGATGGTTTAAATAAAGGATTATTCGCTATCGGTGTTAACAATGATAGGTTTCTTAATTTTAAGGATAGTTTTATTTGTTTCCATATTCTTATTGTATCTTGTATAATTGGGTTTTTCTTATATATTGTATTGTTCATTTTTTTCGGGGAGAAGAGGATTGTTCCTATATTACAAGGATAACAATCCTCTTTCTCCATTTTTATCCATTCTGTCTGTTGAGTTGAACTATCCAACCAGTAAATTATATTCTTAATATGTATTGCCCAATAGTAATACAAAAAATTAGGGAGTGAAAGTCCCCCGACATCTTTTGGTTTACATAAGTGTTCTTTTTTAATTCTATGTGATTTGTAATCCCAAACAAAATTAGTAATATTAGCATTCAGTTTAGAGAAGAAATATTTTGGTACATATACTGGTATAGATTGAAATAAGTATAATAACTGTGGTAAGAAGCTCATTTTAATAGCATTTATTCTGCCTATTAATGATAAAGGGAGTGTTTTCCAAAATTTTATCATTATATTAAGTTTATTTATTAAGGGTATAAAATTAGCGTTGAATAAAGCTTTATGTTTTCTAGTAATCTGTATACCCAGATATTTGAATTTTTCTGTTGCTATTTTAAAGGGGAATTTCAATAAGTGTGTGGATTCTTGAGGTTTTAACGTCATAATTTCACTTTTGTTCCAATTTATTCTATATCCTGAAAAGGACCCAAATTCCTCTATTAAATTTAATAAATTTGGTATACTCGTTTGTGAATTTGTTATATATAACAAAATATCGTCTGCATACAATGAAATTTTATTATTTGAGTCCCTAGTATTATAACCCTGAATATTCGGATGGCTTCTTATACTTTCAGCCAGAGGTTCTATCATAAGGGCAAATAGCAGGGGTGATAAAGCACATCCCTGCCTATTACCCCTTGATAATTGAAATTTTTGAGATAACATGCTGTTAGTTAATATTCTTGCCATCGGTTTATCATATAATAATTTCACCCATGCAATAAAATTCTCTCCCATATTAAATTTTTGTAATACTATGTATAAATACTGCCATTCTACCTGATCAAATGCTTTCTCTGCGTCCAAAGAAATAATTGCTAAGTCTTTTTCTTCCTTTTTATGTGAGTACATTATATTAAACAGGCGTCTCAAATTATTAAATGAATATCTTTTGGGTATAAACCCCGTTTGATCAGGGTTTATCAATTTACTAATATATTTGCTTAGTCTTCTAGCTAAGGTCTTTGCTAGAATTTTCTGGTCGGTATTTAGAAGTGATATAGCTCTATATGAACCCGGTTCCTCTAGATCTTTATCTTTCTTTGGAATAAGCGTAATAGTTGATTCTGCTAATGTTTCAGGTAATTTATTTTCTTTAAAAACGTGAGTATATAAATTAAATAGATAGGGGATCGTTATCTCATGAAACTTTTTATAAAATTCATTACTAAAACCATCTGGTCCCGGTGTCTTACCATTTTTCAGCAATTTTATTGTTTCACCTATTTCTTCGATTGTAATTTGCGCTCCTAGTTCTTCTTGTTCCAAAAGGTCAAGTTTTGGTAGATTACATTTATCTAAAAAAATTGTAATTTTACTATCTTCTGTTTTGGTTTTTGATGTGTATAAATTCTGATAAAATTGAACAAATCTTTTATTGATATCTTTAGGTAGTGTTAGTAATTCACCATTCTCAGATTTAATTTTATTTATAGTATTTTCCTTTTCCTGTTTTTTCAATTGACGCGCCAACAGCTTATGTGGTTTGTCACCAAACTCAAAATGTTCCTGTTTTGTAATTTGGAATAATCTTATTACTCTTGCCGAGAGAATTCGGTTAAGTTTAAATTTCAGTAGTATTATCTTATTATGTTTATCTATAGTGGGATCTTTAGCATTATCTAACTCTAACTGTCTTATTTCTTGTTCTAACAGCATCTGTTCAGTTTTATTCTTCTTATTTTGAAAAATTTCATATGAAATTATAATTCCTCTAATAAATGCTTTAAAAGTTTCCCATATTAAAGAAGGTGAGGTACCTGGTGTATCATTTATCTCAAAAAATGATATCATTTGTTGTTTCAAATATTGATAACCCTGTAGGTCATTTAATATATATGTGTTAAACCTCCAAAAAAAATGTTTTCCCGGCATTCCTTCAAATTTTACTAAAAAAGTCAATGGAGAGTGATCAGAAATACTACTAATATGGTAAGTTGGGTTAATTATATATGGCATTAATTTCCTATCCACTAAAAAATAATCAATTCTTGAGTATGTTTTATGTACCGAAGAGTAAAACGAGTATTCCCTTCCTGCTGGGTTAGCAGATCTCCATACATCTGTTATGTTAGTATTTTTTATATATGTATTTAGAAATTCACTAGTCTTAGATTTTGTATTACTCCTTCTTTGTTTTGCTGATTTGTCTAAGTAAGGATCTAAAACACAATTAAAATCCCCTCCTATTATGACATTTTGATAAACAAAAACACTTACATAACAGGAAACTAATCTGCAGTATCTTCTTCAAAACAGTGTAAGGATTTTTATCAGTGATACCACAGAAGTCTCTGTTTACCCAATTTCCAAGTCCACAGAAAACAACATCCTATCCCACCATTATTCATTGTCTTTTCCCTGAGCATAACAGGATGGACTATCAGAAGAACTTGGTATGAAAGCTTAATGATTCCCACAACTCCTCTAGTATGGTACAGAATTGCAAACGTCAGCTTATTCAGGACCCAAAAGGTCAAGCTGATCTTTTACTTATTCTACTATTTTATTCTACCATTTTATTGTCTCTGTTCCTTACATACTTAGTATATTCTCAGTGCCAGAAAACTGGAGACCCCTCTCTTGCAAAGATGACATCCTTACATAGAACAGTACAGCACAGGAACAGGCCCTGACCCACAATTTTTGTGCTGAACTTTATGCCAAGATCTCATCTGCATGTATGTGATCCATATTCCCTTATTCCCTGCACTTATCTAAAAGCCTTAAAAGCCTCCACCATTACCCTTGGCAAAGTGTTCCAGGTCCCCACTACTCTGTTTAAAATAAAATGTATCCCACACATCTCTATTAAACTTTTCCCCTCCCACCTTATAGCTATGCCCACTAGTGCGGACATTTCCACCCTAGGAAAATGATCCTGACTGTCTACCCTATCTATGCCTCTCATAATTTTATATACTGTACTTCTGTCAAATCTCCCCTCAACCTCTTGACGTTCCAGAAAAAAACTCCTAATTCTATCTAACCTCTCCCTGTAGCTGAAACCCTCAAATCCAGGCAGTATTCTGCTAAACTCCTGCATCTTCTCCAAACCCTCCACATCTTTCACCTAACCCCCATAGAGCTGCATCATGACTTCCTGACTCTTGTTCTCAATGAAGGTAAGCATACTGGAAAACTTTCTTTACCACCCTATCTGCTAATGCTTCCCCCGCCCCCAGAGTTGTGGATGGAACTTTCACCTGTGTGTGCCTCCTGTATTGTCCACCCCCACCACAGAATAAGGATAGAGATCCCCTGGTCCTTGGCTTTCACTCCACTAGCCTCTGCACCCAGCATATCATTTTTCAACATATGTGCCAACTTCAATGCATACACCACCAGTCAAAAGTCTCTTGAGCCAAAGCCTTAGCACTTGCCTCAACAAAGCCTTTTGACCCAACACCTTAGCATTTACCCTCAACAAAGCACTTCACCTCAACACGTGTTTATCAAAAATGGAATCTATAGTTGACAGGCAGAAATATTGGTCAGGGTAAATAATTTAATTCCTCAGACATTGTATTTACACATTTGTAGGTGGTTGCTGATATTAAACTGATCAGGGTAGCAATTAGTCTTTGGTTGCTTGTTGGAACTGCAGTTCATTTCCATTAGCTTAATTGGGAATATAAATAGACGGTGCGGTATCTTAAAAGCTCTACCTCAGCAACTGAACATGAGAGCCACATCTTGCACTGCCATGGACTTTTCTATTTGTGTATTTTTGCACCAATTACTTATTTTTTGAATAGTCATTTTCTCTTCATTGTCGTGGACAATTTGTACAATTTATAGATATGCTAGTAATAGCACTGGAAGCAAGATTTTCATTGTACATGTACGGCGCTATACTTGTGCATATGACAATAAATTCAACTTGATTTTATAGTTCCCATGTCTTATCTTTCATACCTGTTCAGTAACACTCTTTGTATTTGATATTCAACCCTCAAATGACATTAAAATTAGCTGGCTTTTATTATCATATTAATATTTTTGGGAGCCTGCTATGCACACATTGGATGTCAACATCATTAACATCTTTCACTTTTATAAATTCTGTAAAAAGCTAATGCTGGTTAAAGGAATGAAACTAGTGACGGTTGGGGAACAGACATGGGGGTGGTAAAATAGGACATAAACTTTGATCAGAGTCTGGTGAGCATGGCTATGAAGGCTGTAATGGCAAGTTGCAGGTTGAGTTTGTGAAGGAGTGAGGGACTAATTGACAACAGGGAGCAGAACAATACAGCAAAAAATATGTTGACCAAACCCATTGTATGTTTCTAGCCTTTTCTCTTCATTTTCGATAAGACATTCAGTACAAAAACATTTGGTTATTGTTCTGAAAGCAATTGGAAATGATGTTGATTTTAAAGATTAACAACACCCCCCCCCCTCCCATTCAGTCAAGTAATAAGTAATATTGTTTTGTAGCTTTCTGAAGGAAATCATAGCTGGCTTTGGATTGAGCTGGCTGACAATCTGGATCACACAGATGCCAAGGGGATTTGGATCCCCAACAGAAGCACTTGGTAAGTATTTAAATCATTTATTGATATTGGTTTATTATTGGCACGTGTACTGAGATACAGTGACTTGCTTTGTTTGCATGCTATCCGTTTACATAATATATACAAGTAAAATCAAACCATACACAAGCACAACATGTAGTACAAAGAGAGAGTGCAGAATATAGTGTTATAGCATTATATGGTTAGTTACAGGAAAAAATGTGCAAGGTTTGCCATTAGGTGCGTTGGTAGATCGGGACTGCACCCTATCTTATGGGAGGACCATTCATTGGTCTGATTACAACAAAGAAGCTGTTCCTCAATCTAGTGGTACATGCTTTGAAGCTTTTGCATCTTCTGCCTTACGAGATGGAATAATCAGGGTGAAAAGGACCTTGATTATTTCCCAATGCAGTGTGAATGCACCAGGCCTTTACAAAATATTTAATTCTTTCAATTTGCCATTGGATCATATTTTGGATATTTTTAGTCTCAGTTATTGATAAAGTATTTCACATGCACATTTTCACAAAGTATTTTGAGTGAAATGCACGGAATAGATTATAATACAGTTACCTTGTAACCAGAACTTTTAGTAACTACAGATTTTTATTTTTAAATAATTGATTTTAAGATGAATAGTTCATATGAAATGTTCTCACTGTTGAAGTAATGGTTGCTAGCTAGGGAATGCGTCAATATGTATTTTAATCGGCATGCATCACAAATGGGATGAAATTTGTTTGATTTGTACAAAGTTCCAAGTTTTAAATCATCTGTCCAAAGCTATGTTGGTCTTGGAATAAGAATTCGTTGTGAGCTTGGCTTGTATCATCGTGGGTATAGATGAGTTTGATTTAGCATAATACTACAAGAGAGGGAATATAACATTGCAAAGATTAGTCGGAAGCTAAAGGATTGGGAAGCTTTAAAAAAAAATAAAAAAATACAGAAGGTAACTAAAAATGCAACACGGGGAGAAAAGATGAACTATGAAAGTAAACTAGCCAATAATATAAGAGAATAGCAAAAGTTTCTTCAGATATATAAAGAGTAAGAAAGAGACAAAAGTGGACATTGGACGACTGAAAAATTATGCTAGAGAATTGATAATGTGGAATAAAGAAATGGCAGATGAATTGAATGTGTTTTTTTGCATCAAGAGAGTCAGGGATGGAAAGTTACTGGAGTGGCTATTACCAAGAAGGTGCTTGGGAAGTTGTACGGTCTGAAGGTGGATAAGTCACCTGGACCGGATCAACTGCACCCTAGGGTTCTGAAAGAGGTGGCTTCAGAGATCATGGAGGTATAAGTAGTGATCTTTCAAGAATTACTGGAGTCAGGAGTGGTTCCAAACGATTGAAATTTGCTAATATTACTCCGCTGTTCAAGAAGGGAGTGAAGCAGAAGAGTGGAAACTATGGGCTGGTGAACCTGATTTCAGTGGATGGTAAGTTTTTAGATTCCATTATAAAGGAAGAGTACTTTGAGGCTCAGGATAAATTAGGCATAAGTCAGCAGGGTTTTGTGAAAGGGAGATCTTGCCTGACGAACCTGTAGGAATTCTTTGAGGTAGCGGGATAGACACAGGAGAGTCAGTGAATGTTAGACACAAAATGCTGGAGGAACTCAGCAGGATAGGCAGTATCTCTGGAGATAAGGAATGGGTGACGTTTCGGGTCGTGACCCTTGTTTACCTGGAATTTCAGAAGGCCTTTGATGAGGTGCCGCACTTGGAAGAAGATAAGCCCATGGTATCAGAGCCAAAATACTAGCATGGAAAGTTGAATGGCAGAAGGCAAAGAGAGGCAATAAGGAGGGCATTTTATGGTTGGCTGCCGGTGACTAGCGGTGTTCCGCAGGGGTCGATGCTGGGGCCGCTACACTTCATATTGCATATCAATGTTTCAGATAAGGGAATTGAAGGCTTTGTGGCCAAGTTTGCAGATGATAAGGCGATGGGTGGAGGGGGAGAGAGTAGAGAAAGCAGGAACCTGTAGAAGGACTTGGACAGGTTGAGTGGGCAAAAATGTGGCAGGTGGAATATAGCGTAGCAAAGTGTGGAGTCATGCATTTTGGTAGTAGGAATAAAGGTGTAGACGTATTTTTTAAATGGGGAGAGAATTCAGAACTGGGAGGTGCAAAGGGAGTGGTGGTACAGGATTGCCAAAGAGTTAATTTGCATCGGTTTTAAGAAAGGCTAGCAATGCTAGCATTTATTTTGAGAGGACTAATATATAAAAGCAGGGATGTAATGCTGATACCTTATAAGGCACTGGTCAGACTGTATTTGGAGTATTGTGAGCAGTTTTGAGCCATATCTGAGGAAGGATCTGCTGGTGTTGAAGTGGGAAGATAGATTGCAGAATATAGTTCTCGGCATCGGTGGCTGCATGGTGGCGCAGCGATACTGTTGCTGCCTTATGGGCCTGTCCCACTTAGACGACTTTTTAGGCGACTGCAGGAGACTGCGGATGGTTGCCGGGTAGTCGCCTTCATGGTTGTGAGCAGTTCACACATTCTGGGAACTAGTTGTGGCCATGGAGAGTAGCACGAATTTTCGTGCCGTAGGTGGGTCGCCAGGAGGTCCTGGTGGGTTGCCTGGAGGTCGAAGGTTCTCGTAGGTTGCAGCTGGTGCTAATTGGTGAATTTCATTGGCTCATTGGGGAAAAAACACGTAAGCAGTAGTTTTCAGAACCAAGGATAACTGACCAGTAATGTTAATGTCTGCCGAGCTTCACAGCCGTGTATCTCTGGCTTCTTAAAAGTTGTCTCCACTCCTTCTCCCCCCTCTCCCCCCCTTTTTTTAAAGGACTTACCGTACACTGTGCTTTCGCCGTCTTAATTACAAGAGTCAAGAGAGTTTTATTGTCATGTGTCCCAGATAGGACAATGAAAACCTTGCTTGCTGCAGCACAACAGAATATGTAAACATAATACAGAACAGGAGATAAAAGTTCAGTGTGTCTATATACCACAGACCATATATATACACAATAAATAAACATAAAGTGCAATAGTAATAATAGACTGTTATTGTTCAGAGCTTGTTTGATGTTGTGTTTAATAGCCTGATGGCTGTGGGGAAGCCGCTGTTCCTGAACCTGGATGTTCCAGGTTCTGTTTGTACGTTCTCCCTGTGACCGCATGGGTTTTCTCCGAGATCTTCAGTTTCCTCCCACACTCCAAAGAGGTACAGGTTTGTAGGTTAATTGGCTTGATATACCGTAAATGTAAATTATCCTTAGAGTGTGTAGGATAGGGTTAATGTGCGATGATCGTGGGTCGCTCAGTCCGTCTTAACCTACCTGATCTCCCAGTGGCTCAGCACTTCAACTCCCCCTCCCATTCCCAATCTGACCTTTCTGTTCTGGGCCCCCTCCATTGTCAGAGTGAGGCCCAATGCAAATTGGAGGAACAGCACCTCATATTTCGCTTGGGTAGTTTACACCCCAGGGGTATGAACGTTGACTTCTACAACTTCAGATAGCCCTTGTTTTCTCTCCATCCCCTTCCCAGTTCTCCCACTAGTCTTGCTGCCTCCGCCTACATTCTATCTTTGTCCCGCCCCCTCCCCTGACATCAGTCTGAAGAAGGGTCTCGACCCGAAATGTCGCACATTCCTTCACTCCTGTGATGCTGCCTCACCCGCTGAGTTACTCCAGCATTTTGTGTCTACCTTCGATTTAAACCAGCATCTGCAATTCTTTCTCACACATAGAACATTACAGCATTGGAAAGGGACCTTCGGCCCACAAAGATTGTGCTGAACATGGTGCCTAGCTGAACTGATCTCATTTACCTGAACATGATCCATATTACCCTATTCCCTGTACTTCCATGTGCCTATCTTAAAGCCTCTTAAACGGCGCTACCTTATCTGCCTCCATCACCACCACCAACTTGCCCCGCACATCACCATTAAACTTTCCCATTCTCACCTTATGCTTATGCTTTCTATAGTACATCTGTAGAGGTTTGTAAGAGTCAAGTCAAGTTTTATTCGGCATGAGCCAGTCACTGGCTCATGCCGAATTTCTTCAGGAGGTAGAGACGTTGATGTGCCTATCGGCTGTCGCATCAATATGGTGATTGGTACTTCTCATTCAGATATAATTTCTTTTTTAAATTTGTGTCCCATCTGAAACATGGTTGAGATTTTCATGGAAGTTCAATGCCAAATTAAGATGTGCTTTGGAGTTCTGAGCTCATTGCTATTAGGAACTGAAGAAACACTAAAGCCGTGAACTTTGTATTCGAGACATGTGGCTTGCAGATTTGTCAAAACCAAATCAGATTTTACAGTCAGAGATTGGTGCAGAATACTGCAGATTGAATGCTTTAGCTCTAATTGTAGAGATTATATTCAGTTGATTTATGGTATTGATGCGAAAATTGAAAAATAATGAAAGCGATTTAATCATGTGAACCCAATGTTGGTGAATGTGATTTCAGATTAAAATATGAAGTGTAGGAATGGTAACTGAGATTTAAAAGTGAATATGTGGTGGTGTTGATGAATAATGATTCAGCAGTAAAAGTGATTAAATGATTAGCAATGTCTACTGATAACACAGCTTCAGCCAATGAATTAGAAGTGTGATGTCTGTTTAAAGAGCAAAGGAAACAAACTACAGGAATTTCTTCCAGGGGTGTAATTTTGCAAGAAAAGTTGCACATATGTGCATAGAATCAGCCTTGGTTAATAACGGTATTGTGAGCATAGAAGCCAGTCTCCATCTAATTCTATTTACTGTGTATGATACCGGTTATGAGGGCACTGGAGATTGCAAACTTTGTTTTGCTGTAATGAAAACGAGTACATCATCCCACCCCGACCATTTTCCACCTTCTATAGAGACCACTCCCTCTGCAACTCCTTGGTTTACTCATCCCTGCCCACCCAAACCGTCTTGTTCCCGGATACTTTCCCCTGCAACCGCAGAAGATGTAATACCAGTCTCTATATCTCCTCCCGTACCTCCATCCAGGGACCACAGCATTCCTTCCAGGTAAGACAGAAGTTCATGTGCACCTTGTCTAACCTCATCTACTGCATCCGGTGTTACCGATGTGGTCTCCTGTACATCGATGAGAGCAACATAGACTCAGCAACCATTTTACCGAATAGTCTGTCAAAGCCTGTTGGATTTCCCGGTTTCTAACCATTTTAACTCCTCCACCAGTTCCCACACTGACCTTTCTGTTCTAGGCCTCCTGCCAGTGAGGCCACACACAAACTGGAGGAACTACATCTCATTCCACTTGGGTCGCTTACAACCCAATGGTATGAACATTGAGTTCTCCAAAGTAACTACATAAACCTCGCCTTCTCACCTTTCCCCCTCCTCTGTGCTCACTTGGACTCGCTTACACTTATTTCTCTCCTCCCTTCCACCTACATTCCTACCTCTAGCTTCACAATTTGCAGCTCTTCGACCATCTACTGTACCTATCAAAAAACCTTCCTCGCCTGTATCGACATATTACCTGCCAGGCTTTGCCTTGCCCCTCTTCTCTTCCAGATTTATTTTCCCCTCCACTACTATCAGTGTGAAGAAAGGTCCTGACCTAAATGTCACCTCTCAATGTTCTCCATAGATGTTGCCTGACCTGCTGGGTTACTCCAGCACTTTTGTCTTTTGTATACCAGTATTTGCAGATCCTTGTTTTTATGTAGCATTAAGGTACCCTGATAGAAATAAAGTCAGTGACTTTATGAGGAAAATGCTCTAGTGAATGAAGTCACAATTTGCACAATGAACTATGACTATGGTCAGTCCTCTAGCCCCAGGAAATCACTGTTGGATTTTCTCGCATTTTCCTTGACCAAATCATCTTCAGCTGCTTCATAACTGATCTTTACATCATGATGTCAGTGGTTTGACTGTATAATTTTACAATTAAATTGCAACAAAAAAAACTTCAGATGCTGGAAATCTAAAGTATAAACAAATTTCTGGAAATAATCAAGTCTCAATATTCAAGATTCAAGAGAGTTTATTGTCATGTGTCCCTGATAGGACAATGAAATTCTTGCTTTGCTTCAGCACAACAGAACATAGTAGGCATTGACTACAAAACAGATCAGTGTGTCCATATACCATTATATAAATATATACACACATGAATAAATAAACTGATCAAGTGCAAATAGCACATAATGGGCTATTAATGTTCAGAGTTTTGTCCAAGCCAAGTTTAATAGCCTGATGGCTTTGGGGAAGTAGCTATTCCTGAACCTGGTCGTTGCAGTCTTCAGGCTCCTGTACCTTCTACCTGATGCTAGCAGGGAGATGAGTGTGTGGCCAGGATGGTGTGGGTCCTTGATGATACTGCCAGCCTTTTTGAGGCAGCGACTGCGATAGATCCCCTCGATGGAAGGGAGGTCAGAGCCGATGATGGACTGGGCAGTGTTTACTACTTTTTGTAGTCTTTTCCTCTCCAGGGCGCTCAAGTTGCCGAACCAAGCCACGATGCAACCACAGCATGCTCTCTACTGTGCACCTGTAGAAGTTAGAGAGAGTCCTCCTTGACATACCGACTCTCCGTAATCTTCTCAGGAAGTAGAGTCGCTGATGTGCTTTCTTAATAATTGCATCAGTGTTCTCGGACCAGGAAAGATCTTCAGAGATGTGCACGCCCAGGAATTTGAAGCTCTTGACCCTTTCAACCATCGACCTGTTGATATAAACGGGACTGTGGGTCCCCATCCTACTCCTTCCAAAGTCCACAATCAGTTCCTTGGTTTTGTAGGTGTTGAGGGCCAGGTTACTGCTGGCACCATATGGACAGTCGCTCGATCTCTCTTCTATACTCCGACTCATCCCCATCAGTGATATGTCCCACAACAGTGGTGTTGTCAGCGAACTTGATGATGGAGTTCGCACTATGACCAGCTACGCAGTCATGAGTATAGAGTGAGTATAGCAGGGGGCTGAGCACGCAGCCTTCAGGTGCTCCCGTGCTGATTGTTATCGAGTCCGTCACATTTCCACCAATACGAACAGACTGTGGTCTGAATGAGGAAGTCGAGGATCCAATTGCAGAGGGATGCGCAGAGACCCAGTTCTGCGAGTTTGGTAACCAGCTTGGAGGGGATGATTGTATTAAATGCAGAGCTGTAATCAATGAATAACAGCCTGACATATGAGTTTTTGTTGTCCAAGTGGTCCAGAGCGGAGTGGAGGGCCAGCGAGATCGCATCCACCGTTGATCTGTTGTGGCGGTAAGCGAACTGCAGTGGGTCCAGGTTTTTGTCGAGGTAGGAGTTGATTTGCGCCATGATCAACCTCTCAAAGCACTTCATCACCTCTGTAAAGGGTGCTTCACCAAATTATAGCACAATATTTAATTCCATTTATAATACCTTGGCAAATGAAGCAATTCACAACTGCATGCAGTAAGACCCAGGCAACACTCGATTATGGTATTTATGTCACACACGTACTAACAAGCTGGAGTACCAACCCCTGACATTCAATAGATTCAATCAATAGATTGGCCAAAATTGATCTGGATTGTGATTTAAATACTTTGTTTACAAGAGCAGACATGGGCTGGGGTTCCTGCAGCAGACTGTAAAAGCATTGTGAAGGACAAGAAAATATAATAGCAGGAATAATCACATAACAATATGAGGGAATTTAATTAAGGCCACCTCAATACTGTGGCAAAGTCTGAATTTGAATGGAGGTTGGAAGTGCTTCCTGATCACTGTAACTGCCTCTTCTAATTGTGTACATCGTTACAATCCCCTTTGTCGTCCTCTGTTCAGTGGAAAACAAACCCAGCCTAGATAAGTCTCATGTTATGGTAGATAATAGATACAGATGAGGGAGCTCATCCATCTAAACTCGAATAAATACAAGTGTACCCAGTCCAACTTTGCCTCAGGATAATCAAGATTATCAACTCATTCAATTAATCAGACTAGTGAACCTCCTCTAAACTGCTCTCAATGCATTAACATCCTTTTTATTTATCTTAATTATCTTATTTGCTATTAAAGATTGCTTCTGAATCTCAGATTGTGCAATCTATCTCAATTTAGAAAAAATCTTCCTTTCACAATGAGCATATCCTCCATTGTACTGTACCATACTACAATTGTGCTGGGTGGAAACAACACGGAACAGACCTAGAAGCTCAACAATGGTCATCCATGAACCACTTTACACCAGCAGTAGCAGCAGAAATCTGCATCTCTAAAGTCTGTAACATCACAGCCATCACATTTCTCATTATTATACAGTCAAGGAATTAACCCTGGTTCACTGAGGAGGGCAGTATGGTATGTTGCGAACAGCACCAGGCATGCCTAAACTGAGATGAACCCGCATCACAGGTCGCAATGAGTATTAAGTCTCCAAGAATATCCACATCATCTATAGTGAGGGGCCAAGCGTACGAGTGCTAAAGTCAATATTGAATTATTTCCAATGAGAGAATCTAACACCCAGACAATATTCGGTTGTATACCATTGCTAAATCCCCCAAAATCAATATCGTGGGAGTCACCATTGACCAGAAATTCAACTGGGCCAGCTACATTAATACTGGTTAAAAGTAGTAGGGAGCTATGCTGTTTGTTATCTATATTAATGATCTGGAAGTGAATTTAGAATGTATACTTAAGTTTACATGAGAATCTGAGGTTTGGATTTTCAATATATAACTTTAGATGAATGGAAAAATTCCGTATGTTTCAATCTTGGTATAATATCCTATAACTTGCTGTGAAATTTCCCAGATTAATGGAAATGGGTACCTTTATTAATTTTTGAAAGAAAACTTGGATCAGTGTTCCTTGAAAATGAATTAAATAGAACATTCTGGGATAGTAGTATTTTAAAAGTAATGAAGCTGCCAGATTATTTAAAGATCTTGGCTAAAATGCATCTCCATATCAGATTCAAACTAAATGCCAATTATCCATGAAAGAATAAGAGTGAATAGTGAGTAGAGAAGATGGTTGAAAGAGGGAGCTTAAAAAACAAGTTTTTATGGATGTCACAGAAGATGAACTAGCAATTTTTTCCAGAATATTTTCCTTATATTTTTGATTTATAAAAACGAGTCATGGATTTTTTTAAATGTGCATTGATAATTTTTCATGTTTTTAAAATTGGGGCAGCACAGAGAGGTAGAGTTGCCGCCTTCTAGCACCATAGACCCCGGTTTGATCCCAACTATGGGTTATCCTGCCCTGATTTGTCAACTTTTGTATTTTTCTGAATTCATCTGCCATTCCTCAGCCCATTGGCCCAGTTGTTCAAGATCCCATTGTAATCTCAGATCACTTACTTTATTGTCCATTAAACACTAATTCAAGTCTGTAAACCTGCATTCTCATACAAATAGTTAATATAAATAACGGTGAACGCCGCACAGACCGGGTAGCACACCACTTGTTGTAGTCCTCCAGTCTGAAAAACAACCCTCTACCACCACCCTGCCTCCTACCATCAAGCCAATTTTGTATCCATGTGGCAAGCTCACCCTGGATGGGATCTTGTTTAACCATGCGGTACCTTGTCAAAGGTTTTGAAGTATATGTAGACAATGCCTATCATGCTGTGGTAAGCGTCTAGGTCTCCTCTTCACAACACTTAGTCAAATTGGTGAGACACAAAGCCATGCTGACTATCCCTAATCATTCCCTGCTTTTTAAATACATGTAGATCCTGTCTCTCACAATCTCTCGTGTACCTAACGTTGATGTTAAGCTCACTGGCCTGCAGTTATCAGGTTCTTCTTTACAGTCTTTCTAAAAATAAAAGCATAGCATAAGCGACCCAGTCTTCTGGCACTCCATCCAATGATAATATAGACTCCTTTTCTGTAATGTGTACTCTCTTCAATACATCACTAACTTCCCCGAGTTCCAAAGGTACTATCTTTCTCCATGGTAAATACAGATGAGAAATATTTGTTTAGGGCCTTGCCTATCTACTGACATTTAGATGTGACCTTGTTGATTTTTTAGGAGCTCTATTTTCTTCCTATTTACTCATTTGCACATATACTGGTAGATTCTCTTTTATCTTATCTGTCAATACTATCTCACGAGGCCTTCATTACCCAAGGCATTAAATATAAGAGCATGGAGTTGTGGTACAAGCATGTAAAACTTCATATAGACCAATATACCTGGAGTACTGTGTGTGATTACCACAACTAAAGGAAGGAATATTGCACCAGAGAGACTGCAGAGGAGATTCATCAGGATGCGGAGACAAGGAACAGCAGATGCTGATTTACAAGAAAAACAGTGCTGGAGTAACTCAGCAGGTCAGGCAGCTGGAGGACATGGATAGGCAACATTTTGGGGTCTGGACCCTTCTTCAGACTTATTGTAGTATGGGGGAAAGTTGGAAAGGGGTGGAGGTGGGACAAAGCGTGGCAAGTGATAGGTGGATACAGGTGAGAGGGGTTTTGATTGTCAGTTGGGTGGACAACGTGTGAGCTTAAAAAGTAGACAAGAGGGTGTAATATAAGGAGAGATGAAATGTGAAGCCAGAGTAAGGGATATAGGTGGAAGGGGGAAGGAAAGTGGAGAGGGGGGAATAGTGGGAGAAATGGTTATAACCCCGGGTGGGGCACAGGCAAGAGGGTGGGAAAGGGGAGGTATTACCTTCTTGGGCAATGATCCTGGGAAATTTTTTCATTTGGGGTTGCCCTCATCTGGAATAATCTGCCAGAAGAAGCTGTAGAAACAGATAGAATTACAACTTGTAAAAGAAAGATATTTGGATAGGGTTTAGAGGGATATGAGCCAAATGCTGACAAATAGGAACAGCCCAATATGCCAACTTGGTCAGCATGGATAAGGTAGGATGAATGGTCTGTTACTGTGCAGTAAAGCTCTTTGGCTCTGACTCGATGATGAGAGAATGAAAGACTGAATGCTGGAAATGTGAGGCAAGACAAGAATGGTTGGAATTTGAAATAGTTCAATTCAGTGCCAAGTTGGATGTGATGCTAAGTTCCTTACTGAAACAATCAGGAGGTGAAAAGCAGTAGCAAAGTATGGAATAGATAGTTCAAATGACAGGTCACCCTTGGACACTGAACATCC
Organism: Malacoraja senta; assembly: GCA_038087875.1. Taxonomy (NCBI): domain Eukaryota; kingdom Metazoa; phylum Chordata; class Chondrichthyes; order Rajiformes; family Rajidae; genus Malacoraja; species Malacoraja senta. The sequence goes on along the minus strand of JAXLNO010005278.1, from coordinate 75,534 downwards.
AACAAGATTTAATTTGTAACTTCTGATGCCATGGCAGTGGGTAAAATCAGATTGCAAGTTTACAAACAGCATGAGAAACAGATGCCCTGTGATTTTTTTCTTTTCTCAACAGATGTTTTCTAATTTTCTTGTTGGGAGATGATATGCTGAGTATGAAGAAGGAGAAAAGCAGAACTGGAAGGCACAAAATTGGTTGGATAATTTGGAGGAAAGGACAAAGATTTGAAAATGGATAGAGAAGGCATATGTTTGTGCTTAATAGTAAATATGTAATTGTGAAATTTTGTATAAAATAGATGAGCTGAAGGCACTGACAGATGTAACAATTTGTTGTTATGAACTTAGCACAGGAATAGCCCCTTTGGCCTACAATATTTGTCTCATATAATTTCAAATTAAACGAATCTCCTCTGCCTGTATGTAATCCATACCCCTCCATTCCCTACATAGCCATGTGCTGATCTAAAAGCCTCTTAAATGCCACTGTTGTATCTCCTTCCACTACCACCCCCTGACAATTTGTTCCAGGAACCTACCAATCACTGCAACAACAAAAAACTTGCTCTGCACATCCCCTTTAAATTTCCCCCTTCTGATCTTAAAGCTATGCCCTCTAGTATTTGACATTTCCACCCTGAGGAAAAATCTTTTGAATATCTACCCTGACTTTCATAATTTTATAAACTTTTACCAGGTCCACCTTCAATCTTTGATCACAATAACTATTGTGCCCAATGAAGGTGGAAATAGCACCTCAACATTCCTGGTTCCAGTTTTCAGACCTAATGGAAGGGAGCAGTAAGGAGAAATGATTTATGAGAAGGATAATTGAATAACGTGAACAAAGTGTTTATCACTTGTGCAACGAACATCCAAACATATCTGAAGAAATTGATGTGTAGATTTGTGGGCAAATATCTGATAAATGACAAGACTATGGAAGTTATCGTGGAGGATAATACAAATTTTATTTGGGTCAGTGTATAAAGGTAGAGAATTGCTATATTGAATTCAGATATTTTAGCCACCACCAGCAAACTCAACAAGGGACGGGCAATACTAAATTTAGTTTGGAATGAAACGAGGCATAGATTAACAATCTTAGCGAGGGAAAACAAATCCTGACACCTTATTTTCAAACAGTAACTTTACTTTTAGATTCTCAAGCATGGGGATGCATTTTCTCCACATTCACCCTATCAAGATTCTTCAGAATCTTCCACATTTTGACAAAATCTCCCCTCATCCTTCTAAACACCAGCAGGTACAAGCAAGATCAGTCCATCCTTTGCGCACAAAACAATCTACTCATTGCAGCTATTGGTCTAGTAAACAACCTTTGATGCATTAACAATAAGGAATTGGGAATTCAGACCCCTCTAAATGTTGACAGTTGAAGGGAATATCACTGACAAGGGATCTTTGTAGTAATATTTATATTAGTAATTTCATTGTAAATGGATTCAATAGAAAAATAGAAAATATGGGAATATGGCAGGTTCGGCCGTCTCTGAGGAAGTCATTAACATTTCAAAACAACAAATTTTCATAAGAACATAAGAGGAATAAGAAATAAAAGCAAGAATCGACCATTTGGTCAATTGACACATGCTTAGGCCCCAGTTATGCCTGCCTTTTTGTCGGCTATGTGGAACTGTCCTTTTTTCAGGTATACACTCGCCCTATCTCCCAACTCTTTCTCCTCTAAATCAACAACTGCATTGGGACTGCTCCTGCACTCATGGATTTCATTACCTTCACCACTAACTTTCACCCTGCCCTCAAATTCACATGGACGATTACTGACACCTCTGTCTCCATGATAGGGGACGGGCTCGACTGATGTCTACTATAAACCTACCAATTCCCACAGTTATCTGGACTACACTTTCTCCTGCCTCTTGCAAAGACACTTTTGCCTACTCTCAATTCCTCCATTTCCACCACATCTGCTCCCAAGACAAGACTTCTGAGATGTCCTCTTTAATAAACGTTTTTATCCTCCATTCTGTCATGGATGATCCTACACCCGCATCGTCTCTGTGTCCTGTAGTTCTGTTCTTCCTCTGCCTCCCCCCAGACGGAACAAAGATAGAGTTTCCTTGGTTCTTGCCTTTCACCTTTGTTAATCCTCTAACCTCAGCTATTGCATCCGGTGTTCCTGATATGGCCTCCGGTGTATCAGCGAGACCAAGCGTAGACTCGGCGACTGTTTCGCTGACACCAACAATCAGTCTGCCAAAGCCTACTGGATCTCCTGGTTGCTAACCATTTTAACTCCCTTTCCCACGCTGACCTTTATGTCATGGGCCGCCACTATTGCTAGAGTGAGGCCCCACACAAACTGGATGAACACCTCGTATTCCGCTTGAGCGGCTTACAACCCGATGGTATGAACATTGAATTCTCCAATTTAAGATAACGTCTTGCAACCCCTTTTTCCTTCCCTCCACAGTGCCCCACCTGGACTCCCACCTATCTCTCTCATCCACCCCAGTAAATATTTCTGTGGAAGGAAATTGGAGTACCTGATGGGGGAGGGGGTGACCGCGGTCACAAAGAGAACATGCAAACTTCACCCAAGGAAGGAATCAAACCCAGGTCCCTGGAACTTTAAGACTTATTGTGGTTCCCACACTGTTCCCTCTCCGTGGTTCAATTTTAATGAGAATGTAATTTTACCTATAGGATAACGTGTACCAATCTTTGATATAGTAGGACAAATTTGAACAGTCTTGTTAAAAAACATGTGGACCCAAAAGGTTATTAGAGAAGCATTGTGTACAAATGCATGGGAATGATGCTAAACCTTAAAACACTGTTTAAGCTTCATCTGGAGAAATGTGTTCAAATGAGGATGCAAATTTAGGATGTAACAAGTAGAATGGATAAGGGAGAGCCAGTGGATGTGGTGTATCTGGACTTTCAAAAAGACAAGGACCCACACAAGAGATTAGTGTGCAAAATTAGAGCACATGGTATTGGGGGTAGGGTATTGACATGGATAGAGAACTGGTTGGCAGACAGGAAGCAAAGAGTAGGAAATAATGGGACCTTTTCAGAATGGTAGGCAGTGACCAGTGGCGTGCCGCAAGGCGCGGTGCTGAGATCCCAGTTAGTTACAATATATATTAACGATTTAGACGAGGGAATTAAATGTAACATCTCCAAGTTTGCGGATGACGCGAAGCTGGGTGGCAGTGTGAGCTGTGAGAAGGATGCTATGAGGTTGCAGGGTGACTTGGATAGCTTGGGTGAGTGAGCAGATGCATTATAATGCAGATAAATGTGAGGTTATCCACTTTGGTGGCAAGAACAGGTAGGCAGATTATTATCTGAATGGTGTCAGAATAGGAAAAGGGAAGGTGCAATAAGACCTGGGTGTGCTTGTACATCAGTCACTGAAAGTAAGCATGCAGTTACAGCAGGCAATGAAGAAAGCTAATGGCATGTTGGCCTTCACTGCAAGAGAATTTGAGTTTAGGAGCAAGGAGGTCCTACTGCAGTTGTACAAGGCCCCAGTGAGACTGCACCTGGGGTATTGTGTGCAGTTTTGGTCTCCTAATTTGAGGAAGGACATTCTTGCTATTGAGGGAATGCAACGTAGGTTCACTAGGTTAATTCCCGGGATGGCGGGACTGACATATGATGAAAGAATGGGTCAACTGGGGTTGTATTCACTGGAATTTAGGATGAGAGGGAATCTTATAGAAACATATAAAATTCTTAAAGGATTGGACAGGCTAGATGTAGGAAAAAATTTCCTGATGTTGGGGAAGTCCAGACCAGGGGTCACAGTTTAAGAATAAGGGGTAGGCCATTTAGGGCTGAGATGAGGAAAAAAGTTTTCACCCAGAGAGTTGTGAATCTGTGGAATTCTCTGTGTCAGAAGGCCGTGGAGGCCAATTCACTGGATGTTTTCAAGAGAGAGTTAGACTTAGCTCATGGCTAAAGGAATCAAGGGATATGGGGAGAAAGCAGGAACGGGGTACTGATTTCCGAGGATATTGAATGGTGGTGCTGGTTCGAAGGGCCGAATGGCATACTCCTGCACCTATTTTTCTATGTTTCTAATATTTGGACAAAATAAGGATGGAAAGGATAACATCCAGAAAAGATGTGAGGATTAAGACAGGAGAAATATATTAAACAAATTAGCTGACAAGAGAACTAAAGAAGACATGAGGACATCTGTGTCTATCTTCTGTGTATACTTGTTGGCCGTGCTTGCCAGTCACTGCCTGAAGGTGTGACGAATCATTAAAACTGAATGGGAATTGATTATAAATTTAAAATGAATGTATTTTACAGGGCAATGGGTAAAGAGCAGAGGAATGGGACTAAATGGTTATAGTCCGTGGGCCAGAGGGGCCTACAATGCACCCCCTCTATGATCCTACTTCTTGGGTGTCATTTTGTTCATTGGTATCTCTTCTATCGGAAAAAATTATGTTCCCAAGAAAAAAACTCATTTGGACGATGTTTTTTTCAAACCATTATTTCAATATATGTCAAAATTGTGTTTTTCATGCTTTGCCCTTTTTCTTGGGGTCTGTGAATTTGGTACTTACAATTGAGTCTGGTTCTTAGTAAAGATACATTAAAAAAATCTATGAAATTAGGACCATATCTTCAACTATGAAAATCACTAAGCTCTGCCAGAGGTTTCACAAATTTGTTACGCTGTTGCATCAGTTTGATTGGCAAGACTTTGCCGATTCCTTTGAAGGCACTTGTTGAGTCACAGCCTGAGAACGCATACAGTCCAAGTAATGCTGAGCAGTATTCTGAGGAGGACTGGGGACTGCAAAATGGGTGACATCTATTAGCCTTTGCCTGTTGCCTCTCCCTGTGTCAAAGAACACTGGTGTCTTGAATGCTGTTTGCATAGTGAAGCTATATGAAAAATATATTGCTGTCTGGGCTTTTGACTTGTACGTGGTCAAATCGGTGCTCTTTGCCATAGTTGCAGTATAGGATGACTCGCGAGTCTGTTTCTTCTTGGTTTGACTTCAGGGATTGAACCTCAGACTGCAGTGTCTCTTTTCCATTCTGAGAAGTAAGAAGTGTGGCCTCTCCGTCCTTAATGAAGATCACCTTCCTTCCATGTAGCCTCTTTGCCATGTCATGCTCACTCCACACATCAAGAAGAAGTTCAATGAGCTGTTTCTTGTTCTCATCATTGGTCAAGAACTGCTTCCAATCTCTTGGTTTTTTGGTCTTTCCTCCTTTGATTATTCTCTTCTCCACACACCCACGCCGTGTCTGTTCACTTGACTTCACTGAATCTGGTTTATACATATTGGTACTGAAGACTAAATCATTAGATGACAATGCATTGAAGATTTTGATGCAAATCTCTTTGAAGTATGCAGGAATCTCTTTGAGATAGTAGAATGCAGCATTGCCATCTTCCACTATCAATGTCTTGTTACTGGCAGGAGGTTGTGAGTTGTCTACATCTTTCAATAGGTAGTGTAGGCCCTTGGATTTATCAGTCTTTGCAAAGACGTTGTCTGATGTACCAATGGAGTAGGGTACAGCAGTCAGAGAGTACTTCATATCATCTCCCGTAGATTGAGTTGACTGCCAGAACTTTGTGCTTTAACCATCAGTTGAAAAGCAATATCTCCTTGTTGCTTGTACTCTATAGCCTTTCATTCAGATGTTTTCAGCTTCACTCTTTTCTTTGTTTCTGCCATGGTTTTGAGCCTCAGATTCTTGATGGGTTCGGAGAATGCTGTCTTTTTCTCGTTGCTCTCTGATGATCTTCTCTTTCTGTTCTTTCCCTGTGGTAAGTACCTTTATGACATCTTTCTCAACTTCAGCTGGAACACGTGCACCAGAAGCGAGTACATACAACCCAGTCTTGTCATCTACGTCAAAAGGATTCAGGAAGCTCTTTACAGCATCAATGGCTTTCTTTACACATGCCTCACTTTTCCTTATCTCAGTTGGTTGTTGATCTCTGTGTTTGCTTCCACGATTGGTACCAGAACTCATGTCTGCGAGGCTGAGAGTTGCAGAGAGAAAGTGTGCCCTTTCTGTTGAAGTTCAAACCTGTAAATCACTTGAGACTGTATAGGATTTACACACATCTTTGATCAGCACTGTAACTTGGCAGCAATACAAAACAAGGTGTTGTCAGTTCATCCTAGCTGCTTCCACTAACGGTGCTGTGAATGGGCGTTAGTATAAATGTTATAATGGGGTGGAGTTAGTGATTGGTTCACATGCATCATGCAAGTGGCTGGTGAACTGTGGACCGTTGTCGGTTCTCAGGATGACAGGAGCGCCATAGGCTGAGAAGTGTCTTTTCAGCTTCTTGATGACCATCTCAGACGTGAGGGAGGTCAGTTGGTCAAGTTCAAACCAGTTGGAAAAAGTCGACCAGAACGAGGTAGTGCTTACCGCACCATTCGAAAATGTCCGCAGCCAGCGACGACCAAGGCAGTGCTGGTGGAGGTTGTTGCAGAAGGGGTTGCCGCTGCTGATGAGGCGCAAGAGTGTTGCAAGTGGGGCAGGAGGCTACGCGGTCCCGAATGTACGTGGCCATTCCGGGCCAGTAGAACAGATCCCGGGCGCGTGCCAGTGTGGAGTCGCTTGTCAAGGACGCGTCCACTTTACATGCTTTTGGAGGGGAGGTGCTGCTTCCTCTGGGCAAAATCAACTTGAAATGTGTACTGAAGAAAACAACGAGGGAATTGACCTTCTACGTGTTGAACTTTAATTCAGTTACTCTGCTTGGCAATCGTGCCTGTCAGGAACTGGGGCTGATTTCCTTTGATAAAACTGTCCACAAACTGCAAGTTTCTTTTGATCCACTGAATGAATTCCCTGGTCTCTTCGACAACAACCTAGGCAAGTTGCCTGTGTCCTACAAGATTATTACTGACCCCGATGTGACACCCGTAATCCGACCCCCGCACCGATTGTCATTTGCCATGACTGACAGGGTTCATTCTATGCTGAAGGACATGGTCTCCAAAGGCGTAATTGAAGCAGTCAGCGACCCCACCGACTGGGTCTCAACCATGATTGCCACAGTTAAGAAGGGAAAGGATGAAATCCGCCTGTGCATTAATCCCACTCCTGACACCATGTAAATCACTTGAGACTGTATAGGATTTACACACATCTTTAATCAGCACTGTAACTTGGCAGCATCACAAAACAAGGTGTTGTTAGTTCATCCTAGCAGCTTCAACTAACGGTGCTGGGAATGGGCGTTAGTATAAATGTTATAATGGGGTGGAGTTAGTGATGCTGGCTAAGTGTGGTTGGTTCACATGCATCATCAATCTACAAAACCCATCTCTGATAAGCACTGTGATTCTCCAAGATGCCAGAGAGCCCAACACCACTACCACCACCTCGAGATTTGCCATGCTTCATGATCGTCTCCTCAATCGTTTTGTCAACAGCACATCGGTTTCCTGGTATGAATGACTTAGCGACACTGATGGCACCTCTTTCGAGGAAAGCCAGGGCAGCCAGGATGTGATTCTTCGATGTTTGCCAAGAACACAACAAGGTAGGTCAAATAGCGGGAGTAATTGTGACCACCAAAGGTGAAGAAGAGATTGGGTATAAGAAACAGACAGTGCAAGTACAACGGAAAGTTGTTCTCTTTCACAGACCTAATCAATGAGAGAGCAATCCACACAGAATCCATGTACGACAGCCAAAATTGTGCAGTCTTCCCGAGAGATCCTTTTCAAACATCAGCCTTGAAGCTCTCATACGACTCCATCAATGTATTGAGATCTGCATTGGCCATGACTTCAGCAAGTGTCTGCTTTGTTGGCGACCGGATTAGCTCTTGAAAGATGCCCTTTGATTCCTCTGGTACACCGGACAGCACTGCATCTTTTCCAGCCATAGACAGGAATTCATCAAGAAGGAGCCTCTCCAAGCACTCCACCATTGTCTTGTGCCAGTGCAGACTTCTGTCGTAGTTCTTTCCTGTCATAACACCTTTCATAGAACCAGTAGACATGAGTCCCGATTCCATGAGGACAGTCCGGATCCTTCCATTTTCTTTCCAAGCATTTTGAAGTATTCACAAATGACATGAAATGTGCCAATCAACACAATGTGTTTCTTGTACTTTGCAGGATGACTCCACATGAGAGGATATGCCTTCATGCAGACACCCAAGTCGAATGTTGTAATGACATATTCTTCGCCAACTTCATGACTTGCTTCTTCAGAAGCTCGTAAACACTCTTGAACTGTACTAAATTCCGTGATGGGATGATTGATCACAGGATAGTAGTCATTTGTGGTCACATTTGAAGGCACCTCACCTGTTGCTGAGACAAATCCAGCCCAAGCTAGAAGCTCTTGACCTTTCTCACTACTCGCTTTCCAGGAAAGCATCCATGCCAGATCTTTTCTTGTACACTGTTTGAATGCTTCATCCCCATCATCACGCTTCCAGTGCTGCACACGAAAATCTGGATTTGCTTTCCGGTTGACATAGGATGATGGAAGAGGGCCACAAGAAAGAGGGCAAAGTGTGAAAAAACACAATTTTGACATAGATTGAAATAAGGGGTTAAAAAATATAGTCCAAATGTTTTTTTCTTGGGAACATCATTTTTCCGACAGAAGAGATACCAATGAACAAAATGACACCCAAGAAGTAGTATCATAGGGGGAGGGGGGTGCATGGTAGGCCCCTCTGGCCCACGGACTATTAGCTCTTCAAAGATTCAGCAGAGGAATGAAGGTTAAAACCATGTATTGTGTGATTCTATTACTTAATATTCGTGTTTGAGCTTGGTATATTTCAGATTCCTCATTTCCGCGATGCAGATAAAATATATACTTGTAGCATTTATAGTCTTATTGGAAGTTGGAAGTTCGGTGTTACTCATACCACCATATTAGTTACTGGATATAGTATTAAGCATGATTTTCACAGTAAGGAACTAGATGCCAAAACAACCAAAGTACAAGCTGCCTTGCAAACTTTGTGCCCCACAATATTTTTTCTGGTCTCTCTTGTAATTAAAAAGTAGATTTAAATATAAATTGTCTGAAGTTTAAAGTGGCAACAGTTCATGATTTTTGAAAGTGACAAACTTATGCCAGAATGTGTTTCTATCATTTGCCCTGCAGATGTGGCATAGGCCTTTTCCAAAAGAAGGTGGCTTTAAGAGTACACTTATTCCTCTCGCCCTTTCATTTTATCAGGCAGACCAAATAGGTTATAAGCAAAGTAAATGCATTGATAAGTACCAAAGTTCAATAATGAGGATGCTGATATAAATATGGAGCAATATGATTTTATGTCCAGTTGATTGAATGTTGAGAGGTAAACTGGGTATGTGATTATTATACCTCTTTCAGCTTCATGAGTCAAGAAAGTCATGTGTAATTGTCATATGCCGTGAATGAGACAACAAAATTCTTTTTGAAGCAATTTGTCCCGTAAATACATTATACATAGATAAAATATCATACAAAATTTTCAAGAAATTAATACCTACAATACAAGATAACTGAAGTCACGGTCCATACAAGTTCATAGTTGCTGAGGTTAGTGTTGTGTAGTGCTCAGGAGCCTCTGTGCTTTGTGGATTTGTCATTGTTAGAGTTGTACAAGATGTTGGAAAGCCCACATTTGGAGAACTGTACAGTTCTGGTTGCCTGATGTAGGATGGATGTCATAAACCTGAAAGCGTGTATAAAAGGTTTAAGGACGGCTCTGGGTTGTCTGGAGTGTTTGAATTATAAGGTGAGTCTGGACATTTTTTTGCTGGAGCACAGGAGACTATGGGGTGACCATATCGAGGTTTATAAAAACATAAAGGGCATAGATAAGGTGAATAGCTACTGACATTTCCCCAGGCTAAAGTAGTCTTAAAACGTGAGACCTTGGGTTTAAGGTGAACAAGGAAAGATTTAAAACTTTTGCACAGACGCCAGTGCATTTATGGAATGAGCTGCCAGAAGGGTACAATTAATAAATTTAAATAACTTCTTTTAGGATGCCAAGAGACAATACCGGGATAAATTTGAGTCCCAGTATAATCATGCGGACACACGGACAATGTGGCAAGGTCTGAATAAGATAACTGGCTGCAAAGCACGGTCAGGCAATGTCATTGGTACAATGTTGAACTATCTACCACTTTGATGTCCTTCGGACTATCCTTGACCGGACTTTGCTGGCTTTACCTTGCACTAAACTTTATTCCCTTATCATATATCTATACACTGTAAATGGATTGAATGTAATCGTGTATTGTCTTTCTGCTGACTGGTTAGCACGTAACAAAAAGCCTTTCACTGTACCTTGGTACATGTGACAATAAACTAAACTGAACTGAACCTGGATAGGTATATGGATAGGAAAGGTTTGGAGGGATGTGGGCCAGACGCAGGCATGTATGGCACTTGGTTAGGCACTTTGGTCGGCATGGACGAGTTAGACCAAAGTGCCTGTTTCTGTACTATATGACTATTAATTGTGTATTTATAATGTCTGCATCATGCACTAACCATGCACAGTGTTTTGTTTTTCTATTCACTCTTTGGGGATCTGGACTTCACTGGCAAAGTATGAATTTATTGTCCTTCCCGAATTCACTTTGAGAAGATGGTGGTGAGCTACCTTTGTGGATTTCTAGTCTTTTGTTGTGAAGGCACAATGCTGTTAGGGACTGAGTTTCACGAATTAGACTGATTTGTCCAGGATGATATCGACATTAATGGTGTTACAGCTACAATCAAAGCAGAGGGAATATTCAGTCTCTGATTTGCATTTTTAGCTGCAATATTTGTGGTGGGTTTAATTTCTGTTCAGAGGTGATTCCCAGAATGTTGGTGTACAACCATAGGTAATGCCATTTGATGTCTGGGATAGATGGTTAGACTCTTGTAGGTTGCCAATATGTGGCACTTTCATAGCACAAATATTATTTGCCATTTTTCAGCTTATCCTGTATCGTCAGTATTGTTGATATAGCTGTGCTAAGAAAGTATGAATGGAATTAATCCTTGTCCAATTATAATTAAGGAACATTCCCCCTTCTGGCCTTACAATGCAAGGTCATTGATGTAGCAGCTGAAAATAGCTGGCTACATGTGCCCTCAAGAACCTATTGTTATGTCCTGATTCCCAACAACCACCTTGGTTTCATATAGCTCCAATCATCAGTGTTTTCTCTGATGTCCATAGACTTCAGTTTTACCAGAGGTCCTTGATGCTAAGGACTAATATACCTATCCAGGTATTACTTTGATGTCAAGGGCATTCATATCTCACCTTTTAGAATTTAGCAAATTTGTCTTTTAAAAACTGCAATAAAGTGTAGAGTTAATATTTCTGGCAAAAAACTAGTGAGTAGGTGTTTGAATGTCATTTTACATATAATTCACAACTGCTATGGTTTGTGGGTATACAGTTTAGCTGATTAACCAAGATAATATTTAAATTAGTGAATGGTTGAGCAGACGAGATGGGACGAATGGCTTATTTTTATGTTTGCGATTTGTATTTGAGATTAGCAAAAAATCCTTTTATTTTTAATCTTTCATGAGATATTTACCGTGTTAACGCAAGTATAACGGGAAGGATTTAAGTGACTGGAAGATGGCAGCCGTCACGTGGCCCGCCCCGTTAAGTGAGAAATCACGACAAATGCTATCAGTTGGGAGACCAGACACAAATTTATCCCCCAACTCCAAATCAATTTGACGGTGCCCGTGGTATCTACTCAGTGTGTAGCTTTTTCTCAAATTGCTACAGCAGGCGGTGTTAGCCACGCTGTTCATGATTTCAGGAGCCATGTTTGGTGTGGTTAACAGCACGTTTGAAGCATGCGAACAGGTGGATACACTTTTCTTTAAATGTAGATGCAGATAAACCACTATCCAGGACCGGCAATACAGATTATTGTTAAAATTTGAAACAGGCTATGGAGAGGGGTGACGGTTTGCCGACTATTTTACTGTTTAGACCGTCGGTTGGGCTTTGCGACAGCGGAAAGCCGCCGTTGGAGAGGAACAAAAGACCGCTGAGCGAAGAGCTGCGAGCGACTAAGATGGCGGCAGGCGGGATCAGGCTGCAGCCGGCGGAAAGCGGCTGGCCTCGCGCTGCTGTGGCCCGGGACCGCCCCCTTGTCGCGCCCATTGGTCAGTGCCGGCAGCGCCTGGCCAATGAGGTAGCGGCATGGGAGAGGGTTGGGCGGAGCGAGTGCGTTTTAGTAAGGCGGCGCGGCGGGGATAGCGGAGTCGAGCAGCAGCCGCCGTCGAGTTAACAGCAGAGAAAAGACAGGCCGCATACATCCAACATGGGTGACGAAGGAAAGTTATTTGTCGGCGGCCTCAACTTCGAGACGGACGAGCAGGCCCTGGAAGAGGTGTTCTGCAAGTATGGGCAGATCAACGAGGTCCGCGTCATCAAGGACCGAGATACCCAGTCGTCCCGAGGCTTCGGTTTCATTACCTTCGAGAACCCGGGCGATGCCCGCGACGCCATGCAGGCCATGAACGGCAAGTCCCTGGACGGTCGCACCATCCGGGTGGACCACGCCGAGAAAAAATCGGGCGGAGGTGGAGGCGGCGGCTACGGCGGCGGCGGACGAAGCTACGGCCGAGGGCGAGGCGCAGGCAGCGGAAGCTACGGCTACCGGCAGTACGACACGAGGGACAACTACTACCAGCGCGGCGAAGGCTACTCTCGGGGGGGCCGAGGCTACGGAAACCGCAGCACGTACCAATGACCGGAGCTGTGCGCCCGGCCTCGTCTCAGAGGCCCCATTTCCTCTCCTTAGTCATTCCCCTGCAGGGGGGGAGGAGCGGGGAGGCGGAGGGCCCCCGTCCACGAGTCCCGTTAGATAAAGGCCACTTTTCCCCCTCCCTCTCGCTGTGACGGACTGCCCCCGGCGGCGCCCTCCCTCTCTCTCCCTCCTCCGCCCCACCCCTCCCTTTGTTCGTCGCGAAGTTTTATGGTTTAAAATTATCACTCGGTTTGTGACTTAAAAGGCATTTTTTTTACTTTGGATCGAACGGGCGGAGGCCGGCGGTGGGTTGGGCGGGCGCAGTGATCCTGTGGCTCGCAGCCGCCGGGTCTCTCCCGATGCTGAAAATTCGTCGTTTGAGAAGCAAACTCCCGCTCTCTCCCCCGGGCTCGGGGTGGGAGGGCGGCTCCTTTAATTTTGGGCAACTTGTTTTGACGGAAAGCTGAACACACGTTTTGTACGAAACTGTCTTTGCAAAAAGTGAGAATATTAAAAAGTGGAATTGAACCGTTGTCTGGAAAGTGTTTTTGTTTCGGAGGTTTAGATAGCCGGGAGCATGGCCGCGACTCCACGCGGGAAGTAACGGTCCTGCCCCATTAGGTGGTGGGCGGGACTGACGTCGCTCCGGCACCACGTTGGGCGCCACGTGGAGTGGGGACGAGACCTGGGTCGCGCTCCGGCCTCGTTGGCGCCCCCCCGCGGCTGGGCCATGTTCCGGCTGCATTGGTGGCACTGCGGCGGGGCTGCATCAATGCTGCTGCCACGTGCGGAGTCCCCTGCCCAGCCGGGTGGTCCCTGCCCGCTTCGCAGGGACGGACGCCCCCCCCCCCCCTTTCCCTTTTTCACCGATCACGTATTGTGTTTTAATTGCCGTGCTGCAGGAGCTGTTTCGCCTGCGCTTCACTGCGGCACTTGGCGCTCGGGTGGAGGGGAGGAGCCGATCGTGGCGGCCGCCCTACACTGCAGAGTGCGCCTGCGATCGGCCCGTTATTTCATCTGCTTGATGGCGTTAACTCGCCTGCATGGTGTTTCCAACCCTTCTGCGCATGACGTTTTCCCGCTACATGCTGGCCTGCGGGGACGGTCTTGATAATGTTGCCGACATTTTAAGAGGCTCTTTGAAAAAAAAATCTATGATTAGATTACAAATTATGTCAGATGTTGACGAGTGCCGTTTCTGCATTTTTGTCAATGCGAACTCTTAGGTCCGCGTGAGATGGCCGCTGCGACATTTTAATTTCCTACTTAAATTTCGGTTATTGTGCGATAGGGAAACCTTAATTCCTAGAAAAAACGGTGTTTTCGAGGTACTGGGAGAGGCAGAGAATGAAGTGATACCGACCATTGTAGAGGGATGGGGATTAGTTAACTGGACATGGTCGACGCAGACTTTTTATGTTTCTATGTAAATGCTAAAGAGGCTCTGCATGTTAAAATCGTAATTGAGGGGAATTTCAGTGATTGTATTCCAGGATGCATACTCTTTTAAATATGTAGTCCATGGTTTTTTTGTGGATTATTCCCATTTCCTGGGTTTAACATGCAATTAAAAATAAAAATAAAATCTTTTCATGAAGTGCCTTTCACAACATTACCTTTTGCAGCCTGTGAAGAAATTTAGGCATGAAGCAACCAGGTGATCTTTAATTAGGGTATAATTAAGTGATACTAGTATAGAAAGTTCATGGTAAAATTAACCAATCATGTTGAATGCTCCCTAATATTCAAGCTCAATCAAATTTTGCAGAGTTAAATGACACAGAAACAAGTCCATGGGCCTGGCCTGCTTTGTTCTTCCACTAGCAGCTGGTTTGATATCCCGACAACTCTGAAAAGGATGGCCTTCAAGTTAATGGGAATAGGCCTGTCGATGCTCATCAATCATTCCTCAGTCTCCTATGCTGCAGAGGAAAAAAACATACTATCTAGTTTCCATTCAATTCAGACCTCCATGGACACAAAATGCTTGAGTAACACAGCGGGACAGGCTTCCTCTCTGGAGAGAAGGGGGAGGGAGAGGGCAGAGAGGAACGATCGCACGTTATAACGTGCCGCCAACTCATTCTGACTGCTGCTGGTGAACAACCACCCCCCATTGCACCCTTCACCGCGGCCCTGTGATGTCTCGGCTCTGACAATTCGAGGGACATACCCGGTAACAACACCAAGAGCAGCTCCGGGCCACCGTGCTCTCCGACTCCATGCCTAACTGACACACGCTCTGTCGTGCGCTGAGCTTGGTTTAAATCGTTAATATATATTGTAAATGACAGGTCCCAGCACTGAGCCATGCAGCACCCCACTACTCATTGCCATTCTGAAAAGGGTCTGTTAATTCCTACTCTGCTTCCTGTCTGCCAACCAGTTCTCTATCCATATCAATACTCCAATACCATGTAATTTTGCACACTAATCTTGTGGCTTACTTGTCAACGGCCGTTTGAAAGTGCAGATACACTACATCCACTGGCTCTCCCAAACCCATTCGACTTGTTACATCCTCGAAAAATTCCAGAAGGTTAGTCGAGCATGAATCTCCCCTTCATAAATGCATGCTGACTTTGACTGGTTCTCTGGATACTTTCAAGAGAGAGCTAGATAGCGGAGTCGGGATATGGGGAAAAGGCAGGAACGGGGTATTGATTGTGGATGATCACATTGATTGGCGGTGCTGGCACAAAGGGCCTGCTCTTCACCTATTGTCTATTAATTTTAGCTACCCTACAGACCACAAGAATTGATCCAGATTCTATTGAACATAGGAAAATGATCACCAATGCATCCACGATTTCTAGGGCCACCTCCTTGAGTACTCAGGGATGCAGAACATTAGACCCTGGGGATTCATCTGCCCAACACCATTTCACGACTAATGTGAATTTCCTTCTGTTCCTCCATCATGCTAGATCCTCGGTCCCCTAGTATTTCTGGGAGATTGTGTCTTCCTAAGTGAGGACAGAACCAAAGTACTTGTTTAACTGGTCTGCCATTATAAACTGGTTTCCCATCATAAATTCACCTGTTTCTGACTAAGGGACCTACATTTGTCTTCACTAATCTTTTCCTCTTCACATATCTATAGTTCCTTCCTACATAATTCAAACCTCCAGTCCGCTATCCTTTGGAATATTTTCTGCATTCCTTCCTCCAACTAGGTGCTGCACATAATACTCCACAGGTGCAGCATCACCCATGTGTTGTACAGTTTTAGCATTGATGATCAACTCTTCCAACACAATGTCATCTATTGCATCCAGTATTCCCGATGTGGCTTCCTCTACAGCGGTGAGACCAAACGTAGACTTGGCTACTGTTTCACCAAACACTTCAGTCTGCCAAGGAACTCCTGGTTGCTAACCATTTTTACCATTCCCATACTGACCTTTCTGCCCTCGCCCACCTCCATTGCCAGAGTGAAGCCACACGCAAACTGGAGGAAGATCGCCTCATATTCTGCCTGTGTAGCTTATAACCGAACAGTATGAACACTGAATTCTCCAACTTCAGCAACCATCTCTCCTTTCTCTCCTACACCCCCTTTCTTCCCGTGTGCCCCACCTAGACTCGCACTCCTCAAGTAGCTTACACACATCAGTATGCACATTAAATTCTTCATATTTAGGTATCTACATAATCCTCCCTCTCTTCGCCAAACACCATTCTCTACTTGGACTTCTCCCCTTCAACCTACATTCCTTCCTCTAGCTTCACAATTCGCAACTCTTCAATCTTTTTGTCTCCGTTTTTTCCCATATCTGCCCTTTTCCATCAACCCCTCCCTTTCGCCTCTTCCCCTGTTAGCTGTCATGCTTTGTTCTGCCTCTCCGAACCATCTTACCCCATAATCAGTCTGAGGTAGTTTCCCAACCTTAGAATTCACCTATCCATGTTCACCAGGGATACTGCCTGAGTTGCTGTTACTCTTTTTTTGTAAACCAGCACCTGCGGTTCAGTTTCCACTCTTCGACACAATGTCCTGACAGAGTCAAGCATGCCAAATGTCTGTGTTGCAACTTTCAGAAACTGTCTGCCTTCATCACCATAATTTCATCCAGTCCTAAATTTGGAATCCCCCCTGCCATTTGATCCGTCTTCTTGACCCTCTAGGCCACAATCAGGATAAGTGACAACATCCTCCACGATGATTTTTGACTTTGGATGCTGCAAAGATGTTTTCTCAACCCCATACTCTCCTCACAACACACGCATGACATGATGACTGTGACCCAAATTCTGCTCTTATCTCCATTTACAAGTTTGCAGATGACACCTTCGTAGTGTAAGGATCGCGAACAGTGATAAGATGGAGTACAGAAAGGAGACAGAAAGCATGGGCAACATGACAACATGCTCCTTCAAAGTCAGCAAGTTGAAGGAGTTAATTATTGTTCAGGAAACAAGGTAATGTACACACATCAATCTACATCAATAGTGCTGAAGTGGAGATGGTCGAGAGCCTCATGTTTCAAGGCATAAATATCACCAACAATTTGCCCCAAAACCACATTGAGAGTACAGTACAGCCAAGAAAGCACATCAGCACCTCCCCAGAAGACTGATGGTCTGCATATCTCCAATGATTCTTACCAACGTCTACAAATGCACTATAGAAAGCATCCTATCTGGATGCAACACAACTTGGACTTCAGTTCTGCCTGAGACCACAAGAAATTGTAGTTGTGGATGTAACAGCCCATCACACAAACCAACCTCCTCACGCTTCCCATTGTCTCTATCTGCACTTCGTGCTGTCTCGAGAAAGCAGCAAACATAATAAACAACTATCTACATCCCAGTCATTTCTTCTTCTCCCTCTCAAGAGAAGGGTTGAAAACATATTCCACGAGATTCAGGTTCAGCTTCACCCCAGCTGTTATCAGACTACTCAACAGTCCTCTCAAACTAAGGGCATAGTCCCAATCTACCAACCTATCTCATTGCAGCCCTTGCACGATTTAAAAAAATAATTATTAGTTATTAGAAGTACATTACATTACAACCAATTACATTAGTACTCGTCACGTATATCTTATTACAATTAATGTACTCCGTCATTTTTTACACTAATGAAGGGAAAGGATGAGATTGAGAGAAAGGAGAAAGTGAAGGGAAAAAGTGAAAGTGTAAAAAACATGACAACAAAAAAGAACAAAGATCCTATAAGAAGGGAAAAAAAAGAATTAAGAAATAGACCCTAAAAAATAAGAAAAAAGAAAGGGAAAAGAGAAAAACAAATACTTTGTTGTAAGCATCATGCAAATGGGATATACCAACTCTCCAGCTTTCACCCCCCCTTACCTGACCTCAGTTTTTTTTTAAGTACTTTTGCACCTATACTTGTAATAATTCTATAAATGCAGACGTCAGGTGGAAGTGATCTGGTTTACCTGCCAGGAGGAGTCTTATCTCTTCTAGGTGTAATGTTTTGAACATATTTGAAATCCACATGTTTATAGTTGGTATTGGAGCGTTTTTCCAGAATTTTAGGATTAACATTTTTCCAGTTATTAACCCATAGTCTATTAATTTCTTTTGTCTTGCACGATTTTTATCTGCATTTTCTCTAGCTATAATAATGTAACACAATATTCTGCACACTGGTATTTTTCTCTTTGCATTACCCGTTTGCATAGCATGCAAACAAATTTTTCATTATATCGCAGTATATGTACAATAATAAACCAAATACCATTTTACTGTGTAAATCCCCCCCTGGTTTAACTCGCCCTGGATTCCATAGGATCTAACCTTCCTGACTTGCCAACCGTGCAGTACCTTGTCAAATGTCTTGCTAAAGTCCACGTAGACAATGACTTCCACACTGCTTACCTCTTCAAAAAACAAATTTACGAGACACAATTTCCCTTGCACAAAGTCATGCTGACTATCTTTAATCAGTCTTTTCCATTCCAAATGCAGATAGATCTTGTCTCTCAGAATGCCCTCCGGTAACTTTCCCACCGCTGATGTTAGGCTCACGAGTTTGCATATCCCGGGCTTGACCTTGCAGCCCTTATGGTATTGGTTTACGATTGTCATGTGTACAAAGATACAGAGAAAACTTGTTCTCCAGGCACATTATACCATACGTGAGTACAACATGTAGAGCAAAAGAGAAAATAATCAAGAGTGCAGAGTATAGTGTTGCAGCCACAGAGAAGATGCAGATAAAAAAGTGCAAGATTCACATTGAGGTACATTGGATGATCGGGAATACATTCTTAACATATGAGGTTTGTTCGAGACTGCGTGGTAGAAGCCATTCTTGAATCTGGTGGGACATGCTTTCAAGTTATTGTATTTTCTGCCTGATGTGAGCAGAGAGAATGACTGGGTTGTGCATGGTCCTTGATTACGTTGGTTGCTTTCCGAGGCATAGCGTCAAGTGTAGTGGAAATCAGTTGGTGGGGGGAGAGGCTGGGCTGGTGGTCTGAGCTACATTCACCCTGCTTCCTGAGGTCGATGACCAGTCCCTCTGCTGACATTGTAAGAGAGGTTGTCTTGACACCATATTACTAAGCTCTCTACATCCTTCTTATACTCCATCTTGTTAATGTTTGAAATGCGGCCTGCTACGGTGGTGTCATCTGTAAGCATGTAAATGGAGTTAGACCAGAATTTGGCCAGTGGAAAGGGCTGAGGTTGCAGCTTTGCAGGGCTAAGAATTGTCATGGAGATGTATTCTCGCCTGCCCTCACCGATTGTGGTCTACAGATCAGGAATTGAGGATCCAGTTGCAGAAGGCGGTGCTGACTGGTAGGTCCAGGGGTTTGGAGATGATTTTGGTTAAAATTATGGTGTTGAAAGTGATTCTTTAAATAGGAATCTGATGTATGTTATTCAAATGTTCCATAGATATGTGTATGCCAGTTAGGTGACATCTGCTGTGGACTGATTACCACAGTAGGCAAATTTCAGTGATTCAAGGTTGTCTGGGATGCTGGAATAGACCAGACTCTTGAAGCATTTCATGATGCTCCCTATCAGAGCCACTGGACGATACTCATTAAGACATGTTAGCTTGTTTTTCTTGGCACCAGGATAATAATGGTCTTCTGAAAGCGGATGAGAACCATAAGTTGGCATTGGGAGAGGTTGAAGATGTCTACAAATATTCCTGCCAGCTGGTCAACAGGTTCTGAGGGCACAGCCAGTGACTTCATGTGGCCCTGTCGTTTTCCATGTGTTCACTCTCAGGAAGGCTGATCTGATTGTGCATGATGATGACCCTGGGTGCAAGTGCACCCAAGTCTCTTGGTGATATAATTTTACTTACCTTCTTAAATAAAGGCACATTAGCCAATCTTCTGGGTACTCACTCAAGGTGAACGATGATACAAATATCTTTGCCAGGCTCCAGCAATCTCTTCTCTGGCTTCCCACAACATGCTTGGATAAACTTGATCAAGGCCAGCGGATTTAACATTGCCAGCATTGGAGTAGATCTCTTTTTTAATGTGGATATGTCGAGATGCCACTGCTCAGCCCTGAATTCCCTAACATCTATGACCTTCTCCATCGTAACCACAGATGAGAAATATTTGTTTAAAACCTCTCCCATCTCCTTAACACATAGTTAACCTTGGGTCTATTACACTTTTACTCTGAATATATTTTAAAAATCTCTCTTGATAAAAGGATCTCATGCCCTTTTTTGTTTACTTGATTCCTCTCTTTAGTGTACTCTACTTCTCTTGTATTACTCAAGAGAGTTGCGTGATTCCTGTTGCCTGTATATTTCACCAATATAGCCACACTGGGCGATTCACCCAGGAATATTCTCTTTGACTCCTGCCGTGATGTTCGCCCTAATCAAAAAATCAACTCCCTTCCCCACTTCTACTGCTTCGTTACCCTATAACATTGAGCTGCCAGTCCTGCTCATAGCCTCAATCATGTTTATGTCATTGGTACGATTGTGTATCAGAGCACCCCCACCATACCAGTACCTAATGCGGTATACTTGACTTTGTACCAGTCTGAGCTCAGTTCCATCTGCCATTCACTTTGCCCACTTTCCCAGCTGATCTAGATCCTGTCGGAGGAATGGAAAAGGAGAATATTGTTTAAATTGAGAGAGACTTTGGAATCCTGTTGTTCAGAAGGAGCTCGGTCCTTGGATATGAAAAGCAAAATATAAACATGTAGGATACAAGTGATTAGAAGCTAATGGAATGTAAGCATTGATTGAGAAGTGGGTATGAAGTATAATAGTAGAGAAGTCTCACTACACCTGTAAACGTTGTCGTTGCAATAACATCCAGAGTTTTGCAGACAGTAAGTCTCTTTATTTAGGGATGGATAGACCTGGATTTGATTCCTGGGAATAGGTGCTTGTTCATCTGAGGAAGCTAGAATGGAACTGAACCTAGAACCACTATAACCTATAGCACCCTTGCACCTGTATGAAAGCCGATAGTGGTCTTATCAGATATCTCCGTACATATTGAAACGCTGAAGACTGGATGTCATGATCTTACTTGAGAACGAGTGGCAAATAACAGTAAATGAAAGTATACAATTAATGGCAAGACCCTTAACAGAATTGATGTACAGAGAGATCTTGGGGGTACAAATCCATAATTCCCTGAAAGTGGCAACACAAAGTAGATAATGCTTACCTTCATCGGGTGTAAGAGTCAAGGAGTCATGTGCAGCTTTGTAGGACTTTGTTAGGCCGCATTTTGGGGTATTTTGTGCAGTTCTGATTGCCCTATTACATGAAGGATGTAAAGGTTTATCAGAATGATGCCTGGATTTGAGGGTATTTACTATAAGGAAAGGTAGATAAATTTAGATTGGTTTCTCTGAAGCATTGGAGGCGGAGGGGAAACGTAATAGAAGGATATAAAATTACGAGAGGCATAGATAGGGTGGACTGTCAAATCCAGGGTGGAAATGTCAAAAAAAACTAGAGGGCATAGCATTAAAGAAACAGGGGCAAAATTTAAAGGAGATAATAAGTTAGGCAAGTGATGGATTCCTGGAACATATGGTGGTAGAGGAAGACAATAGTGGCATTTTTAAAGACTAATGGAAAGGCACAGGAATATGCAAAGAATGGAGAGATACGGTTCATGTGCAG
Source organism: Malacoraja senta (assembly GCA_038087875.1). Classification (NCBI taxonomy): domain Eukaryota; kingdom Metazoa; phylum Chordata; class Chondrichthyes; order Rajiformes; family Rajidae; genus Malacoraja; species Malacoraja senta. Next base: position 53,694 of record JAXLNO010005278.1, on the reverse strand, counting down.
GCAAAGGCATCATGTTCAGCGCAGACCTTGTGGGCTGAAAGGCCTTTTCCTGAGCTGTACTGTTCGATGTTCTGTGTCTGCTTCCACCTATCATGAACCTATCTCCATCTCCCTACTTCATCCCTCGCCCACCTGGTTCATCCTTCACCTCTCCTCGGTCCATTTATCACCTACTGGCCCCTGTCTCATTGTTCCCCCTCTTCTCTTTATGCTGGCTATCGACCTAAAACACCAACAATTCCTCCACCCGCCCCCACACACACACACATACAGATGCTGCTTGAGTCCCTCCAGCAATTTGTTTTTGCTCCAGATTTCAGCATCTGCAATCTCTTGTTGCATCATTGTGAATCTGCTACACACTGTTGAAGCATGATACCGGAGCCATCTAATCTCCTCTGCCTGCCTATGATGCATAAAGAAACATAGAAAATAGGTGCAGGAGTAGGCCATTCGCCCCTTTGAGAAAGCACCACCATTCAATATGATCATTGCTGATCATCCAAAATCAGTCCCCCGTTCCTGCATTTTCCCCATATCCCTTGATTCCTTTAACCCTAAGGCTAAATCTAACTCTTTCTTGAAAACTATAATGAAAAGTGGTAAATGCCACTATCCTATCTGCTTCCACTACTACCCCAATACGTTCCAGCCTCCTACGACTCTCGGTATGTTTAGTATTTGCTCCAAATGTGGTCTAACCGGTGTTTTATAAAACAGTCCTCCACTTCTGTTCTATGCCCTGACTGTTGACCAACTTATTCATCTGTGCTGCTGATGTCAGGAATCCTTCCCCCTGTACCTCTGTGGATAATATTATTCATTGCATGTATATTAGTCTTATAAGTGATGGTGGCCCGCCATAGACGACAATGGCATGCCTATTAGTCTTCCCATAATGCACCAAACCATCTTACACTTTTCAGGATTTCGTTCCATTTGCTCATCTTACAACACCAATATAATTTTCTAGCCTAAGACTACACTATAATTACCAGCATTTTTTATGTCATCTGCATACTTCCTACAGCCAGCACATTTACATTCATCCTCTGCCTTTCCAAACTCTGTTATTGAACCTGATGTGCACATACAAACTGCCTTTCTCCCTTCTGAAACTGCCAAATTGTTTCCTTTCCCTGTCAAGTTTGATTGAACTCCCTGTGGCAGCACTGGCAAACCTCCCCATAATGTTATTAGTCCTGGCCCTGCTGAGCTGCCATCTGTCTGGCTTGCAAATCCCCTGATGAGCTAAGAATCTGAAGACCTCCCACCTGCACTGTCTTTTTAGCCATCTGTTCATTTGCACTTTCTTCTTACTTTGTAATTATTGGCCATGGGATACATTTGGAAAATTCTACTTTAAAATTTCTTATTTTTCATCATAGAACATGGATGTGTACCGATGACATACTGACTGCAATTCCAATGCAACACAGAACGTCAGGGTATTTTATGTTTCCTGAGGACCAAGTAGAGATACGTTGTGGGACATATCTCCAGATGAATCAGCTCACATTCAGAATTCCTGAGTTTGGGGGTCAGTGGAGATGGATAGTCAGCATGGTTTTGTACGTGGGAGGTCGTGTGTCACAAATTTGATTGAGTTTTTTGAAGATGTGACCAACAAGGTCGATGAGGGCAGAGCTGTAGATATATATATGGACTTCAGTAAAGCATTCAACAAGGTTCCTCATGGTAGGCTGCTCTTGAAGGTTAGATCGCATGGGATACAGGAGAGATAGCTGAATGGATAGAAAATTGGCTTCATGGAAGGAAGCAGGATGATGGTAGAAGGTTGCTTCTCAGACTGGAGGTTAATGACCAGTGGTGTGCCTCAGGGTTCGGTGCTGGGCCCATCACTGTTATCTATATTAATGATTTGGATGAGAACATACATGGCAAGTTTGCAGATGATACAAAAGTGGGTGGTTTTGCATATAGTGAAGATGGTTGCGAAAAATTGCAGCAGGATCTTGATCGGTTGGCCAGGTGGGCTGAGGAATGGTTGATGGAATTGAATGCAGAAAAATGGGAGGTGTTGTATTTTGGGGAGTCTAACATGGGCAGGACCTACACAGTGATTGGTAGGGCTTTGGGTAGTGTTGTAGAGCAGAGGGATCTAGGAGTTCAGGTGCATAGTTCCCTGATGGTGGAATCGCAGATAGATCGGGTGGTCAAAATGGCTTTTGGCACGTTGGCCTTCATCAGCTAGAGTATTGAGCATAGAGGTTGGGAGGTCATGTTGCATAAGACGTTGGTGGGGACACGTTTAGAGTATTGTGTTCAGTTCTGGGCATCGTGTTTTAGGAAAGATGTTGTCAAGCTGGAAAGGGTACAGAGAAGATTTATGAGAATATTGCCGGAACTAGAGGCTATGAGCTATGGACAGAGGTTGAGTAGGCTGGGACTCTATTCCTTGAAGCATCAGAGAATGTGGGGGGGATCTAATTGAGGTGTATAAGATCATGAGACGAATAGATTGGGTAGATACACAGCGTCTCTTGCCCAGAATAGGTGCATCGAGAACCAGAGGATATAGGTTTAAGGTGAAAAGATTTAATAGGAATCTGAGGGATAACTATTTCACACAAAGGGTGGTGGATGTATAGAACAAGCTGCCAGAGGAGGTAGTTGAGGCAGGAACTATACCAACATTTAAGAGACAATTAGACAGGTACATGGATAGGACAGGTTTGGAGGAATATGGAAGGTACACAAAAATGCTGGAGAAACTCAGCGGGTGCAGCAGCATCTATGGAGCGAAGGAAATAGGCAACGTTTCGGGCCAAAACCCTTCTTCAGACTGATGGGGGGAGGCGGGGAGAAGAAAGGAAAAAGGAGGAGGAGCCCGAGGGCTGAGGGAGAGGTAGGAAGGGGAGGAGACAGCAAGGGCTAACAGAATTGTGAGAATTCAATGTTCATGCCGCCTGGATGCAGACTCCCCAAGCGGAATATGAGGTGCTGTTCCTCCAATTTCCGGTGTTGCTCACTCGTGCCGTGGAGGAGGCCCAGGACAGAGAGGTCGGATACGGAATGGGAGGGGGAGTTGAAGTGCTGAGCCACTGGGAGGTCAGGTTCTTTAATGCGGACCGAGCGGAGGTGTTCTGCGAAATGATCGCCAAGCCTACACTTGGTCTCACCGATATAGATCAGCTGACATCTAGAGCAGCGGATGCAATAGATGAGGTTGGAGGAGGTGCAGGTGAACCTCTGTCACACCTGGAACGACTGCTTAGGTCCTTGAATGGAGTCGAGGGGGGAGGTAAAGCAACAAGTGTAGCATCTCTTGCGATTGCAAGGGAAAGTGCCCGGGGATGGTGTGGTGCGGGAGGGAAGGGAAGAATTGACAAGGGAGTTACGGAGGGAGCGGTCTTTGCGGAAGGCAGACAGGGGGGGAGATGGGAAGATGTGGCGAGTGGTGGGGTCACGTTGGAGGTGGCGAAACTGACGGAGGACTATTTGTTGTATGTGCCGGCTAGTGGGGTGAAAGGTGAGGACCAGGGGGACTCTGCCCTTGTTGCGAGTGGGGGGATGGGGAGAGAGAGCAGTGTTACGGGGTATGGAGGAGACCCTGGAGCGAGCCTCATCTATAGTAGGAGAGGGGAACCCCCGTTCACTGAAGAATGAGGACATTTGCGATGCCCTGGTGTGGAACATCTCATCCTGGGAGCTGATGCGGCGTAGACGAAGGAATTGGGAATAGGGGATGGAGTCCTTACAGGAAGCAGGGTGGGAGGACGAGTAGTCAAGATTGCCGTGGGAGTCAGTGGGTTTATAATGGATGTCGGTCAGAAGTCTATGAGGTCAAGGAATGGTAGGGAGGTGTCGGAAATGGTCCAGGTGTATTTGAGTGCCGGATGGAAGTTAGTGGTGAAGCGGATGAAGTCTGTCAGTTGTGTGTGGGTGCAGGAGGTGGCACCAAAGCAATCGTCGATGTAGCGGAGGTAGAGGTCGGGGATGGGGCCCTAGTACGCCTCGAACAAGGATTGTTCGACGTACCCGACAAAGAGGTAGGCGTAGCTGGGGCCCATGCGCGTGCCCATAGCTACGCCTTGTATTTGGAGGAAATGGAAGGAGTCAAACGAGAAGTTATTGAGGGTAAGGACCAACTCCGCTAGGCGGAGGAGAGTATCAGTGGACGGGTATAGGTTGCTCCTCCGGTCGAGGAAGAACCGGAGGGCTTTGAGACCATCCTGGTGGGGGATGGAGGTGTAGAGTGACTGGACGTCCATGGTGAAGATGAGAGGATGGGGGCCTAGAGAATGGAATGCGCGGAGACGACGGAGAGTGTCTGAGGTGTCTTGAACATAGGTAGGGAGGGATTTAACCAAGGGGGATAGGATGGAGTCAAGGTACGTGGAAATGAGTTCGGTAGGGCACGGACAGGCAGAGACAATGGGTCTACCGGGACAGTCAGGTTTGTGGATTTTGGGGAGAAGGTAAAATCGGGGCTGGGGAACGATGAGGTTGGAGGCTCGGGGGGGCAGGGGCCAGAGATAGTGGCCTGGTGCTCGTCAGTGGGGTCATGGTCCAGGAGTAATGGAGGAATATGGCAGGCTGGCAGGTGGGACTAGGGTAGCTGGGACATGGTGGTCGGTGTCGGCAAATTGGGCCGAAGGGCCTATTTCTACGCTGTATCACCCAGCGACTATGTGACTCTAACTGCCAGAGGAGGTAGTTGAGGCGGGTACTATCACAACATTTAAAAGACATTGGACAAGTATATGGATAGGAAAGGTTTAGAGGGATATGGGTCAAATACGGGCAGGTGGGATTAGTGTAAATGGTGATCGTGTAGGCAAGTTGGGCCGAGGGGCCTGTCTCCATGCTCTCTGACTCAATATCTTTTGACCGTCTACAGGTGCACGTTAGAGAGCACACTGACTGGTTGCATCGTGGCCTGGTTCGGCAACTCAAACTTCAAGGAACGAAAGAGATTATAGAGATAGACGCTGTTCAATGCATCACAGTACTGACCTCGCTACTATTGAATGGATCTATAGGAGGCACTCTCAAAAAGGCAGCCAATATCGTCAATGACCTACAACACCCTGGTCATGATCTAATTTCATTCCTACCATCGGGGGGAATGTACAGGAACCTGAACACCGTGACTACCAGGTTCAAGAATAGCTTCTTCCTAGCAACCGTCAGTCTCGAACACTACATAGCAATAACCTCAGCAGCTTCTATGGAATATGTCTTTCATTGCTCTATGAACTTCGTTTTTGTCTTTTTTACCCTAGTATAGCGGTTATTAATTCATTATTTAAAAAAATGATATTTATCTTTGTGTATTGCATTTGCGAGCCTGTTAAGCTGCGCAAGGAAAATTTTAATTGTTCTGCTGTCAGTAAATATGACAATTATCGGTACGGTGGCGCAGCGGTAGAGTTGCTGCCTTACAGTGCCAGAGACCCGGGTTCAATCCTGACTACGGATGCGTGTCTGTACAGAGTTTGTGCGTTCTCCCCGTGTCCTGCATTGGATTTCCCTGGGAGCTCCGGTTTCCTCCCACACTCCAAAGACGTACAGGTTTGCAGGTTAATTGGCTTGGTAAAATTGTAAATTGTCTCAAGTGTGTATAGAATAGTGTTAATGTGCAGGATCGCTGGTTGGCACGGACTCGATGAGCCGAAGGGCCTGATTCCGCGTCGTATCTCTAAACTAAACTAAATACACTTACCTCTTGAAGATTTTGTAAATTAAGAGGCAAGCCGGTGTTTCTGTAGCAGTCAGCATGATTCTTCCACAGCAAGTTGTTTTCCCTTGCTGGTGTTGAAAACATTAAGTGGAATGATAGTGATGAGCCAGATATCATGGTACAGGCAGGCAACAATGACATTAGGGCAGGAAGTGAGGTTTTACAGTCAGATTAGGAGCTAGGGCAGATTAAGCTGTCGGACCTTTAGAAGTCCTTGGATCACTCTCAATGTGATAATGCAGGTTAATATCTAGGAGGGCAGGAATCAGATGAATGCAGGACACAGTCTACAACATAGGAGGGAAGAATTAATGTTTGGGGGGCATTGTAACCAGGTCAAAGACAGCAGGAACCTGTAAAATAGGTGGGTTACATTTCAATAGGACTGATCTATGTTTTCACACGGAACTTTAACCTGTGATGGGAGGACAGATACCAGCATCTAACAGTCCATAGGGTACACTGCACAGAAACAGACTACTGTATTTGACTCACCCAGTCCTTACTGGCTTTTATGCTCCACTTAAGCCTCATCTATTTTATTTTTACTCATCCAAATCCTGGATTCTGATTCCCTGGGTAAAACATGAAGTGCTGAAGGAACTCAACAAGTCAGGCAGCATCTGTGGAGGGAATAGACAAATTATGTTTTGCGACAGGACTGATGACATCTCATCATGTTATTCTCCACAAATGGAAATATTCTCCCTGCATCAGCTCTATTCAAGCCCTTTTAAACACTGCTAGGTTATCCCTAAACTGCTTTTTCTCATGAAGCAGTCTATTCATCCTCTCCTGATATATATCTCCTCGCATTTCCTATAAATCCTGCATGCCCTCTGCAATACTCCAATATGTTTATAATCCATTACCTGGTACATTTTGCTGAGGTCAAACCAATACCTGACACAGTTTTGGCATCACTTGCCACTTTAGTCTCATAAAAATATACAACAAAGCCTTGCCTCCACAGATGCTGCCTGACACACCAAGTTCCTCCAACAGTTTATTTTTTGCTCTAGATTCCGGATCAGTAGTCACCTCTGTCTCCAACAGAACTAATTTTGCATTTTTATTTAAGGGTTGACAACCTGTGCACTCTTTCAGGGTCAAGGATGACTGATAGACTCGGATCACTGATAGACTCTACGATTAGAGTCAGAGTGATAGTGTGGAAACAGGCCCAACTTGCCCACAATGGCCAACATGTCCCAGCTACACTAGTCTCACCTGCCTGCGTTTGGTCCATATCCGTCCAAACCTGTCCTATTAATGTACCTGTCTAACTGTTTCTTAAACGTTGGGATAGTACTAGTCTCAACTACCTCCTCTGGCAGCTTGTTTCATACACACACCACCCTTTGTGTGAAAAAGTTACCACTCAGATTCTTATTAAATCTTTTCACCTTCACCTTGAACCTAAGTCTTCTGGTCCTCGATTCACTACTCTGAGCAAGGGACTCTGCGCATCTAATTAGTGGAGCAAGAGGTTCTAGATAGGGTGAGCAAATGGGGTTTGGGAGGCAGGGCATTCCTCCTGTGCCTCTGTTGATCTGTAAGAAAAGGAGTGGGCCACTCAGCCCATCAAGGTGTTCCATTTTTCATTAAGATTAGGGCTGACCCCACCATGGTCTCAACAGCAAATTCCTTCTCCTCACATCCCTTTTGGTTCAATATCTGGCAACCTCCACGGCTATCTGAGGTAGATAACTACAATGATTCTTAGAGAAGAAATTCCTCCTCATATCTGGGTGACCATTTGTTTCGAAACTATACCTGCTAATACCTTCACTAGGACAAAAGTCCTCATGGCAACCACGCTGTCAAATGACTCTGAATTTTAGATAGAAGTTACAAGGTTCAATTTTCTCGAGCAGGTTTGTCCATCTCTGTGTTATAAATGCATCCACCTCATTGATTTTATTCATCATGCCACAATTAAGTTACCTCGCCTCAAAAATTAAACAACAAGCTATTCTCCAGTTTGGTCAAAAATATGCATTTGTCATTCAAGATGGCGCCACACTGTATGATTAATTGTGAGCAGAAGAGAAAAATTTAGTAAAATCCTTAATTTTTTTTTATAACTGTTCCAGCTGGTAAACACAGTTAACAGTTAAGATTTTGTCCACTTGTACTCACTGACTTGTTGGTAATACTAACACAGCAGTTACTATGGCAACCCGTTTTCACTATGGTCTAACCAAACTGCTGGAAGGATTAGAAGAAGTGATTGGGACTCTTCCAAGTGATGGGTTACTGTAGAGTCTTGGAGTCATCTACATCTAAGCGAGGTTTTAAAGCAACTTGGACGTTGAAAATGTCAAAAATTGCCAAAACCTGGCGATACTCGTATATTGAAGGTAGACACAAAAAGCTGGAGTAACTCAGCAAGACAGGCAGCATCTCTGGAGAGAAGGAATGGATGACGTTTCGAGACCCTTCTTCAGACTGGTTAGGGATAAGGAAAACGAGAGATATAGACGGTGATGTGGAGAGATAAAGAACAATGAATGATAGATATGCAAAAAAGTGACGATGATAAAGGAAGGCCATTGTAGGCTGTTAGTAGGGTGAAAATGAAAAGCTAGTGCGACTTGAGTGGGGGAGGGATAGAGAGAGAGGGCATGCCAGGGCAACCTGAAGTGAGAGAAATCAATATTCATGCCACTGAACTGTAAGCTGTCCAAGCGAAGTATGAGATGCTGTTCCTCCAATTTGCGTTTAGCCTCACTCTGATAATGGAGGAGAGCTAGGACAGAAAGGTCTGTGTGGGAATGGGAAGGAGAATTAAAGTGTCCGGCAACCAGGAGATTAGGTAGGTTCAGGCGAGCTGAGCGAAAGTGTTCCGTGAAACGATCGCCCAGTCTGTGTTTGGTCTCACTGATGTACAAGAGTCCACATCTTGAACAACGGATACAGTAGATGAGGTTGGAGGAGGTACAAGTGAACCTCTGCCTAACCTGAAAGGACTGTCGGGGTCCCTGGACAGAATCGATGGAGGAGGTATAGTGACAGGTGTTGCATCTTCTGCGGTTGCAGGGGAAAGGTACCTGTGGAGGAGGTAGTTTGGGTGGGAAGGGATGAGTTAACCAGGGAGTTACAGAGGGAACAGTCTCTGAGGAAGGCGGAAAGGGGTGGAGATGGGAAAATATGGCTAGTGGATTCCGTTGCAGGTGGCAGAGATTTTGTAGGATAATGTGTTGTATGCGACGGCTGATGGGTTGGAAGGTAAAGACTAGGGGGACTCTGTCTCTGTTGCGAATAGGGGAGGGGGAGCAAGGGCAGAGCTGTGGGTACCGAGGAGACACGAGTGAGGGCCTCATCTATGATGGGAGAATGGAACCCCCGTTCCCTAAAGAATGAGGACATCTCGGATGTTCTAGTATGGAACACCTCATCTGGGCGCAGGCGGCGTAGATGGAGGAATTGGGAGTGTGAGATCAAGAAAGGGGAGGGATATCGTCCAAGTAAATTTGAGTGCAGGATGAAAATTGGTGAAGTTGATGAAGTCCATGAGTTCCGCTTGGGTGCAGGAGGTAGCACCGATGCAGCCATCAATGTAACGGTGATAGAGTTTGAGGGTAGGTCTAGTGTACGGCTGGAACAGGAATTGTTCAATGTACCCTACAAAGAGGCAGGCATAGCTGGGGCCCATGCAGGTGCCCATAGCTACATCTTTGACTTGGAGGAAGTGGGAGGAGTCAAAGGAGAAGTTGTTGAGGGTGAGGACCAGGAGTAGAGTGTTAGTTGAGGGAAATTGGATGGTTCTGCTGTTGAGGAAGAAATGGAGGGCTTTAAGGCCTTTCTGGCTGGGGATGGAGGTGTAGAGTGACTGAACGTCCATAGTAAAGATGAGGGAGTGGGGGCTCGGAAAGCGGAAGTCATTAAAGAGACGAAGGACATGTGAGGTATCTTTGACATAGGTCGGGAGAGATTGGACCAGGGGGGATAGGATGGAGTCGAGGTATGTGAAAACATTTCCCTGGGACAGGAGCAGGCAGAAACAATGGGTCTGCCAGGGCAGTTGTGTTTGTGGATTTTGGGGAGAAGGTAAAAACGGGCTGTGCGGGGCTAGGAAATGATAAGGTTGGAGGCTGTGAAAGGCAGACCGCCAGAAGTGATGAAACCAGTAATGGTGTTTGACATTAAGGCTTGGTATATACTTGTATATTGTCTGAGTGCACTTTTTCTTTACACTTTTTTCTTAATCTAAGTTTGTGCTTATGTACAGTAATACCTTACTGAACTGTATGCTAAAAAAGAATGTAACTGTTCCTTGGTTCATGTGACAATAAAGAACCACTGAGATTGACACCAATCTCAGGAGAAACTCAGCGGGTCAGACAGCATCTCTGGAGAAAATTGATATGTGACGTTTTAGGTTGGGACCCTTCTTCAGACTCAATTTTATCCTCTTCTATCGTCAATTGTAGGCTCAACTTCTATTCGTCATTAAGCAATACAGCATGGAAAAGGCCCTTTGGTCCAACTTGTCCATGCTGATCGATTTGGTATTCTGTGCTAATCCCATTTGACTGCATTGTCCCATATTCTCCTAAACCCTTCGTATCTTTTTATGTCCATCTTGATCCCAGAAACCTTCTCTGCACTGCCTCAAATACAACCATATCTTTTATGTCTGTGTGATAGATGGATACAGGTGAGGAGGGTTTGATTGGCAGATAGGTGGAGTATTTGGCGAAACAGTCACTTAGTCCATACTTGGTCTCACCAATGCAAAGACTACGCGACCTTAAGACAAACACCTGCACTCGGTCCGCCAAGACCAGCTGAATCTCCCGGTTACTAATCATTTTAACTCCACTTCCCATTTTCCTGTTCTGTGCCTCCCCCGTTACCAGAATGAGGATACATGCAAACTGGAGGAACAGAATCTCACATTCCGCTTGGGTAGCTTACAACGCAACGGTATGAACATTGAATTTTCTAGTTTTAAGTAACAACCCTTCCCTTCCCCCTCTCTTTCTTGTGGCCCCCCCCCCCCAAAGCCCAGTGCACACCTGTTTCTTCCCTTTCACAACCCCTCTCTCACCCTCCTCTTGTCCCCTTCCACCAATATTCTTCCCACTGACTTTACATTTCACTCTTCTCTCCTTATCTGACACCTTGTCTCATTTCACCTCAGCTTTTTTAGCCTCACCTAGCACTTTACCCATCTACCAATCAAACATTCTCCCTCACCTGCACCAAACATTCTCCCCCATACAACAATCAATCTGAAGAAGGAATCTGACCTGAAACGTTGCCTATCCACCCCCTCCACAGATACTGCCAGACCTGCTTAGTGCTTTGCGTAATTAAATCCTTTCTTACTGCAGCTTTAAACAAAACCACAACAAAAAATATAAATATACAATAAAATATCAGTTATTCTAAGTAAAATAGACCATAACAGTGCAAAAACTGAAACCAAAGTAGGTAGTGTAATCATATTAGTGCAATGTCCATAATGATTTGCTGCTATCGTAGGATTGTGGTCAGGGTTGTGCAAGTTGGTTCAATAACCTGATGGGAGGGAGTTGTTCTTGGAGGTAATGGTTCTCAAGCTCTTGTACCGTTGCAATAGTAGCAATGAAAAGAGAGCACGGCCTTAGAGTGGTGTGAGTCTTTGATATTAGCTGCTTTCTTAGATCCTTATTCCTCCAGTTCCCCTTCAGTGGGCAGTACTAGCAATGGACCAAGCAAAGTTCACTACTACATTCAGCTTCTCCTTATAACTCAAGAACCAGGGGTCACAGATTAAGAATAAGGGGTAGGCCATTTAGGACTGAGATGAGGAAAAACTTTTTCACCCAGAGAGTTGTGAATCTGGAATTCTCTGCCACAGAAGGCAGTGGAGGCTAATTCACTGGATGTGTTCAAGAGAGAGTTAGATTTAGCTCTTAGGGCCAATGGAATTAAGGGATATGGAGAAAAAGCAGGGATGGGGTACTGATTTTGGATTTTCAGCCATGATCATATTGAATGGCCATGCTGGCACGAAGAGCCGAATGGCACCTATTTTCTATGTTTCTATGAGCAGTGAAATGGCAAATGGTGTTTAATCCAAAAAAATGTGCAGTGTTGCACTTTGAGAGGTCAGATATAAGGGGAGAGTATACTTAATGACATTGCCCATGACACCATTATTGTATAGAGGGATCTTGGGGTCCAAGTCCAAAGTTCCTTGAAAGTGACATGAGTAGACACAGAGGTAATGAAGGCGTATGGTATGCTTGACTTCATTGGTCAGGGCATTGAATATAAGAATCACCGTGGATTGTCACCTTGTCGTGGTGGAGAAGCTTGTGTGGTCCTGAGATCCTGAGAGCGATGCCATCTGGAGCTTTGCTCCTGATAGGGCCACCCATGGCGGTAAGGTTGAGGGGGAGATCTCTGACAAAGAGCAATCCAACCAAGACCTCAACGATGGAACAGGCGGAGGATGATGGCTGACATAGATACATAGAAAATAGGTGTAGGAGTAGGCCATTCGGCCCTTCGAGCCTGCACCGCCATTCAATATGATCATGGCTGATCATCCAACTCAGTATCCCGTACCTGCCTTCTCTCCATACCCCCTGATCCCTTTAGCCACAAGGGCCACATCTAACTCCCTCTTAAATATAGCCAATGAACTGGCCTCAACTACCCTCTGTGGCAGAGAGTTCCAGAGATTCACCACTCTCTGTGTGAAAAAAAATGTCTCATCTCGGTCTTAAAGGATTTCCCCCTTATCCTTAAGCTGTGACCCCTTGTCCTGGACTTCCCCAACATCGGGAACAATCTTCCTGCATCTAGCCTGTCCAACCCCATAAGAATTTTGTAAGTTTCTATAAGATCCCCTCTCAATCTCCTAAATTCTAGCGAGTATAAGCCGAGTCTATCCAGTCTTTCTTCATATGAATGTCCTGACATCTCAGGAATCAGTCTGGTGAACCTTCTCTGCACTCCCTCTATGGCTATAATGTCCTTCCTCAGATTTGGAGACCAAAACTGTACGCAATACTCCAGGTGTGGTCTCACCAAGACCCTGTACAACTGCAGTAGAACCTCCCTGCTCCTATACTCAAATCCTTTTGCTATGAAAGCTAACATACCATTCGCTTTCTTCACTGCCTGCTGCACCTGCATGCCTACTTTCAATGACTGGTGTACCATGACACCCAGGTCTCGCTGCATCTCCCCTTTTCCTAATCGGCCACCATTTAGATAATAGTTTGCTTTCCTGTTTTTGCCACCAAAGTGGATAACCTCACATTTATCCACATGATACTGCATCTGCCAAACATTTGCCCACTCACCCAGCCTATCCAAGTCACCTTGCAGTCTCCTAGCATCCTCCTCACAGCTAACACTGCCCCCCAGCTTAGTGTCATCCGCAAACTTGGAGATGTTGCCTTCAATTCCCTCATCCAGTTCATTAATATAAATTGTAAATAGCTGGGGTCCCAGCACTGAGCCTTGCGGTACCCCACTAGTCACTGCCTGCCATTGTGAAAAGGACCCATTTACTCCTACTCTTTGCTTCCTGTTTGCCAGCCAGTTCTCTATCCACATCAATACTGAACCCCCAATACCGTGTGCTTTAAGTTTGTATATTAATCTCTTATGTGGGACCTTGTCGAAAGCCTTCTGAAAGTCCAGATACAACACATCCACTGGTTCTCCCCTATCCACTCTACTAGTTACATCCTCGAAAAATTCTATAAGATTCGTCAGACATGATTTACCTTTCGTAAATCCATGCTGACTTTGTCCAATGATTTCACCACTTTCCAAATGTGCTGCTATCCCATCTTTAATAACTGACTCTAGCAGTTTCCCCACTACCGATGTTAGACTAACTGGTCTGTAATTCCCTGTTTTCTCTCTACCTCCCTTCTTAAAAAGTGGGGTTACGTTTGCTACCCTCCAGTCCGCAGGAACTACTCCAGAATCTAAAGAGTTTTGAAAAATTATCACTAATGCATCCACTATTTCTGGAGCTACTTCCTTAAGTACTCTGGGATGCAGCCTATCTGGCCCTGGTGATTTATCGGCCTTTAATCCATTCAATTTACCCAACACCACTTCCCGACTAACCTGGATTTCACTCAGTTCCTCCATCTCCTTTGACCTGCTATTTCCGGCAGATTATTTATGTCTTCCTTAGTGAAGACGGAACCAAAGTAGTTATTCAATTGGTCCGCCATATCCTTGTTCCCCATGATCAATTCACCTGTTTCTGACTGCAAGGGACCTACATTTGTTTTAACTAATCTCTTTCTCTTCACATATCTATACAAACTTTTGCAGTCAGTTTTTATGTTCCCTGCCAGTTTTCTTTCATAATCTATTTTCCCTTTCCTAATTAAGCCCTTTGTCCTCCTCTGCTGGTCTCTGAATTTCTCCCAGTCCTCTGGTATGCTGCTTTTTCTGGCTAATTTGTACGCATCATCTTTTGCTTTGATACTATCCCTGATTTCCCTTGTTATTCACGGATGCACTACCTTCCCTGATTTATTCTTTTGCCAAACTGAGATGCACAATTTTTGTAGTTCATCCATGCAGTCTTTAAATGCCTTCCATTGCATATCCACCGTCAACCCTTTTAGAACGAATTGCCAGTCAATCTTGGCCAATTCACGTCTCATACCCTCAAAGTTACCTTTCTTTAAGTTCAGAACCATTGTTGCTGAATTAACAATGTCACTCTCCATCCTAATGAAGAACTCAACCATATTATGGTCACTCTTGCCCAAGGGGGCACGCACAATAAGACTGCTAACTAACCCTTCCTCATTACTCAATACCCAGTCTAGAATAGCCTGCTCTCTCGTTGGTTCCTCTACATGTTGGTTTAGATAACTATCCCGCATACATTCCAAGAAATCCTCTTCCTCAGCACCCCTGCCAATTTGATTCACCCAATCTATATGTACCTCCCTTGACCTTAGTGGAGCGTCACAACGGCTGGGAAGGCGGATGAAGACTGCAGCAGAAAAGGGTCTCTGGTCGTCTTGGACTCCATGCACCTGGATCCTGATCCAGATCTGTCACGGACCGTGTGGTGGCTGAGGGTGCACCAGTCTCCCCATGTTAAGCACAGGCGTCCTCCATACAGTCATACTCGTTTCGAGTGACCGCCAATGATGATGAATATAAGAGTCAGGAAGTCATGTCTCTTTGTAGAACTTCAGTCGGGCCGCATTTTGAGTGTTGCGTGCAGTTGTGGTTGCCCCATTATGGGAAGAATGTGGAGGTTTTGAAGAGGATAAAGAGGTTTACTAGGATGCTGCCTGGATTAGAGGGTATTAGCTATAAGGAGATAGACACAAAATGCTGGAGTAACTCAGCGGGGCAGGCAGCATCTCTGGATAGAAGGAACGGGTGACGTTTCAGGTCGAGATCCTTCCTACCGAAACATCACCCATTTCTTCTATCCAGAGATGCTGCCTGTCCCGCTGAGTTACTACTGGGTCTATCTTCGATGTAAACCAGCATATGCAGTTCCTTCCTACACGGCTATGGAGTTTGGAAAACTTGAATTGTTTTTGTCTGGAATATTGGAGGCTGAGGAGTAAGTAACCTTATCTATATTACTAAAAGTCTGATCTTGACCGCTTTTGGCTCACTGTGCTGTGATTTCCGAGAACGCCGCCACCTATGGCCGTCATTTTTGGCCATCTCGCTCAGAGCCCCCCTCCGCCTTCCTGGACCAGGGGGGTTTTCCCATCGATTAAAAATCAGAGAGATATTAATGGGTTTTTTTTAATTGCCATTCTCTCTGCTGCCCCTGCTGGAGGGAGGGGGAGGGACTATAAAACCAGGAAGTGGTGTGCCTCACTCAGTCTGTGCAAGATGGAGGAAGCCAGAGGGCCACGTCTCTCTGAGCTCTGAATAACACTGAACACATGTCTACTCAACTGTGAGTGCCCTTAATGTGGTTTGAAAATGAAAATATGGTTGGTTTGAAGTAAAAAGGCACTGCCTGCAAATGGTTGTTTGGGGGGTTTGGGTTGAAGTAAAAAGGCACTGCCTGCAAATGGTTGTTTGGGGGGGTTTGGGTTGAAGTAAAAAGGCACTGCCTGCAAATGGTTGTTTGGGGGGTTTGGATTGAAGTAAAAAGGCACTGCCTGCAAATGGTTGTTTGGGGGGTTTGGGTTGAAGTGAAAAGGCACTGCCTGCAAATGGTTGTTTGTCTAAACTTGACAACTTCCTGTTTGCACTATATTGATTTTAGATAAAACGCTACCACTTACGGCTGTGATTTTTGGCCATCTTACTCAGTTCACCTCCGTTCATCAGGTGCAGAGGATTCTTACCATCAATGAAAAACAAAAGTGTTATTAGTGTTTAAAAAATGTTGAGAATCTCTCTCCTGTCAATGACGCCATGAAGGCCACACCTTTTCCAGTGGGAGGGGGAGGGATTATAAAACCCGGAAGTGTGGGTGTGGCTCAGTCTCTGCATGATGGGGGAGGGAGAGGTCACGACTATGTCTGAGCTGTGAATCAACTGAACACACTGAATGTCTACTGAACTGTGAGTGTGGTGTTTTGTGTGGTTTTATGGTGGTTTCACCCTGCTTGAAATAGTATGAAACTGCATTTGAATGTGGTGGCCTTGCACCCTGCATGAAATGGTATGAAACTGCATTTGAATGTGGTGTCGTTGCACCCTGCATGAAATGGTATGAAACTGCATTTGAATTTGGTGGCCTTGCACCCTCCTTGAAATGGTATGAAACTGGACTTGAATTTGGTGGCCTTGCACCCTGCTTGAAGTGGTTGGAAACTGCACTTGAATTCGGTGGCCTTGCACCCTGCTTGAAGTGGTAGGGAACTGAACCTGAATTCGGTGGCCTTGCACCCTGCTTGAAATGGTAGGAAAATGGATTTGAATTTGGTGGCCTTGCATTCTGCTTGAAATGGAATTTCAAGGAATAGCCGTGAGTCAACTGCCAGCCCACCAGCCGTGAGGGAGTGAGCTGCCAGAACATCAGGCGTGACGGACTGAGCTGCCACCCCAAGAATCCATTTGGCCCACAATGTCCATACTAGCCCTCTGGAGACCAGTAGTCCCTGCAGCCTACAACACCCATACCAGCGCTCCAGAAAGCCCCCCCCCCCCCCCACTGGCCACCAATATTGGAATTGGTGGAGAGGTGGAATATTGCGTCGGGGGACCAGCCCTCCCGTGTGAACATGGGACCCAATGGGTCCTACTTAGTCTAGTAGTATATAAAATGATGAGAGGCATGGGTAGGGTAGACTGTTTCCTGGATGGAAATTTCAAAGACTGGAGGGCATAACTTTAAGGTCAGAGGGGGGAGTTTTTTTTACAAAGAGTGGTAGGTTCCTGAAATGGTGGTGGTGGAAGCAGATATAATAGTGGCGTTTATGAGGCTTTTAGATAGGCACATGAATATGCACGGAATAGAGGCCCATGGATCACATGCTCACAGACATAAGTTTAACTTGGCAGACAATGTGGGATGAAGGGCCTATTCCTGCATTGTACTGTTCATCAGTTAGGCTATTCAGTACAGGAGTTGGGATGTTATGTTACAGCTGTACAAGACATTGGTAAGGCCAGATTTGGAGTGTTGTGTGCAATTCTGGATGGCTTGAGCTATAAAGAGGGGCTGGATAGGTTGGGACTTCCCTGTAGCATAGGAGGTTGACCTTTCTGTCCTGGGCCTCCTTCATTGTCAGAGTGAGGCCCAGCGCAAATTGGAGGAACAGCACCTCATATTTCACTTGGGCAGCTTACACCCCAGCAGTAACCCTTGCTTTCTCTCTCCATCCCTCCCCCTTCCCAGTTCTCAGACTAGTCTGTCCCTGACTACATTTTGTTTGCTTTGCTGTTGGCTTCTCCCAGCTAACAATGATCTACTTTACATTTCCCTTGACCTCCATCCCTTGTCCTGTTTTCACACATTACACTTCCTTATCTAAGTATCTCCTTCTCCCCTGACATCAGTCTGAAGAAAGGTCTCGACCCGAAACGTCACCCATTCTTTCTTTCCAGAGATGCTGCCTGTCCTGCTGAGTTACTCCAGCATTTTGTGACTATCTTCGGTTTGAACCAGCATCTGCAGTTCCTTCCTACACATGTATTGAGTGTTCTGCCCCCTAACCAAAGGCTTGGGAGAAAGTAGTGGAGAAAAGCCATTTGGAATGAATTAAGTTCATTCATTGACTTTTGTGACAGACTCTTCATTTACACAAACTACTTCAATGCTATTGTTCGAATTAAGGAAGCAGCATTTTATCCTTCCTGTATTTAGTAGAGTTTTTACAAATTGGGTGGCTTCATCTCTTAAAATTTAATCGTGACAAACACTGCCAGAAAATGCATATGTGTGCATTGCCTATATCGCTGCTGCTGTACTCTGAATAACCGTCGAGGGTCAGCATGTTCATCTCTCCTGTTAATACTCTGCATGCCCCAGTGCCAGTGAGTTTTACCTTTTTGAATCCTTATCTGGATATAACCTGGGCATAGATGAAGGATACTTCGTAAACTAATATGGATGAAGACATGTCATCTGAAGCCTTGGCCATGTTGGGAAGAAGTGATGAGGATGAGGTAAACGTCAACATTCACACAAAGACTCAGAAGGGAAGAGTGTAGGAAAATTTGCCACGGTAAAAGATCAACTAAGACCTTAATGAATTGTGTTTATAATGATGACTATTCTTTTGCAATCTTTTTTCTCTTTATAGTCTTGTGAAAGTTAATGTGTAATAGATGTATAATTTACTATTGTTTTCTGTTGTTTTCATTGTACGTGCACTTCATTACACTGACAGTAAACTCAATGTGACTTGGCTGAGCCCTATCGTCTTCTTCAGCCACATCATTTCTTACACCAGCCCGGCCAAACTGACATCTTCCCTATGTCACAGGAAGAGATTTTTGGGTGGATATAGGAAAAGATTCAAGGATGTGCTCCTTAGAATAAATGCCACGGTCCCCGACTCCTGGGGACGGTTAGCCCGCAATGTGGTGGTGCTGAGAAACTCCGGGCGGGAGCTGATCACAACCGCCTCACAAAGCCACACTGGCCTCTTGCCCCTTCTGTGCAAGTTGCGGTTGAACCTCATCAGCCACCCAGGAAACCGCAGCGGGACGAGCCACCTCGCTGCATGAGACGTGGTTGTCGGATCCCTCTGGAGCTTGTCTCGGCCGGCCCTTCGCTCGCAGCAAAATGGCGGCAACGTGGGCCGTCTCTGGCAAAACCCGAGGCCGCGTCAACATTAAGGGCAGAGGTGGGGGAATTAAAGAGCGTTTATGACCGATCCTATGCTGTGGTGAGGATGAGGGGGCCGGAGACTAATGGATTACCCTCGGGTCGAAGCCGGATCACTCTCCCCAAAATGGCGGGCTCCACCTCCCGCGACGTGGGGGTGAGTCATGTGGGCTCACAGACCAGGCCCGCCCGGAACCACGTTGCGGGTTGGTGTGGCCCGGAGAGCCGATTACGGCGGGAACAGGGCCTGGCCTATATAAACGGCTCCCTTCCGGTAGGTGCGCACTTTCGTTCGTCAGTGCAAGGGAGCGGCCGCTGCTCACTCCGTGGATCTGGGGAAAAATACCCCGCCAAAAAAACAACCAACCAGAATAATGTGTGACGAACGCAAGCTGTTCGTCGGCGGCCTGAGCTTCGAGACGGACGAGCCGGCCCTGGAGTCCCTCTTCTCCAAGTACGGGGAGATCGTGGACACCCGTGTGATCAAGGACAAGGCGAGCCTGACTTCCCGCGGCTTCGGCTTCATCACCTTCGAGAACCCGGAGGACGCCACCGAAGCCCTGCAGGGCATGAACGGCAAGGTGATCGACGGCCGCCAAATACGTGTCGACCACGCCGAGAAGAAGTCTAGCGACGGCGGCTACGGCGGAGGCCGTGGCGGCTTCCGACGAGGCGGAAGCGGCGGCGGCAGTTATGGAGGCGGTGGTTATGGTGGCGGCGGCTCCTACGGCAGCAGCAGCTACGGCAGCGGTGGTGGTGGTTACGGGGGCGGAAACGGCGGCGGCGGCGGCGGCTATGGCTCTGGCTCAGGCGGCTACCGACAGTACGAGAAGTCGGGTGGAAGCGGAGGCGGCGGCGGTGGCTACAACCGGAGCTCCAGTAGTAACCGCGGCAGTAGTTACGAGCGGTACCAGTCCACCAGATAGGAGGCCCCGGCCCGCCCGCCGCGATCCAACACTCGCTGTTTCTGAAGGGACTTTTTTTTGGGGCGAACGCCGTCTAATCTCTTGAATTCAATTTCGCTTGTTCGGGACGCTGTCTAACTCTCCCTCCCTCTCCCCTGCGCTCCCCTCCCCTCGTGTTGCAGACTACGTTTCCCAAACCAGGGGAATGGGAGTGAGGGGGAAATCCTGTTCCCAAACCTCCACCTGGTCCGGCCCTCGACAGCCTTTCCTCTCCCGGGATCTGTCCCTTGTAGTATCTGTTCTTTATTTTTGCCTCTTAGGGTGCAGCCTCGTTGACCACCTCATTGTAGCCCGGCAGCTCAGTGTCAGAACACAGGCACTCCCTTTAGCTGCTCATTTCTGCTCCCTTCCAGTTTTAAAATGGCGCACTCGCCTTGTGCAGAGGCTCAATGCTCCAGTGTCTCGACAACGTGCTCCATCCAGCTCCTCCTCCCGATGCCCGCAGTAATTTGTGGGGCCGCCAGGGTATCTGCTTTGCAACATAACCATTTTTTTTTCGTCCTTATGCCGTGACCAATGTTGGAAGTAGGGGCATTTTCTATTTTATTCACCTTTTTTTTTAATTATGGGCCAGATTTCTGATTTAAATGGGGAACAACGATCCAATTGATTTATTTTTAAGTAATCTGGGGAAATCCGTTGTACTTTCAACCGTTTGGGGAAAATGCCACGAATCTCCAGAGATTCCATGCGTGGGCAACTGTTTGACTTTGTATCTGCTGTTACAGACCTGACCGTGCTTTAGCGAATGCAGAGCATAAAGAACATCAGCGTTTTGGGAAGAAATTATGCGATCCATCAACGTCAATTGTACGCTTACCGTGTTATTTTGGTGGGTCATAAATTATCTGGCAAACTGTTTTCTATGTAAATCTTAAGATTGGTGCCATCCCAACTGGAACACCACTGTGTGTGTATTAGTTTTTGGTTTGGCCACTGCATCAAGTGAGAAGCCTACAGTGAAACTTTGGTATCATCCTCTTAAACAATACAACATACTTTGAGCTAAATTTTTTTTAATGGCAAACTGGTAGGAAATTGATAGTTGTTTCTTATTGAATATTCATGAGTTAGCATGGAACGTTTTTGTACAAAAACATGCCACTTTGGAGACTGATGTCAATGGAAAAATAAAAGTTAATATGTTCAGTTAATGTCTCGATCAAGCTTTTTGAAAACTAAAGGTACTGATGAGTGAACAACCTGGAAGATTTCCACTTCTGTTCTGTCCACAGGTTCCACCCATAAGTTTAAGTTGCTTGCAGCATTTTTCTTAGTATAAATTAAAATGCCTGTCATCCGGATGGACTTCTAGTTGACTGCTGGTATAACAAGAGTAGAATCCCTACTCGGTTTGAGAACCATGTGACCTAGTACACAGCCCAACCCTATGGGGATCCACTTTTACAGCAGATTCCAAGAATGAGTAGAGGAATCCACCAGGTAATGTCAAGGAACTGATAACTAATGGAGACACAAGGAACTGCAGATGTTAGTGTACAAAAAAAGGTGCTGGAATAACTCTGGGTCAGCAACATTTGTGGTGAACATGGATATATAACATATTGGAGGTAGACACAAAATGCTGGAGTAACTCAGCAAGACAGGACTGAAGAAGGGTTCTCGACCTGAAACGTCACCCATTCCTTCTCCAGAGATACTGCCTGTCTCGCTGAGTTATTCTAGCATTTTGTGTCTACCTTCGATTTAAACCAGCATATGCAGTTCTTTCCTACCTATAGATGATATATTGGGTTGGGATCCTTCCGACTAATGTTCTTGTGCAGGCATTATAAGTAAACTTGCTGTGGGTTTCTAATTAAAGCAATGTTTAAGTGTCACTAGAAATTTATTTGGGCTGGGACACAGGTTTGTGGATTAACCAGCTATTTTCAGCAAATTTGGCTTTTCGTTAAATTTTGCACCTCATTTTACCTATGCTCTCTAGTTCTTGATTCCCTAAACTGGGGAAACGGGTGATGTGCATTTGCCATTACAATGCAACATGATTTTATACAACTCTTAAGTAAGGTCACCCCAGTCTCATGCACTCAAAGGATTAAAATAAACCTATGTCCAACTGCTCCCCTTGTCAGTCCATCAAGTCATAAGTTATAGGAGCAGAATTGGGCCATTTGGCACAAGTCTACTTGCAGGCAGACCATTCGTACATCGTTCATCAAGCTGAATCGTTCTTTGGCAGTTGGCTATAGAGAGTTTAGGCCTCTCAGCTGTTCATAAGTCCACAAGCAGAATCAGGCCATTCGGCCCATTAAGTTCGGCCATTAAATTGTGGCTGGTCTGAGGGAGTGCAGCGTAGGTTCAACAGGTTAATTCCTGGAATGGCGGGACTGACATGAAAGATAGAAGGACGAGAGGGGATCTTATAGAGACATATAAAATTCTTAAGGTTTGGGCTGGCTCAATGATGGAAAAAAATTCCCGATGTTTAAGAAGGAACTGCAGATGCTGGAAATCGAAGGTAGACAAAAATGCTGGAGAAACTCAGCGGGTAAGGCAGCATCTACAGAGCGAAGGAAATGGGCAACGTTTAGGGCCGAAACCCTTCAGACTGATGTTGGGCGAGTCCAGAACCGGAGGTCAGTTTTAAGAATAAGGGGTGGACCATTCAGCACTAAGATGAGAAAAACATTTTCACCCAGAGAGTTGTGAATCTGGAATTCTCTGCCACAGAAGGCTGGACAATTCACTGGGTGTATTCAAGAGAGTTAACAGAATCAAGGGATATGGGAATAAGCAGGAACGAGGTACTGATTTTGAATGATCATATTGAATGGTGTTGCTGGCTTGAATGGCTACTGCACCTAGTTTCTGTCTTTCCCCCTCGATCACATTCTGCCTTCTCCCTTGACACCTGTACTAATCATGAATCTTCATCTTCATTGTATAAATATCCATTGAGTTGACCTCCACAGCCTTCTGTGGCATTGAATTCCACAGATTCAACACCCTCTGACTGAAGAAATTCCTTCTCGTCTCCTTTCTAAAGGTATGTCTTTATTCTGAGGCTGTGGCCTCTGGTCCTGGACTTCCACTTTAGTGGAAACATCCTCTGCATCCAGGCCTATCACTATTCAGTGCCTCATCCCTCTAAACTCCAGTGAGTACAGGCCCAGTGCCATCAAATGCTTATATGTTAACCCGATCATTCTCATACCTCTGGACCCTCTCCAACGCCAGCATTTCCTTCCTCGTATGAGCCCCCCAAACTGCTTTCATACTACTGATTCAGCTTGCAAATTAATTTATTGGGAATCCTGCACCTCCCATTTCTGAATTCTCCCCATTTAGAATATAGTCTACTTCTTTATTCCTACTAACAAAATGCATGATTCACACTTGCTATGCTGTATTCCATCTGCCACTTCTTTGCCCACTTCCAACCTGTCCCAAATCCTGCAGTGTCACTGATTTCTCTAGAATAGCTGCCACTTTCCTCCACCCATAAAGCTCTACTATTTCTAGGTTAATGATATCTTTCCCATAGCAGGGTGACCAACACTGGGCATAATATTCCAAGAGCAGCCTCATAAAAGGACAACTTAGCATTCGCTGTTGAGCATTCACTCTTTAGTAAACTTTGGTTTCCACCCCCACTCCCCGAATGTGTCGTATATGGATCTGTGACCCACGGTCTCATTTTTTCGTCCTAACCCCCCAGATGGACCGAACATTAAAACTATATATACGTTGAGTGGAGGAAAGAAAGCAGATGCTGGGTTTAAGCGGAAGATAGACACCAAATACTGGAGTAACTCAGCGGGAGGGACAGGCAGCATCTCAGAAGAGAAGGAATGGGTGACGTTTCGGGTCGAGACCTGAAACGTCACCCATTCCTTCTCTCCAGAGATGCTGCTTGTCCT
Organism: Malacoraja senta; assembly: GCA_038087875.1. Lineage (NCBI taxonomy): Eukaryota > Metazoa > Chordata > Chondrichthyes > Rajiformes > Rajidae > Malacoraja > Malacoraja senta. The sequence goes on along the minus strand of JAXLNO010005278.1, from coordinate 29,895 downwards.
GCATTTTGTGTGTATATATTAATTGGAGCTAGATTTCCAATGGCATATTCCATTTCCTTGTTCCTTGCATTAATTGGAAGCGTAATTGAGCAGTTTAAACATATTCCTTTTGCCAGCAAGTCCGCATAACTAGACTGGTGTGACATTGGTAGTTTCCATTTGATGTGCTTGGCTGGTTCTGAAAATAACCAATAATACCTGATCTGAATAAATGTCCACAGAATGCTTGAATAAATTCGGAGAGCCATCTCTGCTCAACCTCAAGCATTCATGATCCTGCAAAGTAAGAAAGTCAGTCTTGGTTGGACTACTTATTCAATGCCCCAGGAAGGTAAGCTCTTGGCATCTGCCTTGTTAAACCAATGTGCAATGCATGTATATCCTTCAATTCAATCAGAACAATTCAGTATTCTGGATTTGCTGCTCTTGCAAGTACGTGTGAGATTCCTTTGACCACCATTACATAGGAAAGGACCAATGTTCCATTTAAGAAAAACTGCTCCTTGCCTTTGACTCCAGGGGTTGTTACATTTTCAATTTTCCAGTGAATTGGGTTCCTCCCAGAATCCACAGGTTCTTGAAAGATGACAATACATCCATCATCTCTGCCAATTCTGAGAAGCTTGTGTTCAACACCACATCCAAGGGAGTTGTCATCTTTTACTCTCATTAGTTTGCCTGGTTCCTTCTCTACAGTAATGGTGATTGCTGTAAGTTTCTCTTTAAAGCTCTGCCTTTTTGTATTTTAACATCTTGCCCCGCAAATGTGTATGTGATAACTTGTGAGGAAGGCTATAGATCTACAAACATTATAACTCCCTCTGGTAGTTTACATTCACTAGGGATACAAGAGAAGGAGTGATCTTACTGTGTGTGTTCTATTTGCAATATTAGTGGTTCATTTCAAAGGAACCGATCACTTCAAGAATCTGAATGGTGTACATGTCCTAGTCTGCATCAATGGTGCTGAAGAGATGGTCACAAACTTCCTGTTTCTAGGTGCAAATATCAACAATTTGTCTGGGTCCATCTACATTAACACTGAGGCCAAGAAAGCATAGCGACACCTCAACCTCCTTCAAAGGCCAAGGAAATTTAAAAAATTACCCGTTCCTACAGATGCACCTTTCCTGACACATCACAGCGTTGTATGGCAACTGCTCTGCCCAAGACTGCAAGAAACTGCAGCGAGTTGTGAATGCAGCTCGGTCCATCTCACAAGCCAAACACCCTCCCATCGACTTCAAGTCTTAAAAGCATGTATCACCAGATCAAAGAGCGGCTTCTTTCTTGTTATCAATGTCTTGAATTGAATATATGCTAAGGATAAATCGCAACTCAACCGTGTTATAGATACATAGAAAATAGGTGCAGGAGTAGGCCATTCGGCCCTTCGAGCCTGCACCGCCATTCAATATGATCATGGCTGATCATCCAACTCAGTATCCCGTACCTGCCTTCTCTCCATACCCCCTGATCCCTTTAGCCACAAGGGCCACATCTAACTCCCTCTTAAATATAGCCAATGAACTGGCCTCAACTACCCTCTGTGGCAGAGAGTTCCAGAGATTCACCACTCCGTGAAAAAGTTGCCACCCTTGCATTTTTTTTCATCTGTACTCTCTCTGGAGCTTAGTTTAGAGTCTTCAATTAGCCTGAGTTAATTGCCTTCAATAGTATTTCAAGGTTATATATAGATACTGTTTCAAAGTTTAGAACATGTAAACAGGCCCTGTGGCCAACCGAGTTCACGCCGACCATCGATCACCCGTTAACACTATGTAATCCCTCTTTCTCATCTGCTCCCTCTATAATAGGGGCAATTTACAGAGGCCAATTAACCTACACATCTTTAAGATGTAGGATTGATAATAGAGCACCTGGAGGAAACCGATGCAGTCACAGGAAGAAAGTGCAAACTCCGCAAAGGCAGCACCCAAGGTCAGGATCGACCCCGGGGTCTCTGACGCTGTGAGGCAACAGCTGCACCGCTACTACAGAACCATGACACTATATTCTGCACTCTTGTTTATTTTGCACTACCCGATATACTCATGTACAGTACAATTTGCCTGGATAGCAAGCAAAACAAAGATTTTCAGCATATTTCGGTACACATGACAATAATATACCAATCTGAAGGGTCCCACCCCGAAATGTCGCCTATCCATATTTTCCAGAGATTGACACTGGGATATTTGATTTATAAAGCATCTACTGATATCTGGCCTGTCCATAGTATCTTACAGCAAGAGTTTTGAAATGTTCAGAGTACAACACTGGCCAAATTTACAACAAGAACCATTGGGCAGTATTTGGAAGATAAATATTGGTCAATGCTGCTTGCACTAGTTTGTTAATTCCAGAAAGTATTTCGCTAGTTGTTTTTCTATATATTGCCAATGTTTAATTTGGCTGGTTGACTACAATGCTATTATTTAGCTGGAAGATTTTTTTATTTATTTTTTGAAAATATTTTTTATTGGAGATACGTACACAACCTATTTACATCATTACAGTCTTACATTTTTAAATTGATAATATTGTCAATTATTATTACATTGTCTCCAATACCTTTTGCCTTTTTTTTATTTTTTAAACTAAATAGAACTAAAGAGATAGATGAAGTAAAGAAAGAAAAGAAAGAGAAGAAAAACAAAAACAAAAACAAAAAACAAAACAAAACAACAACAAAAAAGGAAAAAGATAGTTAAAGAAGAATGGAAAAATTTATTAAAATAAAAAACTTCATTCGAGATATATTCGTACATTTCTAAGTATAGCATTTCATCCATTCTTTAGCCCGAGTGCTAGTCAGGTTCCTGTGCTGAACTGTTCTGACCCTTTAAGTAATCAATAAAAGGAGACCATGTTCCAACGAATAATTCCTGTTTGTCCAACAGGGAGAATCTGATTCTTTCCACGTTTAAGGTCTCCGTCATTTCTATAATCCACATTTTGATTGTGGGGGTCGTAGGGCCTTTCCAAAATTTTAGAATTAATTTTTTTCCTGTTATTAAACTATAATCAATAAAGTTTCTTTGTGTTGTTCTAAATGTTTGATTTAATTCTAATATTCCAAGTATTATTAATTTTGGATCTGGGTCCAATTGTGTGCTGGTTATTTTAGATATTATACTGAAAATATTTACCCAGAATTTTTTAATTTTTATACAGTTTGCAAACATATGAGATAAGGTAGCTTCTAAATGTTGACATTTATCACATATAGGTGAGATATGTTGAAAGATTTTATGTAGTTTTGTTTTTGAATAATGTAACCTATGTATTACTTTAAATTGTATTAGAGAATGTCTGGCGTTTAATGAACATTGATGTATGTGTTGCAAACTTTCTTCCCAAGTATCTTTCGTTATTATTTGATTTAATTCTTTTTCCCATGTTTGTCTGTGTAAGTCCGTCGATGGAATGTCACTGTCTAATAAGATATTATATATATAAGATATTAATTTTTCTGTATTAGGATGTTCCAACATTCATCAAGAATTTCTGAATTTCTAATTCGAAAATTTTGAGTATTCGATTTTACATAATCTCTAAGTTGAAGATATCTGAAATAATCATTTCCTCGAAGTCCATAAGTCTGTTGCAACTCCTGAAATGTCAGAAAAGTGCCTTCCTTGTAAAGTTGTCCCATATTTTTAATCCCATAATTCTTCCATTGTGTAAAACCCCCATCCAACCATGAAGGCTTAAACAAAGGGTTATTCACAATTGGAAGAAAAAGTGATAAATTATCTAATTTTAATGTCTTTTTTAATTGTTTCCAAATTCGTATAGCACTAAATATTATAGGGTTTTCCCTATAATTTTTTTTGTTTAATTTAGACGTAGCAAATAAAGCTGGAAGATTTATAACCTCCAAAGATTTCTTGACTCAAAATTCCAGTCTTTACAATTTTTTTTCCGTTCAATTGCGTTTCAAGAAAGGAGTTTGAATTTATTTAGAATCAAGTTTGAAGGGTACTGCCCAAGACGTCATTACACTCTTTTTCTATAGCCTTTGTCCACCCATCTGCCAATAAAAACATCCCTCACCTGTATACACCTCTCACTTGCCAGACTTTGTCCTGCCTTCAACTCCTTTCCAGCTTTCTTCCCCTGTCTTTGAAAATATCATTGATGTTCAGCGGGTTGGGCAGTGTCTCTGGAGAGAACTCAAACTAAACAAACATAAGTAATAGAAAGCAGTGATCAGCTAAACAGCCCTCCTAGCTGCTGTTTTGTTCAACAACACCAAATCTAATTTGATGTTAGTCGCCACTCTGCGCTTGAGTTTTTTACGGTGATGATTAAATGCATTGATGACAACAGTTTGATTGATGTAGTCTACTTGGACCTCAATAAGGCCAGTGACAGTGCAGTTTCCAAAAGACATGCAGTTGAAATAAGGAACTGCCCGATGCTGATTTATACCAAAGATAGATACAAAGTGCTGAAGTAGCTCAGCAGGTCAGGCAGCATCTCTGGAGAAAAAATGATGGGTGACGTTTCGGGTCAGGAAACCTCTTCAGACTGAACTGCTGCACGACTCGCTGAGTTACTCCAGTACTTTGTATCTAAAAACGTGCAAGTTGGTGGGCTAATTGGCTGCTGTACATTGCCCCTAGTGTGTAGATCAGTGGTAGAACCAGGGGCTAGTTGTTGAGAATGTGGGGAGAATAAGAATGGGATTCGTATAAATGCCAGGGTCTTGCCATTAATCTTTATAATTGGCTGGGTGAGGTAAAGCACCTCTCTTTTGGCACTGTAAGGCCCATCCTCTCGCTGATGACAGCCTGGCCTCTGAGCATCTGCATTTGCCAGCGTTTGTCCACAGCTTAACTGCTGAGATTTCAGTAGCCTCGATCATGATAATGGGTATGGAATTGGCGGACAGAAATACTTTTTTCAGTGCTGTGTTTCTATGATTCTAAGTCTTCCAGATGCCAAAAATCTATGAATCTCAGGCTTCTGTATATTCAATGTGCCTCTAAGGTAGATAATTCAAAATACAATAGCGAAGGAATCTTTCATTTCAGTGCCAAATGGTCAATTTGTTATTCTGTAACTGCTACTACTGTAAACAAACTCAACACATTTCTCAACCATCCTCAGTTCAAAGTTGTCATAGAGTAGAGCTAATGAGAAATTGGACAGGGTTACTGAATTCTCCATGGTAAGCAGACAATTCTCCATGGTAAGCAGATTTGGAGATGTTCAGAGGCTAAACTAACATACATCAGAGGATGGGCCTTGCAACTGACCTCCACAAAGGTCTTCCACCAACCTGCCTCTTCTACATTGTACTGGTCTCTGATAATAAATGTTCACGAGACAGCCTTTACCAGCTCAATCCTGGCCCTTTGTCTATCACCAATATTTAGCCATTATCATTCCTTCAGCTGCCTCAGCAACAGGTTTGGGAATATCTTGCCCCAAAACATTACCATTCTCTATTTGTATTCTTAAATTTGGCCTTGTTTCCATACTTGGAGCCAACAACTTCTTCCCTCCATGCACAAGGATTAGTGCCACAAGGATTAGTGCAGGGGCCTCACTATTTATGACCCCTGAATGATTTAGAGAAAGTAGCAGAGTACTATGGTGATTCAAAAATAGACAGCAAGCAGAGGATGTGAAAGGATTTCCCATGTCCTTATGCAGGACGTGGGAAATCAGGGAATTCTCTGATATTGCTGACAGCTACATCTGTAGGAAGTATGTCTAGCTGCAGCTCCCGACTGACTGAAGAGATAAAGGCCAGTGCCAAAGATCATCACCGCCCTGCCCACTCATGTCGCCACTTTAATGGACCTGAACCCCTGGGTCTCTCTGTCCTTCAATACTCTCAACAGCCCTGCCGTGAAAGTCATTGCCTGGTCCTAAGCATGCAGGTACAGCATGTGGCCTTCAAAGCGAGAGGATTTCAGTGTAGGAGCAAGGGGCCTCACTATTTACGACCCCTGAATGATTTAGATAAAGGAACTGAGAGTAGTATGGTGATTCAAAAATAGACACCAAGCCGAGGATGCAAAGGGATGAGAATGGGTACAAAGTTGCCATTTGAAGTATAAAGTGGATCTTGTTTATATGAAGTGAGACTACAAAATGTGGCGAAGAATTGAATCTGGGATGCCGACTACATGAATCACAAAAAAAATCAGTGCAAAAACAACACGTAATTAAGAAGTCTAATGCAGTGTTGGCCTTTAATGGGGTATAAATGTAATAAAGTCTTGATGCAACTTTATAGGAAGTTGATAGTGGTGACACCAAGACACAGGGTGGTGAAGAAGCTTTTGGCATGCTTGGACAGTGCAATAAGTACACGAGTTGGGACATGTTACAAAATATATAAGCGATCACGAATATTGGGTGCAGGTCCAATTGCACAGTTATAGCGAGGCTGTCATTAAGCTGGAAAGGGTGCAGAATGTTAAGGGTTACTAGACCAAGTGGGAACCGTTGGGCCCCGTTCCCCTACGAGGGGGGGGGGGGGTGCGCCGGCGGCTCGTTCCATTTATGTACCACCTACCTTGTAAAGTTTTGAGCGGCTGTTTTGGGAAGTTGCTACATTTGAATTCCATGTGCTCTGCTTGAGGAATAAGTGCTGAGGCTTGGGCTTGACCGACTTTGGTGAGGAGGCCGAGCTGAGGTACAGGTAAGAACAGGGCACCTCTTAACTTTACTCTTCGGTCTCAGTGTAGTCGGAGGGGAAAAGGAGCAGAGGTATGCTCCTTATGCAGGATGTGGGAAATCAGGGAATGCTCTGATATTGCTGACAGCTACATCTGTAGGAAGTATGTCTAGCTGCAGCTCCCGACTGACTGAAGAGATAAAGGCCAGTGCCAAAGATCATCACCGCCCTGCCCACTCATGTCGCCACTTTCATGGACCTGAAACCCTGGGTCTCTCTGTCCTTCAATACTCTCAACAGCCCTGCCTTTTACTGTGAAAGTCATTGCCTGGTCCTAAGCATGCAGGTACAGCAGGCAGTTGAAGAAAGCAAATGGCATGTGGCCTTCAAAGCGAGAGGATTTCAGTGTAGGAGCAAGGGGGCCTCACTATTTATGACCCCTGAATGATTTAGATAAAGGAACTGAGAGTAGTATGGTGATTCAAAAATAGACACCAAGCAGAGGATGCAAAGGGGATGAGAATGGGTACAAAGTTGCCATTTGAAGTATAAAGTGGATTTTGTTTAAATGAAGTGAGACTACAAAATGTGGCGAAGAATTGAATCTGGGATGCCGACTACATGAATCACAAAAAAAATCAGTGCAAAAACAACACGTAATTAAGAAGTCTAATGCAGGTGTTGGCCTTTAATGGGGGTATAAAAGTAATAAAGTCTTGATGCAACTTTATAGGAAGTTGATAGTGGCGACGCCAAGACACAGGGTGGTGATGACGCCTTTTGGCATGCTTGGACAGTGCAATAAGTACACGAGTTGGGACATGTTACAAAATATATAAACGCTCACGAATATTGGGTGCAGGGTCCAATTGCACAGTTATAGCGAGGCTGTCATTAAGCTGGAAAGGGTGCAGAATGTTAAGGGTTCTAGACCAAGTGGGAACCGTTGGGCCCCCGTTCCCCTACGAGGGGGGTGGGGGTGCGCCGGCGGCTCGTTCCATTTATGTACCACCTACATTGTAAAGTTTTGAGCGGCTGTTTTGGGAAGTTGCTACATTTGAGTTCCATGTGCTCTGCTTGAGGAATAAGTGCTGAGGCTTGGGCTTGACCGACTTTGGTGAGGAGGCCGAGCTGAGGTACAGGTAAGAACAGGGCACCTCTTAACTTTACTCTTCGGTCTCAGTGTAGTCGGAGGGGAAAAGGAGCAGTGGTATGCTCCTTATGCAGGATGTGGGAAATCAGGGAATGCTCTGATATTGCTGACAACTACATCTGTAGGAAGTATGTCTAGCTGCAGCTCCCGACTGACTGAAGTGATGAAGGCCAGTGTGCCAAAAATCTTCACCACCCTGCCTACTCATGTCGCCACTTTCATGGACCTGAACCCCGAGGTCTCTCTGTCCTTCAATACTCTCAACAGCCCTGCCTTTTACCGTGAAAGTCCTGCCTGGTCCTAAGCATGCAGGTACAGCAGGCAGTGAAGAAAGCAAATGGCATGTGGCCTTCAAAGCGAGAGGATTTCAGTGTAGGAGCAAGGAGGTTCCTACTGCAGTTGTATAGGGCCCTGGTGAGACCACACCTGGAGTATTGTGTGCAGTTTTGGTCTCTTAATTTGAGGAATGACATTCTTGCTATTGAGGGAGTGCAGCGTAGGTTCACCAGGTTAATTCCCGGGATGGATGGATGGATTGACATATGATGAAAGAATGGATTGACTGGGCTTGTATTCAGTGGAATTTAGAAGCATGGGATCTTATAGAAACATACAAAATTTCTTAAAGGATTGGATCGGCTAGATGGAATTCTCTGCCACAGAAGGCAGTGGAGGCCAATTCACTGGATGTTTTCAAGAGTTAGGATATAGCTCTTAGGGCTAACGAAATCAAGGGATAGGGGAGAAAGCAGGAACGGGGTACTGATTTAGGGTGATCAGCCATGAATGGTGATGGTGATCAGCCATGAATAGCCTCAAAGGGCCGAATGGCCAACTCCTACACCTATTTTCAATGTTTCTTGCAACATTAACTGAATTAAACTCTACCTGCCATTCCTCTGCCATTGACATTTGGTCAGGATCCTTCTTCTGTTCATCTTCCAACATTCCCTACTTCTAACCCCCCCCCCCCCCCCATTTCACTATTATTCCTCTTTCCTGTTCCACCAATATCCCTCCCTCCAGCTTTACATTTCTCTCTTCCTTCCTTATCTTACACTCTTTTGTATCCATTTCACTTCTAGACTTTGTCACAGCTCCATCCACGTGCCAACCTCACTCTCCCCCTCACCTATATCCACAGCCCTTTTTATGCTTTGTCCCACCCATACCTGACTTTTCCAGCTTTATCCCTCCACACCATCAATCTAACGACTAGTCCCAACCAGCAACATCATCTGTCCAGTATCCCTCCATAGATTCTGCCTGACCTATTGAGTTCCTCCAGCACATTGCAGTGTGATTGTCTCTTAACTGTCTAACAATCCTTTCAGTTCTGGTCACCATATTACCGGTAAGGACGTTGAGGTTTTAGAGAGTGCAGAAGATTTTCACCATAATGTTGCAGAAATTGGAATGTATTAGTAATGAGTGGCTGGGCAAACATTGGATTTTCTCTGGAGTGTCAAGAGGCTGAGGGGCAATAAGATACAAGTATATTATGAGAGGTAGACACAAATGCTGGAGTAACTGGACAGGCAGCATCTCTGAAGAAGGGTCTCGACCTGAAACGTTTCCTATTCCTTCTCTCCAGAGATGCTGCCTGTCCCGCTGAGTTACTCCAGCATTTTGTGTCTACCTTTGATTTAAAACCAGCATCTGCAGTTCTTTCCCTACACATATGAGAAGCATAGAGTAGATTAAGTTTTTTTCCTAGAATGGAAATGTTAAATGCTAGGGGGAGAAGGTTTAAGACAAGAGGGGGAAAAGTTTAATTGGAGATGTGCAGGCCGTCTTTTTTCTTTACACATAGTGGCACAGCTGGAATATGCTGCCAGGTGAAATGGTCGAAGCAGATACGATGGTAGGTGTTTAATAAGCATTTTGAAAAAACACATGAACAGGCATGTAATGGTGGATACAGACCAAGTTCAGGCAGATAGGGTTAATTAGATTGGCCTGTTCCAGTGTTCATCTCGTCTATGTTACAGAGCACATGTGCTCCAGAAAAAGGGTGTGGTGAAAGGATGTCACCAACTACATGCTCGTCCCACTTGGCTACATTGATGCAGCCACACCAAAACATGACAGCACAGCAGAACGCAAAAGTGTCATTGTGTGCTGGCCTCTCTGTTCCCACTGTTGTAAAGGGAGGCCTGGCCACTATAAGATCCTCCATTCAGTTGGACTGCTGCCCAATGTTCCTCAATAGAGGGACTACTTTCACCACCATGTCCATCAGGCAGTAGGTTTTGTACAGAATGTCCCTGCAAGGAAAAGGTAGACTTTGGTGGAAGGTTCTGCCGGAAGGACATTTAGACCAATGCACATCATCAAAACCTTTTAGGGAAGTCTTAGTGTTACAACACAACCTTCAGCCAGCTGAGGTGGGGATGAGACAACATATTTCTGGAATGTGCCTTTGGCAAAGGGTCAGGGACAGAGAAGTAGTAATGGTCCTTGTTGAGGGATTGCCATAGAAGACTGGAGGCCAAGTCAACTACTATTTTCTATGGCAGAGATTGGTTTAATATGGGTGTCAGGTGTTATGGGGGAGAAGGCAGGAGAATGGGGTAAGGAGGGAGAGATAGATTAGCCATGATTAAATGGCAGAGTAGACTTAATGGGCTGAATGGCCTAATTCTGCTCCTGGACTTCTGGCAGCTGAGAGACCCAAACTCTGTAGTACATGCCATTCCACCTACTGAGATAAAGAACAATTCAGCTTGACAAAAGACATATGAATGGTCTGTCTGGGACCTGGGTATTCCAGGCCAGGGAGGTGCCAGTGAACAGACTGCTGTGTTCCAAGGTCAGGAGGACCTGCAGGGCAATATACTGTGGCAGCTGCACTGAGCTTCAACAACACTGCCATGAATCAACAGCCACCAGTCCTCTTGCCATTGGTCACTGAGGGGCTGAACTCGCATTAACACCCTTCACATTTTTGTGCATGTGTCAATATAATATAAATTATGGAGAAGTGAAAATGACAGGGATGTTATCGAGAATGACGACGTTTGGAGACATGCTTTTAGAAAGAAATGAAATTGATTATATTTAAAAGTTTGAAACCATCATTCTTTAAAAGATGGAAAATAAGGAGGTACATTTCAAGCAGAAAAGGTTCAAAGACAAGATGGCCATGGAATGGTAGACATTGGGTTCCACCCGGGAAGGCCACTGACATAAATGGTTTTAACTGGTTCCAGAGGTGGGGGAGTGATGGGGCGCAGGCGGGATGGGGGATTTGCTAGTGTGTCACAATATTAGAAAACAATTTGGGATTAACTCCAAGAGGACTTCAAGCCCATTTAGATTTTATTTTATTTTGTAAAAACAGGCAAAATTTCCAAAAATGAACATTAAGGAAAACATTTATTACAAATCAGGCCCTGCATGATGATAATTTCTATTTAACAGAAATAGACATTCAATTAATCTACAAATTTGCAGGTGAGACTGTTGCCAAGAGTGTGCCTGGCATGCTGCTGTTCAAAGCACAATAAGAATCCTCCTGATTAAGAACATTTAAACATAAACAGGATTTGGGGAGCCTGGGTATTTTTTTACCCAAATTCTGGGCAGTGGTGACAGATTGTTAATCTTTAATACTGCAGTTATATTTCATATTTCTAATAGAAGTTAAATTAAGACTGTAAGGAAAGCAACTTCCAATAGAACAATTTCTCGTTAACAATTTTAAACAGCTGTGGGTCCCAGATTATCTCCGTCAAGACAAAATTTCACCAACTACAATCCACTTCAGGATTTTCCAAGTTAAAATCGCTCATTGCAAGAACTGAGGTTGATTTTCTCCATCCTTTTGGCATTGAATTTACTGTTGACACTAGAATTTGAAAGTACTCCAACAGAAATGGAAATGTGGATTTATAATTTAAAACTGGCTTCTAAATATATATGCTGCAAAATTTAAAAAAATCTACTTCATTTTACCCTGCTCCTTTTGGTGAAAATTGCAAGGAGGAAATAATTGATGAATTAGGATCAACTCTTCACTTTAAACATGATTAGTCCAGGCTTCATACATTCGGCTCTTGGGGACTTCATACATGTAGAACATTCAAGCTGCAAACTTTCTTTACAATTTATAATTTACCAGGAAGCTGGTCTTGACTGCTCAGAGACAAGCAAAAAATACCATTCACAAAACCAGTTTGCCTGAATTCCAAAACAGTACAATTATATTTATAGTTGTGGCAAATCTCCATCCTGCATGGGGCAGGTGATGTTGTCAAGTGTATCCAAATTGTTGTCGAGTTTCACGTTTCACACCTAAGGGACTATGGTAAGCATTTGGTTTGGGCTGAGAATCTCAATCCAATAACCATCTGGGTCCTGAATGAAAGCAAGCCCCTTCATTTTACCTGAAACAGAGAAAAATAGATTGGTTTACATATAATTTCTCAAAACTTCCGCTCAACTCATGTCTCACCTGACTTGCCCTGGAACAAGGGAATGGTAAAGCAAAACAAAACAAAAACCATAGTCCCTTAGGTGTGAAGTGTAGGAAATATAAAAGAAAAACAAAAGGTGCTGAAAATACTGAGCAGGCCAAGCAGCATCTGTGGTGCGAGAAATGTTTCAAGTCAATGACCTTCCATCAGAAGTGGAAAATTGAGAAAGCAAGTGTGGTTTAGTTGCCTTGTGTCATCTGGACAGCCTTCTGGATATTTCCCATTCTCTCCACTGTCACTGCAACAGAACACTCGTTTTCTCACATGTCCAGTTCTGACAAAAGGTCTTCAACCCAAAATGTTGCCTCTGTTTCTCTCTCCTCAGATGCTGCCTGACCCGTTGACCGTCAAAAGGACGTGAAATCTGTGCCGCCAATTCACTCAACAGTTGTTGAATGGGGCAGGATGAAGACCTATGGACTCACCATCATCCACCTTCTTCACAAATTTCACCCCCAGTTCCTCAAACCGCTTGCAGGCTATGTAAACATCAGGGACAGCAATGCCCAGGTGACCTGCAGGCAAGGAGCATCTCCAGGTGAACATTACAAGCACGGACAACCCGAGACAATTGAACATGCAGCCACTTTCTCACCATCACAGTAAAACTAGGCCCACATTAGCCACCCCCTTCAAAGTCAGCCTGTCAACAGGAACCACGGCTGTCCTACACTGATCATGTAGTCAGGGCCGAATGGCCTTCTCCACTGTTAGTTCTATGATTCTCTCAGAAGCCGTTCAGCAGCAACTGGAAAGCCAAGGAAGGAACTCTTGCACACGGATTGGGAGCAAGGATCCATGCTGTCCCCCACATGTAAATAATCACAACAGATGTTATCCAGATAGGAGACCATCTCCTGCAAGGTCCCCACTTCTCCTCCACCGCCCAATACAATACAAACACTGAAGAAAGTCCTCCTCCTCCTCATCTGGAAGCTTTTGTTCCCGTTTGGTCTCATGACTCAAAATCTGTAAGAGTTTGAAGGTGACCAGACTTACCAAATCCTCTGGGGTCAGAATTCCCATTGTGGTAGGCTTGGTTTTCATCGACCTCAGTGCCCCAGTTGCTGTAAGACAAACACGTGGATGAACAACAGATGCCCCGTCCAACCCCCAGATCCTGCCCCCTCCCTCCCCCCCAATTGATCAGCCCACTCCTTGTGCTGGCCTGAGGCCATGAATGCTGGGGTAACTCAGTAGATCAGGCAATGTCTCCGGAGAAAATGGATAGCTGATGTTTCAGGTCAGGACCCTTCTTCAGATTCATCATCTCACGCCTGCTTCTATCTCTAGCCTTTGTCCAACAATCTGCCTATCAGGGAACCACCTCGCCCGAGGTCATCTGTTGCCAGCCGTGATTTGTTCAGCTCTCTATTCCTTGCAATCAGTCTGAAGAAGGGTCCTGACCCGAAAAGCACCCATCCATTTCCTCCAGAAATGCTGCCTGAACCACTGAGTTACTCTCCTGTGTCCATCTTTGCCAAACCGACTCATCTCCCTTTCCAGCCCAGTCCTGTTCTTGGCCAGCTGACTCGTGGTCAGAACGTCTGCCATCACCAACAATCCAGATGGCAAGTTTCAAAACACACCACTGCCTTGATGAGATTTGTTTTTCTCAGCTCTCTCTCCACCCCCCCACCTGTAAAATAGGACACAAAACAGTACTGAACGGGAAAAGGACCTTTGCCCCACAATGCCTGATCTGTACATGATGACAAGTTAAAATCATCTCCTCTGCCTCCATTAATCTGTATCTCTCTATTTTCTGCACATCCATGGGCCAATCTATTTGCCTGGGCAAAATTAGAGATTCCTTGGCATTAACATCTCAGATGACATATCCTGGGCCCAGCACATAGATGTAATTATGATGGCCACACACCAGCACCTCTACTTTCTTATAAGTGTAAAGAGATTTGACATGTCACTGAATATTATAACAAACCTTCACAGATGCACTGTAGAAAGTACATCTACATTGTGGCCCGGTGCAGCAACACAAGAGTCTGCAGGGAGCGGTGCACACAGCTCACAGGCACAGCATTTCACACCAGCCAAAGCAACCGAAGGCGCTCCCTCAGGTAGGCCTGCATCAGTCATCACGAATCCCCATCGTGCGGGCCATGCCATCTTCTCGCTGCAGCCTCAAGTCCCACACTATGAGGTTCAGGAACTACTTTCCTTCAACTATCAGGTTTGTGAACCAACTCACATAACCCTAACCCTACCTCGTCATCTGAACACAATGGTCCACCTCTTGCACTATCTTGGATTTTTATAATTGTTTTTGCACTAATGTCTTGTTTATTGGATGCTTATTTTCTTTTAACTGTCTTGTGCAATTTATAAGTAATTTATGTATCAGAAAAGTATTTAGGAATTCATGTTTTTTGTGTTCTCCGAGTCCATGTGCCTGTAATGCTGCTGCAAGTAACATTTCATTGTACCTATACAACACCCTTGTGCATCTGACAATAAACTCAACGCGACAGACTGCTAATCATGACTTGGCTGCAAATTGGAATTGGAAGTCTGAAGAAGAGTCTTGACCCGAAACGTCACCCATTCCTTCTCTCCAGAGATGCTGCCTGTCCTGCTGAGTTACTCCAGCTTTTTGTGTCTATAATTGGAATTCCTTCCCCAGTTCTCTCCTTTCACATGCACCACAGAACTTCTCCCTTTGGCCAGGCCTGTTTCGCACGACTTGTTGAGCATGTTCCTGTGAAGCAGCTCACTTAAGACAGTTTCCTGCATAAAAGGTGATGTACAAGTGAAAATTTAGTCATAGGGCATGGAAATGGGCCCTTCATCCCATTGGGACTCTGCTACCTACTTATACTAATCTAATTATCAGACACTTTGCCCAGAACCCTATTCACCAAGGCTGAGGGCTACACATAACAGGCAAGTGAATTTAACTTCATAAAAATGCAAGCCTGCAAGTGAAGAGCCAGCTGTGCATGCAAAACCTGCCTAGTGGTGGGTTCCCATTCACAGGGCCTTCAAACATGACACTGCAAACACCAGACGCTGCATGTAACCAGCGAGATATCCAGCAGGCTGGAGCAGCCGACATACTCACTGCGTCAGCTCGATGGTGGCTCTCCTAGAGAACGTCCAGGCCGTGTGCTCGTTCTTTTCTCCCGGGATTTCCTTTTTGTCCTCGAAGCCCAGGAAGTAAAGTGTGAACTTCATTGAGGGAAAGTCAAATTTCTGCAGCAGCCTGAGAGCAAGGTGGGGAAAAAAATCCATCATAGAAAGGGAGCATGCACGCAGCAGGTTGAAGGTGCTTATTGTTACAAAATTCCTGGGAAACGTATGGAGCACGATGGAGAGAAGGAGGGAAGGAGCAGAGGGATCATAAACCGATTGAGCATGTTTGAGAAGGCATAAGGGTCTGTGGACTCGCACAACTGCACTGGACTCTGCCCATTTAACTCCTGCTGGAATCACTTTGAATTAAGCTCCAGCGACACTACGACATTGAACGTATGCAGAATCTGCCTAGTGGTGGGTTCCCATTCACAGGGCCTTCAAACATGACACTGGGATGAAGGAGCACACCCAGGTTTCACATCAGCTGGGAACACTGGGGAGACAAGCAGGGGATTCTGTTGCTACAAACAGGACTCCAGGATGGTGTGTTGCCTTATTTACAATCATGAAGGATCTGGATGGGGTAGACAAAAACTGTTCCCATTGGCAGAAGGGTTAAGAACCAGGATACTTGGGAACTTGTTCATCACCAGGGGAAGTGATTCAATTAATTATTTTTTGTAAAGTAGCAAGTTATTTAAGATCTGCCAGAGTTAGTGGAACTGAATGTTTCAAGGCAAACAAGAAATGTCTTGACAGGAAGTAGTGCGTCTGAGGGGTGGGACCAGTTGGATTGCTCTTGCCTGGACTCAATGGGCCAAATGACCTCTTTCAGTTATCTTTTGCAGCTCTGAATGCTGGTTGATAGAATGAGCCATAGGGGTTTAAATAAGGGAGAAACAGAGTAGGGCTGCAGTGAAGGGTGATCATAGAGGAACAGTGCATCTTGGGACGAGTTGGATTGCTCTTGCATACAGCTGGCCTGGACTCCATGGACCTAATGCCTTCCTGCAGTTACGTTCTGCAAATGCTTGGGAACTGATCAGGGGTGCTTGTGGGATAGGCAATTAAGACATTTGTAAAATAATCAAATGGGAACAGAGGGAATTATTGGAAGATAACAAGGAACAGGAAATGTATTCCCTGGTTTTAATATGAAACAACAAATTCTGGTCATGATAAGGAGGTGTAATACTGGAGAAAAGTCAGAGGGCAAAGGTAAAGAGCCAAATAGTAGCTATGGACAAAATGCAACACGAGACCCTTGTGGTCACAAAGCGTTCTGTACAAGGTGTAAGCAGAAGCTACACTGTTGCACACTGGGTGAGGCAGGAAAAATTAATGTGTAATGTTAACAGAATGCAGACATTTCTGACATGTGTTTACCTGCAAGTTACTGAGTCAGGACACGAGTCCCATTGACTCGACCGCAAAGTGGGAAATAATAAAAATAAATTGGCAAAAGAGCTAAGCCTCCAGAAAGCATCTAATATATCGAGAAAGATATGTACATCAGGCAAATCAACAATCTTTAAAAATCTTAACCTTTAAGACGGTTCAAATTCTTTGTAAATTCATCTATCTGCAACTAATTATTGCTCTGCCCCCCCCCCCCCTCCCTTCTGTCCCTGCTTTGGGATATTTCGCTGTGCAGACATAACCTTTAAATAAGAGAGACCTGCACAACCTAAGATACAACTTTACACAAGACAAACTGAATGGTGTGTTGCATTACGTTGTTTAATCTGTGGCCTCCTCTGTACTTCTTGCTTTCATTCTCACCTCTAAACAACTCACTCACTTTCCCCTTCCTCTACTCAACTTTCAATGTTCCTTACGTCATTCCAACGATTCTGGTATAAAAATCCAGAGATTTTTTCGGATCTTTCACTCTCAGCATGGTCTGTTGCATAATGAAATCCTGAAAGAGAGAGACAATGAGAACACTGGAAAATAGATGCACTCTGGCTGGGTTTTATTTATAACATATATCGACTGAGGAGAAATCAAGTTACATGCCATACATTCATTTTTCCTCATCTCCTCTGCCTCAATGGTGAGGGAGGAAAACAAAAGCAACAAGCGCTCACCTCTCAGCTGGAATTACACAGCACAGAAACAGGCCCTTTGGCCCACCACAACGAACCTGCCATCATACCAACCCCATTTACCAGCACTTGGGCCATGACATATCCTGTGCTGATTCAGGTGCTGTGATGTTCAGAGTTTCTGTCTCCACCATCCCTTAGAAAGAACCTAACACTAGATAAAAAGGTTCTTCCACAGAAACCCTCTACACCTTTTATCCCTTTCCCAATATCTATGCTGTCTAGTTTTACACTATCTGGGGGGGAAATGTTTCCATCCATCTACCCTGTTGTCTGCCCATCATAATTTAGCAGATTTCTATTAGCTCCCCCTCAGCCTAATTCACTGATAACACAATCATCCCTACCACAACCAGAGTCCTGAACTACTATCTACCTCTTGGTAACCCTCGGACTATCCTTGATTGGACTTTGCTGGCTTTATCTTACACTAAAACGTTATTCCCTTATTATGTATCCATACACTGTAAATGGATCGATTGTAATAATGTATTGTCTTTCTGCTGACTGGTTAGCATGCAACAAAAGCTTTTCAATGTAACTAAAACTGAAACCAGTTACCCCTCATAACTGAATCTCTCTGTCCCGGGCAATATCCTGGTGAATCCCCAGCACCTATAGCATGGCCACTAGAACTGCACCACAGTACTCCAGCTGTGATCCCATCGATGATCAATAAAGTTGCATTATAACCTCTTTGTTCTTATATTCTATGACCCATCTCATGATGGTGAGCATCTTGTAAACCTTAGACAGAGTCTGCTCTGTCTAACTCTGATTGAGGTTCACATCCAGTGTTGACCCCACCCACTGATATCCCACGAGCCGTGTCACTGCCTTAGCCTGGCATTCAGAAGCAACCAAGGTGGGCAGTTAACACTTTCCACCACACTTTTGTGTTTCCTGACCTCAATCTTAAATGGCTGTTTCAATTTCAATATAGGTCTGGATTCACCCACCACAGAAAATAACTTCTATTTATAAAACATCCTCTTATTTTAGTCCTTCAAAGCTTAGTATGGTTCAAGTACATCAGGAATCTACAGCACCAGTGTAATTCAGCTGTTGTGTGAACACTTGGAACAGACAGTAACTCCTCCAGAACCATTATAACATCCCCGATTTCTGGTATATTATTGTCATGTGTACCACAATACAGTGAAAAGCTTTGTATGTGTACCACACAAGATAACATGCTGGGGGTGGGAGATTGCAACCTTCACGTGGTCCGCCCTGTTTCGACAAATGCAATCAACCTGGCGTGCACAATCAAATAAGATCAAATAGAACAAGTTGTCCTACAACTTTAGGCTGTGCACGCCATACGCAAGAAGAAGACGACACTTCTGCAGTCCAATCCACAGCTGAAACTCCAGCTTTCATCATCTGTGCATATGGGCAGGATCCCAAGTTCATTTGTTCATCTACAGCCAAGTCTTTAACCATTAAAACATTCTGATTTTCATGGATTTCAAAGGCGTTACCGTTGCCTTTAAAGATTTTTCATGAAACATAGAAAAGTGCCATGTCAGCCCATCATGTCTATACCAGCTCATAGAGCAATCCTCCACACTAACCTTTCTTTAAATCCAGTCCCATTAAATAGTCTAATTACACCCATTGTCCTTACAGGGGGGGGGGGGGGGGGACAATTTACAGTAGCCAACTAACCCACAAATCCGCACCTCTTTGCGATATGGGAGGGTACGGAGAAGCTGGGGAAAGCCACGGCTTTGAGCCACAGAGAGAACGAGCAAAGTCCACACAGCCTGCATTAACTTCCTTTAGCAAAGGGGAAAGGGAGTAAAAAAATTCGGAGAACAGAGATTTAAAATAATTAGCAGTATTGGAGCAAAGAGGCAACTCTTCACGCCCAACGGGTGAAGGCATAATCCCCTTGGGTGAACTGTCCCTGGGACCTGCAGGGTTCGGTGTAGAAATGTTGGGTCGCTCGGTAGTTAGTACGGGCAGGAGGGGCCGCATAGCCTCCGGCTCAACGGCAACATTGTTGGGCCGGGAGAGTCTGCTGCACGGGTTTGACAGCCGGTCTGGCCATGTCCTTGCACGGCCTCTCCCTGGTCGTGTTTCCCGGCCCCAACCCCAACCCGGCTGGCACGGAGGGAGGAGGTGACCCGGCCTCGGCAGAACCTGAACACGGCCCCGGTTGCCACACCTGGGTATCGGGGTCCGGCTCGGAACAGGCGGCGTATGCTTGCTCGTCCGTGAGGCCGCTCAGCTCCTGCGCCATTGCGACAGTTTGCACAACCCAGAGGGACTGAGGAGGGGAGCGCGCACAGGGAGGGGGGGAGCGCGCACAGAGAGGGGGAGCTCGACCCCTGGCACTGGCCCCGCCCCCGGCCGCTCCACCAATCACAGGGAAGAGGCCGCCCACCGCCGCGGCTGAGTCACTCGGCCCCCCCCGGCCTGTTCTATCCTGCCCGAAGATCCTATCCAACTCGACCCTCAGCACCACCTTCCCGGTCTCTCCCCGCCGGCCTGGTCCACCCTGCCCGAAGATCCTATCCAACTCTACCCCCAGCACCACCTTCCCGGTCTCTCCCCTCAGCCCTCGACTCTCTTGAGGTTCAATCATCATCTCCTAGAGCAGGAGTTCCCAACCTTTTTCGTCCCGTTTACCCCTGGCTACTTTAATAGCACATAACAATGTTATTTCACATTTATGAACAACTAAAGATTAACAGATCCAGTCAGTCAATGAGAAAAAATATGTACAAATCCAGAAACAACATATTTACTCCCTGGGTAGGCGAAATTTACCCCCCTGGGGGATAGTGTAAATTTACCCCAGGTTGGGAAGCCTTGTCCTAGAGTCAAGATATTAGCACGGAAAAAGGTCCTTCAGCTCACCTGGTCCGTGCCGACCATCAACCACCCATTTACATCAACATTATACGAATTCCAGTTTCTTTATTTAAACAGGTTGACAACGGAGGTAGAAAGGTGAGCCAACCTGGGTGTGATGCATCTGAGTGTATTGAGGGAAGTGAGACGGGAGTCAAGCCTGAAAGTAGGAGGTCTGTAGACATTATTTATCCATTTAACCCGTTTGAAGGAGAGAATAAGACTCAAGAAGGGTCTCGACCCGAAACGTCACCCATTCCTCTCTCCAGAGATGCTGCCTGTCCCGCTGAGTTACTCCAGTATTTTGTGTCTACGTTCCCTAGAAACTACAACCTGGTTAACCTTACCTTGGGGACGAGGAATTTTAGGAATTCAGCATTAGTTAGGAAATCGTGGGTTAGTCAATTGATTAGCCCTGTCTCACTACTTCGAGTAAAAAACAGAAAATGATGAAAACACTCAGCAGGTCAGGCAGCATTTTTGGAGAGATAAAGAATATTTAAAGTTGTAGATTCTTTATCAGAACTGCAAAGAAGAGTAAACAAGTTTGTGTCAAATTGCATGGAGGGTGCAGGAGGGATGGTGGGGCAAAGGGGATATATCTGATAAGGTGATGCCAACGTTGTCGTGAAAACATGTTGTCATAATTTAGTTGATGTATTAGGAAGAATATGGACCTTTGTTGCTAAAAGCTATGAAATTAGGCCATTCTCTAACTGTTATTGAGTTAAAGAGGGTACAGAAGGAAATTTATAGGAAAAGTGAACAAGCAAGGATCCGGCAAAGGCATTATAATGTGGGGAATTTTGAAATTGTCCATTTTGGCAATTATTTGGAAAATAATAAAGGAGCATGTTATTAAAATCGCACAAGTTTGCAGAGCTCTGAGATGCTGAGGGATTTGGATGGCCTCAGTAGCCGTTGACTGGACTGATGCCGAGGGAACTCCCAGTGTGCAGCTTATCAGCTCATGCAAGAGAAGGTAAACATGGGTTGGTGTTGATAGGATGACAGAGGAGGAAGCAGCATTTAAGAAGCATTGAAATAAAACCAGAAAATGCTGGAAGCATTGAGCAGGCCAGGCAGCATCTGTAGGGAGAGAGAAACAGTTCATGTTTCAATGTGTAGAAAGGAACTACAGATGCTGGTTTATACTGAAGATAGATGCAAAATGCTGGAGTAACTTAGCAGGTCAGGCAGCATCTCTGGAGGTAAGGAATAGGTGACGTTTCGGGTCAGAACATTCTTCAGACTGGTTCATGTTTTAAGTTAAGAACACTTTGGCTGAACTGATGAAGGTCTTTGACCTTAAATATTAACTCTGTTTCTATCTCCACGGATGGTGCCTGGCCTATTGAGTGTTTCCTGCATTTGCCAATTTTATTTTAGATATCCAGCATTGAAGTCATTTTGAGTTTCGATTGCTGGAAATACAGAACTTGCAATCAGAGGCTGGGCAAGTGTCAGTGCATTCATTATCTTGTTAGAGGAACGGTCTCAGTACTGCAGCTGGAACATGCCAGTTTTTGTTTTAGAGATACAGCGTGGAAACAGGTCCTTCGGCTCACCGAGTCCACATCAACCATTAATCACCCGTACACTAGATTTATGTTACCCCACTTTTGCATCCTACACGTTAGGGGCAATTTACAGTTAACCTACAAACCTGCACATCTTTGGAATGTGTGAGGAAACTGGAGCACTCAGACAAAACCCACATGGTCACAGGGAAAACGTGCACATTTTGCACAGACAGCACCCGTAGTCAGGATCAGACCCAGGTCTTTGGCGCAGTGAGGCAGAAACTATACCTCTATCACATTTGTGACAAGTTTGTGAGACAACTTCAACTGAAGTAATTGAACACATAGTCGGTGGGCTCGAGGCCCCTACCAAGGAAGAACTAAGGGAAGGACTTGGAACTTTATTTTCACCTTCCATCACAGTGAGGAATGTGTAGGACTCATTGTGATGGATGTTTATGCTAAAATTTGTTTTTTGAGTCTTGTTGCTTTTTTAAAATTGTATGACTGAACTGGCCAGTGAATTTCACTACACCAATTGGTGTATGTGACAATAAATGAACTTATGAATGTCTACACTTGATTTTATTCGCAACGTTGCCAACATTTGTGAAGATGGCCAAGAAACGCAAAATAATTCTCCTGATATTAAATGCAAAACAACCGTAGCTTCCAGCCACAGGACCGCAGCAGAGGTTGGAGTTTAGTTGCAGGATCTGAAGCGCGTGGGTGAGTCGTGACAGAGGAGGCCATTCAGCCCATCAATTCAGTGCCAGCTCCCAGGGCAATCACATTCCCCTCCACTCATTTTATTGTAACTTCGAGCATGTTTATGTTTCTGTGCTGTACGATTCCATAACACTGGTGCATTGAGTCCAATGCTGGTCACCACATTTTTGCAAGAATTTAAATACCATAAGGAAAGTATGGAACATTCACTAGTATGGTCCTAGGGAGGAAGTATTTCAGTACAAGATTAGTCTGGAGAAGCTGTTGATTTCGGCAGGTAAGAGATTGGTTGGAGGTTTCCGAAATAATAGTAGGAGTGGGTGGTGTCGAGGAGAGAGAAACTGTTACCATTGGTTAAAGTTGGGAACCAGGGCACACAAATTTAAAGTGTTCAGTAAAATAACCATTAGGTAGGTATCTGGAGCAAGTGGTAACATAGAACCTGCTTTCAAAAGGAAATTAGATCAGTACTTAAAAGGGTTGGGAAAGGCATGGGATGTGGGAGAGAGGAATTGGCTGCAGTTTATAATATTTTATATATGAATGGTGACAGATTAGAAAAAGGGGAGGTGCAATGAGGCTTGGGTGTCCTTGTACATCAGTCACAGAAAGTAAGCATGCAGGTACAGCAGGCAGTGAAGAAAGCAAATGGCATGTTGGCCTTCATAGCGAGAGGATTTGAGTATAGGAGCAAGGAGGTCCTACTGTAGTTGTACAGGGCCCTGGTGAGACCAAACCTAGAGTATTGTGTGCAGTTTTGGTCTCCTAATTTGAGGAAGGACATTTTGAGGGCGTGCAGCGTAGGTTCTGCAGGTTAATTCCCGGGATTGCGGGACTGACGTATGATGAACGACTGGATCGACTGGGCTTATATTCAGTGGAATTTAGAAGGATGAGAGGGGATCTTATAAAACATGATCGTGTCGTGTACCTGGACTTTCAGAAAGCATTTGATAAGGTCCCACATAGGAGATTAGTGGGCAAAATTAGAGCACATGGTATTGGGTGGCTAGGGTACTGACATGGATAGAAAATTGGTTGGCAGACAGGAAACAAAGAGTAGGGATTAACGGGTCCCTTTCAGAATGGTGGGCAGTGACTAGTGGGGTACTGCAAGGCTCAGTGCTTGGACCGCAGCTATTTACAATATACATCTATGATTTAGATGAAGGGATTCAAAGTAACATTAGCAAATTTGAAGATGACACAATGCTGGGTGGCAGTGTGAACTGTGAGGAGGATGCTATGAGGATCCAGGGTGACTTGGACAGGTTGGGTGAGTGGGCAGGTGCATGGCAGATGCAGTTTAATGTGGATAAATGTGAGGCTATCCACTTTGGTGGCAAAAACAGGAAGGAAGATTATTATCTGAATGGTGTCAAGTTGGGAAAAGGGGAAGTACAAAGAGATCTGGGGGGTCCTTGTTCATCAGTCTCTGAAAGTAAGCATGCAGGTACAACAGGCAGTGAAGAAAGCTAATGGCATGTTGGCTTTCATACAAGAGGAGTTGAGTATAGGAGCAAAGAGGTCCTTCTGCAGTTGTGGAGGGCCCTAGTGAGACCACACCTGGAGTATTATGTACAGTTTTGGTCTCCAAATTTGAGGAAGGACATTCTTGCTATTGAGGGAGTGCAGCGTGGGTTCACAATGTTAATTCCCGGGATGGCGGGACTGTCATATGCTGAGAGAATGGAGCGGCTGGGTCTGTATATTCTGGAATTTAGAAGGATGAGAGGATATCTTATTGAAACATATAAGATTATTAAGGGATTGGACACGCTAGAGGCAGGAAACATGTTCCCGATGTTGGGGAGTCCAGAACCAGGGGCCACAGTTTAAGAATAAGGGATAGGCCATTTCGAACAGAGACGAGGAAAAACTTTTTCACCCAGAGAGTGGAATTCTCTGCCTCAGAAGGCAGTGGAAGCCAATTCTTTAGATGCTTTCAAGAGAGAGTTAGATAGAGCTCTTAAAGATAGCAGATTCAGGGGATATGGTGAGAAGGCAGGAACGGGGTACTGAATGTGGATGATCAGCCATGATCACAGTGAATGGCGGTGCTGGCTCAAAGGGCCAAATGACCTACTCCTGCATTTATTGTCTATTGAATTTAGAAGGATGAGAGGGTTCTTATAGTGGCCATGTGGCGCAGCGAGAGAGTTGCAGCCTTGCAGTGTCGGAAACCCGGGTACAATCCCGACCACTGGAGCTGTCTGTATGGAGTTTGTACGTTCTCCCGTGACCACGTGGGTTTTCTCCGAGATCTTCGGTTTCCTCTCACACTCCAAAGACAGGTTTGTAGGTTAATTGGCTTGGTGTATGTATAAATTGTCCCTAGTGTGTGTAGGATAGTGTTAATATGTGCGGGGGTCGCTGGTCGGCGCGGACTCAGTGGGCCAAAGAGCCTGTTTCCATGCAGTATCTCTAAACTAAACTAAACTAAACATATAAAATTCTTAGGGGATTGGACAGGCTAGATGCAGGAAAAATGTTCCCGATGTTGGGGAGTCCAGAACCAGGGGTCCACAGCATACAGCATACGAATAAGCGGTAGGTCATTTAGGACTGAGATGAGGAAAAACTTTTTCACCCAGAGAGTTGTAAATCTGTGGAATTCTCTGCCACAGAACGCAGTGGAGGCCAATTCACTGGATGTTTTTTCAAGAGTATAGCTCTTAGGGCAAATGGAATCAAGGGATACAGGGAGAAAGTCGGAACGGGGTACTGATTTTGGATGATTAGCCATGATCATATTGAATGGCGGTGCTGACTCAAAGGGCTGAATGGCCTACTCCTGCAGCTATTTTCTATGCTTCTATTTTGGTTCAGCTGCATTTGGTGAATTGAACAAAAATACAATAAATATGATTCTAATCACCCTATTACAGGACCCACTGACTCCCATTAGCTATCTTGACTACACTTCTTCCCACCCTGCTTCCTGTAAGAAATCTATCCTCTACTCCCAATTCCTCCATCTACGCCGCATCTGCACCCAGGATGAGGTGTTCCATACCAGGGCATCGGAGATGTCCTCATTCTTTAGGGAACGGGGGTTCCCCTCTTCGACTATAGACGAGGCTCTAACTAGGGTCTCCTCTATATCTCGCAGCTCCGCTCTTACTCCCCATCTCCCCACTCGTAACAAGGACAGAGTCCCCCTTGTCCTCACCTTCCACCCCATCAGCCGTCGCATGCAACATATGATCCTCCGACATTTTCGCTACCTCCAACGGGATCCCACCACTGGCCACATCTTCCCATCTCCACCCCTTTCTACATTCCGCAGAGATCGTTCCCTCCATAACTCTCTGGTCAATTTGTCCCTTCCCACCCAAACCATCCCCTCCCCGGGTACTTTCCCTTGCAACCACAGGAAATGCTACACTTGTCGCTTTACCTCCCCCCTCAATTCCATCCAAGGACCCAATCAGTCTTTCCAGGTGAGGCAGAGGTTCACCTGCACCTCCTCCAACCTCATCTACTGCATCTGCTGTTCCAGGTGTTAACATCTCTACATTGGCGAGACCAAGCTGAGGCTCGGCGATCGATTTGCCCAACACCTCCGCTCAGTTCGTACTAACCAACCTGATCTCCCGGTTGCTCAGCACTTCAACCCCCTCCCATTCCCAATCTGACTTTTCTGTCCTGGGCCTCCTCCATTGCCAGAGTGAGACCCACCACAAATTGGAGGAACAGCACCTAATATTGCGCTCGAGTAGTTTACACCCCAACGGTATGAACATTGACTTCTCTAATTTTAGATAGCCCTTGCTTTCTCCCTCCTTCCCCTCCCCATTCCCAGCTCTCCCACAAAGCCTACTGTCTTCGCCTCTTCCTTCCTTTTTCCCGCCCCCCTCCCCCCCCCACATCAGTCTGAAGAAGGGCCTCGACCCGAAACGTCGCCTATTCCTTCTCTCCATAGATGCTGCCTCACCCGCTGAGTTTCTCCAGCGTTTTTTGTACACCCCATTACAGGAAGTATGCGGAGGCTGTGGAGAGGGTGCAGAAAATGCCGATAAAAGACAAAAGTGCTGGAGTAACTCAATGGGTCAATCAGCGTCTCCCTGGAACATGGATAAGTGACATTTTGGGTCAGGACCCTTCTTCAGATTGATTGCAGGTTGGGGGACGGAGAGGGAGAAAGCTGGAAGAGAGGGTCAAGACAAAGCCTGGCAGGTAATAGGTGGATACAGGTGAGGGGGAGGGGGGGTGATGGACAGATGGTTGGACAAAGCCCAAAGATGCAAAGATACAAGGTGTGAGACAAAAGGGTGTAAAATGGGAAAGACCATAGCTTTAAGATTGCGGAGAGTTAAAAAGTTTCTCTTTTTAAACACCATGTGTGGTAGTTGCCGGGAACACACGGTCAGGGGATGTGGTGGAGGCAGATATGATAGTGGCATTTAAGACGCTTTTCGATAGGGACATGGATATGCAGAGAACAGACAGATGTGCATTACAAGCAGACAGAGGAATTAGTTTAACTTGAAATCGCATTCTGTACAGTCTTGAATTGAATTGAATAAATGTTATTAGTCAAGTATGTATACATACAAGGAATTTGCCTTGGTGCTTTGCTCACAAGTAACAACACGATATACAGTAAACAATTAAGAATAAAACATTATAATTTAAACATGTGGAGAATGAAATAAAATACCAGAGTAAAAGGAGGCTACAGACTTTTGGTTGTTGAGTAGAGCTACTGCTCGTGGAAAAAAAGCTGTTTTTTATGTCTGGCTGTGGCGGCTTTGACAGTGTGGCGTCGCCTTCCAGAGGGAAGTGCTTCAAAGAGTTTGTGGCCGGGGTGAGAGGGGTCAGAGATGATTTTACCCACTCGCTTCCTGGTCCTTGCAGAGTACAGTTTGTCGATGGGGGGGTGAGGGTGGGGGGAGGAAGGTTGCAGCCAACAACCTTCTCGGCTGCTCAGTATTTCAAGGCCTAACAGCTTGGATTGGACCGGAGTCGGGCCCAGAGCTTCAGCGGCGGGCGCAGCATGGACTTTTTCCATTACGGAGTGGGGGTCGCCAGAAAGGAGTGCTCTGATCGCTGGCCTGGTGTTTTTGGCATCATGGGGCTGTGGTCTGCGGAGCTTTGAGCCACGGGCGTGGCGTGGACTTACCATCCGGAGTCTGGGATCCCTTGCCGGGGATCGCCGGAGAAGATATCCGACTGCCGGCCTATGGCCTATAACATCCTGAAGCCGCGGTCTCCGGTAGGAAAGTGGACGATTCGGGTGTTCCAAGCTGCGGAGTGTGTTCGTCCTTCCCGACGTCGGAGTTTTGATCATCCCGACGAGAGGGCCTGTACATCCGGCCGTCCGTAGCGGCGACCACGGAGGGTTCATGGCCCCGACCATGGATGAACAGAGGAGGAGGACTGGCTGAAGTTTGTTGCCTTCCACCACCTTGAGGAATGCTGTGGTGGATGCTTGTGTTGAACTCTATTGTGTATTGTGTGTTCTTTTTTAAAGTATATCACTGCATGGCAAATTCATTTCACTGTGCCTTCCTTGGTGCATGTGACGAATAAATTTGACTTTGACTTTGATGGTGAGTTGGGGGGGGGGGGAAGGGGGAGCTCTCCTAAAGTCTACAATCAATTCCACTGTCTTGGGAGCATTGAGCTTTGGGCCAAAGGGCTTGTTCCTGTGCTGTACTGTTCAATGTTCTATGTCGGAACTGGCAGGAACCTGATGGCAAATCGGCCTTGTTATGGGGGCTGTCCCACTTAGGCGATTTGTCAAGTCGCCGGCAATCGCCAGTAAAAACCGGGGACTGGAATGGCGACTGTCAGAATGGAACACACACACACACATCGCTTCCTTCACCAGCCCGTTATGCAGGCAGGGAACAGGGCACGCGGGGGGAGCGCTGTCTGAGTGAAAAACCGACACACACCGCAGAGAATGCAGACAAGTTACAAGTTGATGACGAGTTTGACAGGGCATATTTATAAAAGGCGCTTCCACTACAATTTATGGGAAAGAAATAAGGATAAAGCATTCTAAATACAATTTGGTCACATAACTTGGGGGGCACGGGTAAATGTCTGTACTCAATAATAACTTGCTATTCACAAGGAGCAGTATTTCAGACGGAACTAGAAGAGAGCAAAAAGAATAGGACATTATAAAGGGAGGTTTAGATGAACAAAGGTTGGGTGTTGTATATAGACTTTGACATGGATCTATGGACAATCTGCCATGCTACCAGAGTACCAACGATGGGTGGGGGAGGAATGAAGAATCATTCAATAAAAGTAATTGATAGATTTTGAAGGCTTGTTCAGATCAGTAATTAATCGTGAAAACCACAGAGTGGTTAATGTTGCACTATTTATTGCATACTTACTCCCTGAGCAAAGGGGGGCTGTAGTTTAATCTCTCTGTCAGAAATGGGACTCCTATGGTGCTGAGGGCAAGACCTGGAGCTGTCAGTGTAAACCAGTGCTCTCTCTGCTTACCGTTCCATGCTCTGAACCCCTTCTGTTTTACAGGTCGCCGTGATGCTCTCCCGGACTGTGGGACAGACACCGCGGCTGACTGTCTGTGAGGTGCTCACTGTCCTGCACATGGTCTTCCTGCTTTATCTGCACTTTGCTTACCACCGGATCGTGGAAGGTACAAGAGTGGAGCAAACGGCCTGTCCCACTTAGGCGATTGTTCAGGCAACTATTAAGTCGCCGGCAGTCACCTGAAAAACCGGCGACTGTCAGAGTGGAACACACGCACACACACATCGCTTCCTTCACCAGCCAGTTATGCAGGCGGGGGACAGGGCAAGCAGGGGGAGCGTTGTCTGAGTGAAATTCACACGGTGCAAAGCCAATGTGATACAGACACACACCGCGATGAACAGGAAGGTTGGCACTGTAATTAAGACGGTGAAAGCACAGTGTACGGGAAGGGTCATGTAAGTCCTTTAAAGGGGGGGAGGGGGGGAGAAGGGGTGGGGAGGAGTGGAGACAACTTTTAACACGGCTGTGAAGCTCGGTGGACATTAACATTACCGGTCAGTTAGCCTTGGTTCTGAAAACTACTGCTTATGTTTTTTTTCCCAATGAGCCAATGAAATTCACCGGTCAGCACTGGCTACAACCTACGAGAACCTATGACAACCTTCGACCTCCTGGCAACCCATTACCACTGCACCTACGGCACGAGAATTCTTGCTACTCTCCATGGCGGCTTCATTCTGGTCGCCGCTAATTTTTCAACATGTTGAAAAATTTGCAGTGACCATAATGAGTCCGCGACTCGTTCCCAGAATGCGGGAACACTTCACGACCATGAAGGTGTCTC